>JARQOD010000003.1:45730354-45925788 GCA_033576555.1 Oophaga sylvatica
TATTTCATCTTGTCTAACCGCCATTACATGTTTGGGGGCTTTCTATTGTCTTTGGGGTTCTGCTCCGGGGCAGATAGCTTTCCTATATCTATCTTTAGGTGTAGTTAGTTTCTCAGGCTGTGACGAGGCGTCTAGGACCAACGTAGGAACGCTCCACGGCTGCCTCTAGTTGTGGTGGTTAGTCAGGGTACTGCAATCTCATAGTTTCCAACTGCTCTGGTGTATTGCCTTTTTTTACCTGCACTCCTCAGCTACCAAATCATAACAGGTAACATTTGTTCGATATGACTTGTTTATTTGTGAAAATATTTTCCATTTGGTGAAAATTTCACAATTTTCAAACTCTAAATTCTTATTCCCTTAAATCAGAAAGTTATGTTACTCAAAATAGTTAATAAATACCATTTCCCACATGTCTACTTTACATCTGCATCATTTTTTAAACATTTTTTTGTTAGACGAATTAAAGATTGACCAGCAATTTCTCATTTTTGCAATAAAATTAACACCATTTTTTGGGGTTTCGGCACCAAAAAAAACCAAAAAACAAAATTTGGTGAAAATTGCTACGTTTTCGAACTTTTAATTTGTATCCCCTTAAATCAGAGCGTTATGTCACACAATAGTTAAAAAATAAAATTTCCCACATGTCTACTTTACATCTGCTCAATAATTGAAACGTAATTTTTATTTATTAGGAAGTTTATAAGGGTTAAAAGTTGACCAGCGATTTCTCATTTTTTCAACAAAATGTACAATTTGAAGTGACTGAGGGGCCTATATGACAGAAAATACTCAATAGTGACATCATTCTTAAACTGCACCTCTCAAAGTACTCAAAACAACAAGAAGTTTATTAACCCTTCAGAACTAAAGCAACGTGGAAGGAAAAAATTAACATTTTCAAATTTTTTCGCAAAAACAGGTCCTAAAATGTGTTGCACAATTTCTACTGAGTACGGAAGGGGAAGGAGCACTGTTTGACATTCGGACTGTAAAAATGGCTGGAATCGACAGTGGACGCCATGTCGCGTTTTTCGAGTCCCTGATGTGCCTAAACATTGGAAACCCCCCACAAATGACCCCATTTTGAAAACTAGATCCCTCCAGGAATATATCTAGATGTGTGGTGAGCTCCTTAAACCCCAGGTGCTTCACAGAAGTTTATAACTTAGAGCTGTGAAAATAAAAAAAATCATATTTTACCAGAAAAATGTACTTTTAGCTCCAATTTTTTTTATTTTCACAAGGGTAACAGGAGAACATGGACACCAAAATTTGTTGTGCAATTTCTACGGAGTACCCCGATAGCCCATATGTGGAGGAGAACTAGTGTTTGGGTGCAGGGCAGTGCTGTGAAAGGAAGGAGCGATGTTTTGGAATGCAGACTTTTATGGAACAATCTGTAGGTGTCATGTCGTGTTTGCAGAGCCCCTGATGTGCCTAAACAGTGAAAATCCCCACAAGTGACCCCATTTTAGAAACTACGTTAAGGGTCTTTAAGAGGTTAATACACTACAATGGACTTTTTATGCTTTTTTTTGTCATTATTTATTTTTGGGGGCAGACTCCTGCTTGTTTATACATACAGTATATGGGGTATGCTGAAGAAGCAGTGGGATTGACTTTTTAAAAAGTAATCCAATAGCTGTTCTTTTTATAAGGAGTAGCAACATGATTGATGTCTTCAAAATAAAGAAACAATGGCCTCTTTTATCTTTTGTTTTTTGCAAGCAGTTTCAGGTCTGTCTTGGAGCTTCAGGTATTTGCGTTGATGCAAAAGTCACCCTGCACTGATCATAGCTATAAATAGAGTTAAATGGAAGAGTATAAGAATCTGTGGATTCCACAGACCCTGACGCCGTACGTGATAGTTGGTGATGGTTGCAAATACCTCCTTGTGACAGTAGTACACCAATTTTGTTTCCCTTATACAAAAAATAATGGTTGTGTAAGGGCAGTCTGAGTAAATTGCAGCACTGATAACAGCAACTACCAGCCTTAGTGCACAAGATGCGTTTTTGATGTATTTTCACAGTGTTTTTTTACGCTCGGAAATGCTCCAAAAATGCAATGGAATACTAAAAGCAAGGTAATGCAGTGACAATCCTGAAGTGTTGTGCGCATGATCCGTAAATTTCCATCCATGTTTGCAGCGTTTTATTTTCTGCAGCATGTCAATTCTTTGTGTTTTTTCAGCGTTTTTGACTCATTGACTTCAATTGAGTCAGTCAAATCTGCAGCAAAAACGCAGGTGTAAAAAGGTTTACGTATTTGCTGCCCAAAACACTGCGGAATTGTCAAAGGAAATGATGTCAGAAGGAGGAAGAGTGTATGGGCAGAGAATGTGTGTGGGTAGAGAATATGTGCATGTCTGTCTGCGTCTGTATGCGTGTATCTGTTGATTTCTGTCTGCTGGTGTGTGTGTACCCATGCGACGAACAGCAAATAGTGATTGTACTTAGGCATCATCTTATGGGACTACTACTCCCATCCAGCTATGTCTGCTGTCACATATAACAGAGACAGCATGAGCCGATTATGGGAGAATAGTCTCATCATCCGGTGCCTGTGTTCAGTTGTAAAAAAAAAAAATCGAAACATTGATATAATCACAAACATATTCCCATACAATATACATACGGTACTCACCGAACACCTAATCCCCGACGCTTGTGTCTCCTGCAATCAATCAAAAATAATAAACCAACATATACGTAGTCCATTTAATACCGAGTGTCTCACATCGATGTCACCCAGACGCCGGCAATACACTGACAGGAGGTAATCGCTCCTGCAGTGTATCACTCAGCCGCCGTGAGAGTTCACCGGAGTTCATCAGCTGTTCAGCTCCGGTGCTCTCACTTACAGTAGCCTGATTGCCATTAGGTACCGAGATGAGATCCTCAGACCCCTTGTGAGATCATATGCTGGTGCGGTTGGCCCTGGCTTCCTCTTAATGCAGGACAATGCCAGACTTCATGTGGCTGGAGTGTGTCAGCAGTTCCTGCAAGATGAAGGCATTGAAGCTATGGACTGGCCTGCCCGTTCCCCAGACCTGAATCCGATTGAGCACATCTGGGACATCATGTCTCGCTCCATCCACCAACATCGCGTTGCACCACAGACTGTCCAGGAGTTGGCGAATGCATTAGTCCAGGTCTGGGAGGAGATCCCTCAGGAGACCATCTGCCGCCTCATCAGGAGCATGCCCAGGCATTATAGGGAGGTCATACAGGCACAGGGAGGTCATACAGGCACGTGGAGGCCACACACAGCACTGAGCATCATTTTGAGTTGTTTTAAGGACATTATATTCCACTTTAATTTTGTGGGTGACTCCAAATCCAGGCCTCCATTGGTTAATAAATTTGATTTCCATTGATGATTTTTGTGTGATTTTGTTGTCAGCACATTCAACTTTGTACAGAACAAAGTATTCAATGAGAATATTTCATCCATTCAGATCTAGGATGTGTTATTTGAGTGTTCCCTTTATTTTTTTTGAGCAGTGTGTATGTGTATATATATATATATATATATATATATATATATATATATATTAGTCTTCAATGGAGAATGAAAAGGAAGAGCTTGAACAAGGAAATGACATCATGATTCTTTTTTTTAATAATATATTTTTATTTAGCTCTATGGATTTACAAAAACGCATGAAATGCGTCATGAAAAACCACATCAAGATGAACAAAAACTCATAAAAAATGCGCGGATTTTCCACTGCGTTTTTCTGTCAATTGATGCAGAAACCCTACAGAAATTTCTGCAAGCAAATGCGCAACGTGCACACATCCTGAAGTCAATCTGCATATATTGCATCACTGATAGCAGCAGCTACCAACCTAACAGTGTCAGTGATAGAAATGGAGAGGAATGGGAAACAATTTCTTGTAAGCCTCTTTACCTATCCACATTTCCCAGAAAATAGCTACTGCATTTTCTGTTTGGGCTTTTAAAGTGGCTTTAAGCCATCATTGACCTCTGATTTAATTGTCCCTCATAATTGGCTAGTTGTGCTGTAGGGTGGGGTAAAGACATTATGGAGAACCTCGCCATAATGTTGACAATTTATATCAGCCTTTCTCAGTATGAAGCACCAGATCTCAGTGTGTAGATCTACCACCCCATTTTATCTGTTTTTAAGGACTCATTCACATAAACTTAGAAAAAATTGGTTAGAGTTTCATTCAGAAAAGTGGCAAGATTTTTTTCACTTGTCATCTGTATATAATCCGTTTTTTTACAGCAGCAGTTATTAATCATTTACAAGTCCATTTACATTTTCCTATGTTACAGACTTGAAACGTATCCTTAAAAAACGGATGGTATATTGTCACAGCATACGATTTTTTTTTTTTTTTTTATTCTGCACCCATAGACTTGAAAGTGAAAGTCTAATACAATTTATGAAAGAAACTTGTGACGCTAGTCACTACTCACGGACTAGCCATGAGGCAAAGTGTTCAAGAAGTCCAAGGTCAAAAGCCAGGAAAGTATGTCGAGTGGGATACGACAAACGGATAGACAGGGGCAAAGTCCGGGGTCTGGTAACTAAAGTCACAATACATCCAAGGCAAAAGGGGTTATATAAATGGGTAGTTGAAACACAAATCCAAGGTCCGGCAGGAAAAAGATCAGAATATCAAAATACAGAATAAACTCACCACTGAGCTGTAGCTACAATTGACAATGATCTGACATTGCCAGCTAGGTAAATAGCCTGGCAATTATATGAAAAGGAAACCACCTGGAGGAAACACGATACTGACTGCCAGACATGACCCTGCTAGCCATAGGGTGGCTGAGCTGTCACTCACAGCACTGACAGCCCAACATGCACTTGCTATCCATAGTGCTGGTGAGCTATCAATCGCATCATCCCTAGGACACGGTGAGTGGCGGAATTGTTACTAGTGCAGACTGCAATTTTTTTTTTTTCACATGAAAGTAATCTGGTCTTATGAAACCTCGAGAGAGACAACAATCACCTCAAAAATAGTTGAAATTCCTTTGCTTTTCCAATAAATTTTATTAAAATTTATTATATCCGGGAAAGGGAAATAATGCATTGTCATGCAATCAATCCATAAAATACATAGAACAGATTGTTTTTGATCTGATAAATATCTTAGTCAAAATATATTACACAAATATAAACTAGAAATACAAACCAATGTCCTTATGGAAATAGTTCTATCCAATGGTTCCATTTACAAGCAAATTTGTTAAAACAGTTATTTGAAATAGCAATTTTATTTTCATAAGATTTATGTAAGGAAGTTTTAGTAATTAAATCTTGTAATGAGGGAATATTAGGGGACTTCCAAAAAGAGCAATATTATTTTTGGTATCTAAAAAAAAGTGAAGAATAAGTTGTCTTATGGATGGATTGAACTGATCAATGCCCAGGAAGAGTAAGGCCAATTGAGGGGTTAAAATAAAATCATTAATATTTAAAATTTGACTAACTAAGGACTCAACCTCTATCCATAATGGTCTAATCTTTGGACATGACCAGTAAATGTGAAAAAGAGAACCAATCTGTCCACATTCTCTCCAACAATTATTGAGTTGTCGGAGTTGATCTTTGCTAATCTTGAGGGAGTATAATACCATCGTGATAATAGTTTATAAAACGACTCTTGGAGAGTCATTGAAATAGTGGAAGAGTGCATTGTTATAATCGCCTTTTCCCAATCGTCTATGTCTACTGAAAGGTGGAGGTCCTCTTCCCATTTAGTCATGTAAGGTTACAAAAGGTTTGATCCAAGTAAAACCATTTATAAGGGTATTGAATGATCCAAAAAATATTATGACCTAAATTTTTTAACATAAGGACAGAAGGTTCAGAAAGATATGGTTTGGTCTGCAGAAAAAGCTCTATTTGGTTCTTCAAGATTAGGAATTGTAAAAAGGCAGAAGAGGGAATCCCAAATGTGGCCTTGATTTGTGTAAATGGCAGAAAAATTTACTATCGTAAATGTCTTGAGTTTTGGTAACACCACAACTAGCCCAGAGTGGATCTAGATTAAACTCTTCAATAGCCGCAATCAAAGAAAGACGGAGTCCTTTAATAATTTCTGATTTAGGAATTTGCCTTCGAAGTCTGAATAATTTCATCCAAGCTTCCGAAATCGCTAAGAAAATAGGATGATTAATAGGGAAAGTCCCTTTTTTGATAAGCAGATTGAAAATAATTTTGTTTACTGGGGTATCTTTATTGAAAAATAATTCCAAGTCAATCCAAGATGGTTTATATAAGCTAGGCCACCACCAAATAGACTGCTTTATGAGATTGGCATAATAATATGCTGTAATGTTTGACAGACCCATTCCACCATGTGGTTTGCTTTTTAATAATTGATTAGTAGCAATCCTAGCCCTTCTATTACCCCACACAAAAAGATTAAGATGAGATTGTAGGCTGCGTAAAAATGAGGTCGAAATAGATAATGGGAGAGATCGAAAAACATAATATTTTGGGCAAAAGAAATTCCTTTGTAGACTTATTTATTCACACTCACTAACTAATTGATACACATAAAAATAGAAAATTATTTTAAAAGTCAGCCTCTAATTGTTCAAGTTTTAGCCAAATTTTCTCCAGGGCACTGCCGGGTGCTGATGAACTGCAAGAATTTGGATATATCTGTTTCAAATAGGTGATAATAGGTTGTGCCCCATAAGAAGCTGCACAAAAGCCGAAACCTTCTCCACTAAAAGAATCTAAAGCAAACTTACTAAGCTGATTATACATGTGTATGAGATTCTTGCAGTGTTATTCAGCAACGTCTAATACCTATGTCCTGTCACTTGAAATTCCATAGATTTTAATCTGAAGTTACTGCTGATGTTGTCTCACTTTTGGCCATCTTGCTAATACTTTTCTGGTTACCTAAAATATTTCATGTGACATCTTCATCTCTTTTACAATTTTTGTTTCAGGATAAAGATCTGACCCATATTAATACTACAGAGACATATGTGAGGGGTGATGAGCGGTGTAAAGAGGAGATTCCTACATATGACTACCCAGGTGAGTAGTAATTCGTAAATGAGAATTCAAATCTTGGAGTCATTAACCAGTAGCAAAATATTTGCATTTATTCTTTACACTCTGTGTACTGTCAGTTTTTTTCAGCTGTATATTTCTCCCTTTAGCCAAAAATACACTTAAAATAAGAAAAGTTATACCGTAACAGGTGATAACTCATGCTGCGCATATAAAAGGGACATTATATATAAGGGACATTACAGGGGTTGGACAAAATAATGGAAACACCTGGAAACATCAATAAAAGTTAGTTTAATGTGGTGTAGGTCGACCTTTTGCGGCGATTACAGCCTCAATTCTCTGAGGTATGGATTCATACAAGGTGTGAATTGTTTCCAAAGGAATTTTAGCCCATTCTTCAGTTAAAACACCCTCCAGTTCTTTGAGCGACGATGGCGGTGGAAATCGACGTCTAACTTAAATCTCTAAAATCGACTATAAATGCTCAATAATGTTGAGGTCTGGGGATTGTGGGGGCCCGATGAGATGCTCAACTTCATTAGAATGTTCCTCGTGCCATGCTTTAACGATTCTAGCTGTATGAATTGGTGCATTATCATCCTGAAAGATGGCGTTCCCCTACGGGAACAGTGCTTGAACCATAGGATGCATTTGGTCGCCCAAAATGCCTAAATAATCGCGGCTGTTAATTCTTCCATGAAGGGATATCATTGGCCCTGCGGATCTCCATGAAATAGCACCCCAGATCATCACAGAACCTCCGCCATGTTTTACGGTTGGGAGAAGGCAGTGTGGATGGAATGCTTCTTTCGTCTGTCTCCAAACGTACACTCGGCCGGAGGTCGGAAAAGGGTAAACGATGATTCGTCTGAGAATATCACATGTTTCCACTGCTCGAGGGACCAATTCTGGAGGGTTCTACACCACTCTAAACGCTTGGAAATATTTGTCATTGAGAGCAGCGGTTTTCGAATTGCAGCTCTTCCGTGGAATCCAGATTTGTTCAGCTCTCGACGAACAGTTTTTGTGGAAACTGGGTTCTGTAGGTGTTCATTGAGCTCAGCAGTGATTTTCGGAGCCGTGGTCTTGTGATCCTCTCTCACAATTCGATTTAGAGTCCGACGGTCTCTCTCAGTCAACTTCGACTTTCGGCCGGACCTGTGCTTTGCTGCGGACGTTGTTCCTTCTCTTTCAAACACAGTCATTACTTTGGAGACAGTACCTCTTACAAGATCTTACAGACCAATTACAAGAGCCACCAGAATATCAAGGAATCACCTGCTACATTACAAAACTAAAGAAGAAAATAACCGTGTGCCTCTAGTGGTCACCTATAATCCAAATCTGGAGGTGCTAAGGGGAGCTGCATGGAAACTACAACCTCTACTACAAAAAGATGCCCGATTACAATCCATATTTCCAGACCCCCCACTACTGTGTTTTAGGCAGCCCCCAAATCTAAGAAGCATCATTGTCAGAAGTTCCCTGTCCTCCCCAACAGCTGCAGGAACCTTTCCTTGCAACAAGAAGAAATGCAAAACCTGTCCATTTATAATGACCACGGACAAGATTAAGATCCCCAACTCCCATCGGGACTACAGGATACCAGGTACTTTCAGCTGGATCACATCTAATGTGGTGTACCTAATTATTTGTACTAAATGTCCAACTGGGGGTCTGTATGTGGGAGAGACCGGGCAAAAACTGAGAACAAGGATGAATTCTCATCGCCACACAATAAGAAAAAAAAGAATGGATCTACCTGTGGCAAAACATTTTTCTTCCCTGGTCATAGCATGTTGGATATGAAATGACTTGTATTGAAAGGTAGTTTCACATCTCAGAGACACAGAAGAGTTTGCGAATACAAACTGATGGTGACCTTTGACACTCTTAATGCTGGAATGAACCTGTCACACGGATTTATGACGTTTTACATCAATTAAGGAATTTACTCCAAAGACCCTGTGAGAACATCACAAAACATTACCAGACCCCAATCAGAGGGCAATAAAACTTTCACACTCCTTTCTATGAACTGTTCCAATATTTATGTTCATCTCTATCTCTCATTGTGACAGTTCTGCTTTACGTCACTTGTCTTACCTATTGCATTTTTTCTGTGCTGTGTTGTGCATAAATATGTGATTCTTCAGATTTTGTATTAGTTTAGCCTGATGAAGAGACCTGAGTAGTCTCGAAAGCTTGCAATTTGTTACCATCTTTTCAGTTAGCCATTAAAGGGAATCTGTCGCCCTAAATTGGCGGGATATTTAAATGATGGCAGTCAGGTCAGATGGGCGGTGTTTTGGGTACTTGCCTTAACATGTTGTTCGCCGCTGTCTCCATTATTTCTGGGAATTGTAGTCGTTGCCCTCCATATAACGCGCCTGTGCATTGCAATCTTGAATTGCGCATGCTCAGTATGCTTTGCCCGCAGATTGCAATTCGCAGGCGCGTTATATGGAGGGCAACGACTACAATTCCCAGAAATAATGGAGACAGCGGCGAACAACATGTTAAGGCAAGTACCCAAAACACCACCCATCTGACCTGACTGCCATCATTTAAATATCCCACCAATTTAGGGTGACAGATTCCCTTTAAAAGGTATCAACCACTGAGGACTCTCAACCCTAAATATTTTTCTATCTACTGGCTAACACGGTACAAAGATATACATCTTTACTGTATATACCCCTGCAGAATTTTTGCTTTCTTGGCGTAGTCGTGGAAACCGCACACTATGTATATATTCAGTGATGGACAAAATGTAAGCTAGAATATTTCTATGATCTAATTATATAATTGAGGCCATTAGAAGCTAAGTTCTGCAACTTATAAATCCAATAGGATTAACATTTATTTAGGGTATTTTGGTGATTCATATTTCTTTAGGGTCTTCTTCTGAATTAATGTTAATATAGATAGGCTGTCTATAGATATTACATGGTCTCAAAATATAGTTTTATATCGGCGACCATTTATTCTGCTCTCAGACTTTGACTAGTTTTATTTATTATGCTTACTTATTCTTCATATTCCACAACGCTGTATAGAGTACAGACATTGGCATCATTGGCCCCATTGGTGCTCACAATCTAGATTCACTATCAGTATGTCTTTGAAGTGTGAGAGGAAACTGGATTACCCATTTGAAGCCCATGTAAACCCAAGAACATAAAACCCCTTGCAGATGTTGGCCTTGGTTGGAACACAGTACACATTATTGTACACCAACTTTACTTATCGAATTCTCTTGAGTCTTCTGCATGTTGTAATCCAGCTTTACAGCTGCTTCAAAGTCATGACGTTCTTTGAACATGGCCATACTAATTACATGATTCATGGTCCCTTGAGAGTTTATACTGAATATTTCACTAGAAAATGTTGCTGCTGGGTAACCTAAATTCTAAATGTGCTGACTTTAATATAGGAACTGCAAGAGAACAGTGTAGTGGTGTAAAATCATAATCTAATCTTCTTTGCTCTGAGGTCTACTGATAGCTTGTGATCTGTTTGGCCACTACTGTCTTCGTAATTATTGAATTTTGTTACATGGCTTGCAGTTTGTATGGAAATTTTAATAGCATTGTTAAAAATGTTGTTAAATAATCAGTTTTATTCTTGACAGATTTCTTTGCCTGGAACCCAGAGGAAAATCTCATATGTCTAGAATTTAAAGCAGAAGATGGTAGTATTGCAGAAGATACATATAAAGAGCATGCCGTTATCCCAGATATACACTCAACTCTTCACACTAAATTTCTGATATCAGATGTTTTTCCACATGTCCCATCTGATCTATCACAGATTGTTAAACAAAATAAACATCACAGAAGGGGTGTTAAACGTCAAAGGTCCCACGCAGTGAAAAAGCCATATTCATGTTCAGAATGTGGGAAATGTTTTGGTCATAAAACAAGTTTTGTTACACATCAGAGAATTCACACAGGGGAGAAACCATATTCATGTTCAAAATGTGAAAGAAGTTTTACAGATAGATCTAATTTAATTAAACATCTGAGCAGACACACTGGAGAAAAGCCATTTTCATGTTCGGAATGTGGGAAATGTTTTAATCAGAAATCAGATCTTGTTAGACATCATAGACTTCATACAGAGGTGATGCCATTTTCATGTTCAAAATGTGGAAAATGTTTTACTAATATTTCGTATCTTGGACTAACTGATGAGAAACTATTTTCATGTTCAGAATGTGAGAATTTTTTTCATCTAAAATCCAAACGTATTGCAAGGCAGAGAAGGTATGCAAAAGAGAAGACCTTTTCATGTTCAGAATGTGGAAAATGTTTTGCCCTTAAAACAAACCTTGCCATTCATCAAAGAATTCACACAGGGGAGAAACCATTTTTATGTTCAGAATGTGGCAAATGTTTTACACATAAATCAAATCTTGTTGCACATAGGAGAATTCACACAGGGGAGAAGCCGTTTTCATGTTTAGAGTGTGGGAAATGTTTTATACTTAAATCAGCACTTGTTATACATCAGCGAATTCACACAGGAGCGAAGCCATTTCTATGCCTAGAATGTGGCAGAAGTTTTTCCCACAAAAGAACTCTTGTTTCACATCAAAGGACTCATACAGGAGAAAAACCATTTTCATGCACAGAATGTAGGAGATGTTTCAGAGATGAATCAAATCTTATTACACATCAGAGAATTCACACAGGAGAGAAGCCATATAGATGTTTAGAGTGTGGGAAATGCTTTGCCCAGAAATCGTCTTTTGTTACACATGTGAGAAATCATACAGGAAACAAGCCATTTTTGTGTTCAAGCTGTGGAAGACGTTTTAACTGGAGATCAGAACTTTATAGACATCAGAAGACACACATTAATTAGCTGGATTTAATGTCTGGAATGTGGGAAACAGAGTTCAAGTAACACTACACTTTTGTTTTTTAATTCATTCTGTCATTGGTCTCACAATATACATAGAATTATATATTATTACCTTACTGAGTTGTTCCTTCCTATCTGTAAATTTCTTGTATGTTTCTCTTCGGTTAGGCTATGTGATCAGATGGTAACCTAGAAATTACATTGTTTTTTTTTATCTGAAGAGGTTTCCATCTTGCTCAATATAAGTTCTTGTATTATGCAATGCCATAGACTTTACCACCTAAGTGCTACAGTACTGGGCGAAAGTCTTAGGCAGCTGTGGAAAAATTCTGCAAAGTAAGAATGCTTTAAAAAAAGGTTTAATAGTTTATTTTTTATCAATTAGCAATATGCAAACTGAATAATCAACAAAAAAAATTAACTCAGTATTAGGCTTTGCTTTATAAAAAAACATCAATTCTTCAGGTACATTTGCACACAGTTTTTGAAGCAACTTGTTTTAGACATCTTGAAGATTTTATTTGGATATCGCTTGCGTCAATCCTATCTGTTCATGTTATCCTATACAGACTTGATGTTGAGATCATGTCTCTGTGGGGACCATATCATCACTTCTACAACTTCTTGTTCTTCTTTATGCTGAACATGGTTCTTACTGACATTGGATGTATTTTTGGATTTTTGGGGTTGGCCTGCTGCAGAATTAATTTGGAGCCAATCAGATTCCTCACTGATGGTATTGCCTGTTGGATAAGCATCTGTCAGTATTTCTCAACTTGATAATGCCAACAAATGGACAACATTGAGGACAATAGGCACACAGGCAATAGTGAGTAGGCACGTACGTATACAGTAGAAAAAAGACATACCTACTCTTTTTGGTGAACAGTCCGAAACTCTTGTGTAGATAGGAAGGCACAGCAGGAGATGCTAGGCATCAGCAGTCACTACTGTTGCTTTTACCCTGTAACAGTGTGATATTCACTTTTAGCAATTAAAAGGTGAGGACTCCTTTTTGGGTATCTCTGTTTTGTATACCAATTTGTTTAAACCCTTTACCCCCCAAGCCTATTTTCACCTTCATGATCAGGCCAAATTTTACAATTCTGACCAGTGAACAGTGTTCCTAAAGGAGAAAAATTCTGACCAGTGTCACTTTGAGGCAATAATTCTAGAACGCTACAACAAATCCAGCTTACTCTGAGATTTTTTTGTGACATACTGTACTTCATGAAAGAGGTAAAATTTCGATATGACTTGAATGTATTTGTGAAAAAATCAGAAATGTAGCAAAAATTTAATTTTTATGCCCTTAAATGAGAGGGTTATGTTACACAAAAGAGTTAAATAACATTTCCCACAAGTCTAATTTACTTGAACACAATTTTTGAAACGTGTTTTTTTTTTGTTAAGACATTATAAGGGTTAAAAGTTGACCAGCGATTTCTCATTTTTCCAACAAAACTTACAAAACCATTTTTTAGGGACCACCTCACATTTGAAGTGACTTGGATGGGTCTATATGACTGAAAAAACCCAAAAGTGACACCATTCCAAAAACTGTACCCCTCAAGGTGCTCAAAACCACATTCAAGAAATTCATTAACCCTTTAGTTGCTTCGCAAGAATTTTTGCAACGGGGAAAGAAAAAATGAACATTTAACTTTTTTTTCACAAAATTTTTATTTTAGACCCAATTTTTATTTTCAAAAGGGAAACAGGAGAAAATGGACCCCAAAAATTGTTGTGCAGTGTCTCCTGAGTACTCCAATACTCAATATGTTGTGGGAAAGCACTGTTTGGTTGCACAGAAGGGAAGAAGCATCGTTTGACTATTTGATAGCAAAATTGGCTGGAATCATTAGTGGACGTCATGTCCTGTTTGTAGAGCACCTGATGTGTCTAACAGTGGAAACCCCTCCATAAGTGACACTATTTTGGAAACTAGACCCCTCAAGGAATGTATAGAACAAAAAACCTGACCAGCACCTCCATATAGTATGAACAGGTGCCTACTGCAATGAATACATAACTTGCAAAAAGAAGGAACGCAGCAGCACTCTGTAGAGACAAATGTATATGCGAACACAAAATCTATCATAATTGCTGAGTAAACTGTAATAAAAAGTAAAAAAAAAAATTACAAAAGTGAAGGTTCTTGGCGCATAAATTGGCCAATTCATGTGAGCCCATCAACCGTGACAAGGTGACACTTCTCTGATGGGTCCTATCATCTAATAAATGCCTCTTTTGTGTTATAAAAGTCTACAGTGTGAATGGGCAAACATGCCTCTCCTGGGTTACAAACGTGCACATTAATGTAAGATAGTAGGAACCAGAGTTGATTACAAACACCATTGGGCTGATGGGTGAGGTGCAGAGTCAGAAAGGAGGAGGTAACAACCTCCAATGGATAACTGCATAGAACAAAAAACCTGAGCAGCACCTCCATATAGTATAAACAGGTGCCTACTGCAATGAATACATAATTTGCAAAAAGGAGGAACGCAGCAGCACTCTATAGAGACCAATATATATGCAAACACAAAATCTATCATAATTGCTGAGTAAACTGTTGGAAACTTGGGCCGAAAGGTGGCAGATGCGGTTTAACAATGATAAATGTAAGGTTATACACATAGGAAGAAGGAATCAATATCACCATTACACACTGAACGGGAAACCACTGGGTAAATCTGACATGGAGAAGGACTTGGGGATACTAGTTAATGATAAACTTATTTCCACAAAAATGTCCAAACAAAAAAGAGAATGGCACTTCAAATAAATATATTACCCTTATGCGGACTTGCATAAAAACTAGCCGCTGAAAAGAACCATTAAAAATATCAAGTTTTATTTATCATGATAAGTAACACACAAAAAAGGAGGACCCCAGCCGCAGCCCTATATAGACATGTCATTTGAAGTAATATAAGTAATATATAAACACCATTCAGCATAAAATAACAATTGTTCACAACATTAATATGACCCTATAACCTTGTTGAATAAATCACACACAATAAATGCCAGATCTAAAATGTGTACATGGGTCCAGCATAAAGCATGAGTAGATAAGTAACCAAAATGATACGGGTGAATAGTAAAATACAGCAGTATACAGTCATGGCCAAAAGTTTTGAGAATGACACAAATATTATATTTTCACATGATCTGCTGCCCTCTGGTTTTTATGTGTGTTTGACAGATGTTTTTATCACAGACAGAAATATAATTGCAAACATATGAGTAACAAAAGCTTATATTGACAGTTAGAATGAGTTAATGCAGCAAGTCAATATTTGCAGTGTTGACCCTTCTTCTTCAGGACCTCTGCAATTCTCCCTGGCATGCTCTCAATCAACTTCTGGACCAAATCCTGACTGATAGCAGTCCATTCTTGCACAATCAATGCTTTCATTTTGTCAGAATTTTTAGGTTTTTGTTTGTCCACCCGTCTCTTGAAGATTGACAACAAGTTTCTCAATGGGATTAAGATCTGGGGAGTTTCCAGGCCATGGACCCAAAATCTCTATGTTTTGTTCCCTGAGCCATTTAGTTATCACCTTTGCTTTATGGCAAGGTGCTCCATCATGCTGGAAAAGGCATTGTTGATCGCCAAACTGCTCTTGGAGGGTTGGGAGAAGTTGCTCTTGGAGGACATTCTGGTACCATTCTTTATTCATGGCTGTGTTTTTAGGCAAGACTGTGAGAGAGCCGATTCCCTTGGCTGAGAAGCAACCCCACACATGAATGGTTTCAGGATGCTTAACAGTTGGCATGAGACAAGACTGGTGGTAGCGCTCACCTTGTCTTCTCCGAATGAGGCGTTTTCCTGATGTCCCATACAATCGAAAAGGGGATTCATCAGAGAAAATAACTTTACCCCAGTCCTCAGCAGTCCACTGCCTGTACCTTTTGCAGAATATCATCTGTCCATGATGTTTTTTCTGGAGAGAAATGGCTTCTTTGCTGCCCTCCTTGAGACCAGGCCTTGCTCCAAGAGTCTCCGCCTCACAGTGCGTGCAGATGCACTCACACCTGCCTGCTGCCATTCCTGAGCAAGCTCTGCACTGCTGGTAGCCCGATCCCGCAGCTGAAACACTTAAGAGACGGTCCTGGCGCTTGCTGGTCTTTCTTGGGCGCCCTGGAGCCTTTTTGGCAACAATGGAACCTCTCTCCTTGAAGTTCTTGATGATGCGATAGATTGTTGACTGAGGTGCAATCTTTCTAGCTGTGATACTCTTCCCTGTTAGGCCATTTTTGTGCAATGCAATGATGACTGCACATGTTTCTTTAGAGATAACCATGGTTAACAGAAGAGAAACAATGATGCCAAGCACCAGCCTCCTTTTAAAGTGTCCAGTGGTGTCATTCTTACTTAATCATGACAGATTGATCTCCAGCCATGTCCTCATCAACACCCACACCTGTGTTAATGGAGCAATCACTGAAAAGAGGTTAGCTGGTCCTTTTAAAGCAGGGCTGCAATGATGTTGAAATGTGTTTTGGGGGATAAAGTTCATTTTCTAGCCAAATATTGACTTTGCAAGTAATTGCTGTTAAGCTGATCACTCTTTATAACATTCTGGAGTATATGCAAATTGCCATTAGAAAAAGTGAAGCAGTAGACTTTGTAAAAATTAATATTTGTGTCATTCTCAAAACTTTTGTCCCTGACTGTATGTGGAACTCAGACTTTGGTGGAATTGTGTGCGGGTGTCATGTCGTATTTGGAGAGCACCTGGTATGCCTAAACAGTGGAAAACCTCCAAAAGTGACCCCATTTTGGAAACTAGACCCCTCAAGGAATTTATCTAGGTGTGTGGTGAGCACCTTGAACCCCAAGTGCTTCACAACTTTACAACATTGATCTGTGAAAATGAAAAAAAATTTCACACCAAACTGTTTTAGCCCCCAATTTTTTCATTTTCACAAGCATAGCAAGAGAATGTGGACCTCAAAATTTGTTGTGCAATTTATCCTAAGTACACCGATACCACATATGTTCGAAAACCACTTTTGAGGCACAGTGCAAAGCTCAGAAGGGAAGAGGCAACATATTAGATTTCAGATTTTGCTTGAATGGTTTGAGGGTGCCATGTAACATTGGCAGAGCCCCTGAGGTGCCAGAACAGCAGAACTCCTCATAAGTGACCCCATTTTAACCCCTTTCTGCCATCAGACGTACTATTCCATCCATGTGCCCTGGGACTTAATTCTCATGGACGGAATAGTAGTGTCACGGGTGTGTCGCTGTGAAGATCGTCGCGATTGCACACCCTGACTTCGCACAGCTGAGTTTCTGGTGCTGGGTGTTTTTCGGCACTGAGGGAGTTAATTCTTTCTCTCTCTGTGCTGGACTGACCAGCCTCGCTCAGCTGCAATTAATGTTTTGTTAATTGGTTTCCTTCTTATACCTGCCTGTCTGCTGGGGAAGTGTCGGTGAAAGCATTCATGCAGACCAGCAGAGCGGATCGTATTGAGAAGTCTAAGCTAAGAATACCTGTTGTGGTTTTCTCCTCTCCTCGCTTTATTAGTTATCTCCCTACCCGTTTGTGTTCCCTCTGTATTGGTAGTTTTGTATGCAAGGTGTTCTTTTATTTTACCCCTTGTACTGTCTCATTTGTCTTATACTGTGTGTGAAGGCAGATACCTTCCTGATCCCTGTGGTGGTAATCAGGGTCCTTCTCAGGACTAGATTACAGTGGTTAGGGATTCACAGGAGATAGGGTTTACGCTGGCGGCCTGGACCTCTGTACCATCAACAGTACCTCCAGGTAGAGGGATTAGCCAGGACCCCAGCTTAGGGTCAGCATAGACCCCGGTTCTCCTGTATACAGAGACAGCGTGACATTTTCACCGACCCTATTTAAGATTCTCCCCAGCCACCATGGATCCAGTAGCCAGTCTAGCTCAGCAGTTGCAGAGTTTGTCCATGGAGTTGAGGGATGTTAAGTCCAAGGTTTTGTACCCCCCGGAGCAAGCCAGTACTGAACCTAAAGTAGCTCTCCCGGACAGGTTCACTGGAGGGCGGGACAAGTTTTTTGCTTTCCGGGAGGCATGTAAATTGTACTTTCGGCTGCGACCTCGGTCATCTGGGAGTGAAGATCAAAGAGTTGGAATTGTCATCTCGCTCCTACAAGGGGACCCCCAATCCTGGGTGTTCTCTCTTCCCCCGGGCTCCCCGGCTCTCCAGTCAGTGGATAGATTTTTCGCAGCTCTGGGTCTTGTATATGATGACCCGGATCGGGTCTCCCTTGCTGAATCTAAGTTACGTAGGATACAGCAGGGAGATCGTCCGGCAGAGGAATTTTCTTCGGAGTTCCGTAGGTGGGCCACGGACACCCAGTGGAATGACCCAGCTCTTAGGAGCCAGTTTTGTCAAGGTTTATCTGACAAATTAAAAGATGTGTTGGCGCAGTATGACCCTCCCACGTCACTGGAGGCCGCTATGGCCCTTGCTATTCGCATTGATAGACGGTTGCGGGAGAGGTGCGGGGTAACTCCGCCCCCTGTGATGACTCCACCTTCCTCAAGGGTCCCTTACACGGAGGTTCCCCTGGTCAGTCCAGAGGAGCCTATGCAATTAGGAGGGACATCATTCCGGGGGAGGGGATCGGTGGGGCGCCACAAAACAAGAAGTTGTTTCTTCTGTCGAAAAAAGGGACATTTTATTAGGGGGTGTCCATCCCGTTCTTTGCAGAGTGAGAAGTCGCCGGAAAACTATTGATCCCAGATTGTGTGGTGGACGGCAATCTGGGAGTAAGTATTTCGTCCCTAAGTTCGTCTCAGTTTCTCGTACCGGTGGAGGTGGTGGTGGGTGCGAGAACTGAGAGGATATCTGTTCTTCTGGATAGTGTGGCCGGGGCTAATCTGGTGGATGCTCGCTTTGCCCGGGTTCAAGGTATGCGATTGTGTGGGTTGGCTAAACCCGTCCCCATATTCTCGATCGACGCCAGACCTCTCGGTCAGGGAAGTTTTGTGCAAGCAGTGCATAACATTGATCTTCAAGTGGGGGCGCTACATAAAGAACTGTTGTCTTGTTATGTGTTGGAGGGTCTTCCCACTCCTATAGTGCTGGGCCTGCCTTGGCTAACTAAGCATAACCCGGTTATTGATTGGCAATCCAGAGAGATAAGCCAATGGAGCGATTTCTGTAATAAAAACTGCATGAATACTGTCATTGGTGCGGTCGCTCCTAGGGCCTTACCTCCATTTCTGGTGGACTTTGAGGATGTATTTTTGGAGGAAGGGTGTCAAGAACTACCTCCTCATCGCAAGTATGACTGTGCTGTTAACTTGATCCCTGGGGCCAAGTTACCGAAATCTAGGTTGTATAACCTTTCTGGTCCTGAGAGACAGGCCATGAAGGATTATATTTCAGAGAGTCTGGCTAAGGGGCATATTAGACCTTCATCTTCCCCGGTGGCCGCGGGGTTCTTCTTTGTGAAGAAAAAAGATGGAGGCCTACGTCCTTGCCTGGATTTCCGTGAGCTTAATCGGATTACGGTCCGAGATCCGCTCCCACTTATTCCCGATCTCTTCAATCAGATCGTGGGTGCCAAATGGTTCTCTAAGTTGGATCTCAGGGGGGCGTACAATCTGATTAGGATGAAGGAGGGGGATGAGTGGAAGACGGCGTTTAACACTCCGGAGGGGCATTATGAGAACCTTGTCATGCCATTTGGTCTGAGTATTGCCCCGGCGGTGTTTCAACACTTTGTAAATGACATCTTTCGCCACCTAATGGGACAGTTTGTGGTCATATATCTGGATGATATCTTAATTTACTCGCCAGATCTTGTGTCTCATCAGGAGCATGTTAGGCAGGTGTTACAGATCTTGCGGGATAATAAACTGTACGCCAAATGGGAAAAGTGTGTGTTCGCCGTACAGGAACTTCAGTTTTTAGGATTCCTGGTCTCAGCATCCGGTTTTCGTATGGACCCTGGGAAAGTGCGGGCAGTTCTTGAGTGGGATCTGCCAGAGGATCTTAAGGCATTACAACGTTTCCTGGGGTTTGCTAACTACTACCGGAAATTCATTTGTAATTTCTCCTCCATAGTTAAACCTCTCACAGACATGACTAAAAAAGGGACGGATTTTTCAAAGTGGTCTGACAAGGCTTGTCAAGCGTTTTCATCTTTGAAAAATGTTTTGCTTCTGCACCCATACTTGTTCAGCCTGATGCGTCTCAGCCATTCATTGTTGAGGTGGACGCTTCCGAGGTAGGGGTGGGAGCGGTATTGTCACAAGGTTCGTCCCCTGGTAAATGGCATCCGTGCGCCTTCTTCTCTAAAAAATTGTCGTCCGCTGAGAGGAATTATGATGTCGGCAATAGGGAGCTCTTGGCCATTAAGTTGGCTTTTGAGGAGTGGCGTCATTTTTTGGAGGGGGCAGTCCACCCGGTCACTGTCATTACCGATCACAAAAACCTGCTATATTTAGAGTCCGCTAAACGTCTGAATCCCAGACAAGCTAGGTGGTCGTTGTTTTTTACCAGGTTTAATTTTGTCGTCACATATCGTCCTGGTCAAAGAATGTTAAGGCGGATGCCTTGTCTCGCTGTTTCCCAGGGGCTGGGAATACGGAGGACCCGGTTCCAGTCCTTCAGGAGGGGGTGGTGGTGTCGGCAGTATGCTCTGAGCTTGAGGAGGAGGTATTGGAGGCTCAGGGGGACGCCCCTGTAGGACCTCCAGGGAGACTGTTTGTTCCAAATCAGTTGCGACAAAGGGTGATCGAGGCACACCATAATTCAGCTTTGGCAGGACACCCAGGGAGTAAAGCAACTGAGGATCTCCTCTCGCGCCGGTTTTGGTGGCCTAACTTACATAGGGAGGTGGTAACTTTTGTCGCGTCCTGCGAGGTTTGTGCGCGCTCTAAGACCCCACATACCCGTCCGTCGGGGACCTCTTACCTTTGAAGATCCCGGAGCGTCCGTGGACTCATCTGTCTATGGACTTCATTACGGATCTCCCGCCATCTTCGGGTAAAACAGTCATACTCGTTGTGGTGGACAGGTTCAGCAAGATGGCACATTTTATCGCTCTTCCTGCTCTTCCTAATGCTAAAACTCTTGTGCAGGTGTTTATTGGGGAGATTGTAAGGCTTCACGGGGTACCCTCCGATGTGGTGTCGGATCGGGGGTCTCAGTTCGTGTCCAAGTTCTGGAAAGCATTTTGTACACGGCGGGGGATGCAGTTGTCATTTTCATCGGCTTTTCACCCGCAGACCAATGGTCAGACAGAGCGTCTGAACCAGAGCTTGGAGACATATCTCCGGTGTTTTGTGTCAGAGAACCAGGAGGACTGGGCTTCTTTCTTGCCTCTGGCGGAGTTTGCTCTAAATAATAGGCGGAGTGAGTCCACTGGTAAGTCCCCGTTTTTTGGGGCATATGGTTTTCACCCCCAGTTTTGTACTTTCAATAGGGGGGGCTCTTCTGGGGTTCCTGAGGAGGAACGGTTTTCGTCGTCTCTTGCTTCAGTGTGGAGAGGAGTGCTGAATAATCTGAGTTCTATGGGGAACCGATACAAACGTATGGCTGATAGGAGGAGAGTGTCTGGTCCGGACCTAAGTGTGAACGATCTGGTATGGTTGTCTACCAAGAATATTAAACTTAAGGTTCCCTCCTGGAAACTGGGTCCCAGGTTCATCGGGCCATACAAGATCAGTGCTATAATTAATCCGGTTGCATTCCGTCTTGACCTCCCTCCTACATTTAAAATTCATAATGTGTTCCACAGATCGTTACTTAAGAAGTATGTGGCGCCGGTGATACCTTCACCTTTACCTCCTCCTCCTGTGGTGGTCAATGGTAACTTGGAGTTCCAGGTGTCGAGAGTCATCGATTCACGTCTGAATCGCCGGTCCCTTCAGTACCTTGTTCATAGGAGGGGGTATGGTCCTGAGGAGAGGACGTGGGTTTCTGCGTCTGATATTAACGCAGACCGATTGGTTCGGGCCTTCCACACTACTCACCCAGATAAACCCCGGGCCCTGAGGGTCCAGAGGCCCCTCATAGAAGGGGGGGTACTGTCACGGGTGTGTCGCTGCGAAGATCGTCGCGATTGCACACCCTGACTTCGCACAGCTGAGTTTCTGGTGCTGGGTGTTTTTCGGCACTGAGGGAGTTAATTCTTTCTCTCTCTGTGCTGGACTGACCAGCCTCGCTCAGCTGCAATTAATGTTTTGTTAATTGGTTTCCTTCTTATACCTGCCTGTCTGCTGGGGAAGTGTCGGTGAAAGCATTCATGCAGACCAGCAGAGCGGATCGTATTGAGAAGTCTAAGCTAAGAATACCTGTTGTGGTTTTCTCCTCTCCTCGCTTTATTAGTTATCTCCCTACCCGTTTGTGTTCCCTCTGTATTGGTAGTTTTGTATGCAAGGTGTTCTTTTATTTTACCCCTTGTACTGTCTCGTTTGTCTTATACTGTGTGTGAAGGCAGATACCTTCCTGATCCCTGTGGTGGTAATCAGGGTCCTTCTCAGGACTAGATTACAGTGGTTAGGGATTTACAGGAGATAGGGTTTACGCTGGCGGCCTGGACCTCTGTACCATCAACAGTACCTCCAGGTAGAGGGATTAGCCAGGACCCCAGCTTAGGGTCAGCATAGACCCCGGTTCTCCTGTATACAGAGACAGCGTGACAAGTAGGTCATATGCGATCAGCTGCGCTCCCGTGGGGAGCGCAGCTGATCACGTCCGGGTGTCAGGCGATTATCACATCTGACACCCGGCACTATGTGCCAGGAGCAGTCACAGACCGCTCACGGCACATTAATCCCCGGCACACTGCAATCAAACATGATTGCAGTGTTCCGGCGGTACAGGGCAGCATCGCGCAGGGAGGGGGCTCCCTGCATGCTTCCCTGAGACCCTCAGAGCAACGCGATGTGATCGCGTTGTTCCGAGGGCCTCCTCCCTGCAGGACCCCGGATCCAAGGTGGCCGCGGGGTCCTTCCGGGTCCTGCAGGGAGGCGGCTTCCTCAGTGCCTGCTGAGAGCAGGCGCTGAGAAAGCCTGCTGCAGTGCTTGTCAGATCGCTGGTCTGACAGCATACCTCCCAACTGTCCCGGATTGAGCGGGACAGTCCCGATTCTGACCCCCCTGTCCCGCTGAGGACAATATGTGTCCCGCAGTGAGGACAATATGTGTCCCCCATGCACCCCTTCCTGCCCTGTCTCTACAGCCTTAGCCTCTCACAGCTAGCAATGACGCTGCTATTGCTGTAGTCTTCTGTGCCCACAGGACCTGTGATGAGGTCACAGGAGGGGAGGAGTCAGGGGTCACATGATCAGTGTCCTCGTTGTGTGCAGGACTCTGCTGTGATGTTGTCATGGTGTTGGATGAGGGGAAGTGTGTGTGGGGGTCGGGACTCGGGTTTACAGTGTGGATGTAGCAGTGCTGTAGTGTGTACAAGTTGGATGTAGCAGAGCCGTGTGTGTACGAGGTGTACGGAGCGGAGCCGTGTGTGTACGGAGCGGAGCCGTGTGTACGAAGTGTACGGAGCGGAGCCGTGTGTGTACGAGGTGTGCGGAGCTGGGTACGGAGCGGAGCCGTGTGTGTACGAGGTGTACGGAGCGGAGCCGTGTGTACGAGGTGTACGGAGCGGAGCCATGTGTGTACGAGGTGTACGGAGCGGAGCCGTGTGTGTACGAGGTGTACGTACGGAGCGAGCCGTGTGTAGGAGGTGTACGGAGCGGAGCCGTGTGCGTACGAGGTGTACGGAGCGGTGCCGTGTGTACGAGGTGTACGGAGCGGAGCCGTGTATGTACGAGGTGTACGGAGTGGAGCCGTTTGTGTACGAGGTGGTTGTAGCAGTGATGTAGTGTACGAGGTGTACAGAGCAGAGCCGTGTGTGTACGAGGTGGATGTAGCAGTGCTGTAGTGTGTACGAGGTGTACGGAGCAGAGCCGTGTGTGTACGAGTTGGATGTAGCGGAGCTGTGCGTGTACGAGTTGGATGGAGCGGAGCCACGCATGTACGAGGTGCACGGAGCTAAGGCTACTTTCACACTTGCGTTTTTTTGCGCAGCGCATCGTGCGCACATGAAACGCATTAAAAAACGCATGCAAACGCTTATAAACGCTGCGATATTTAGTCGCATCAGCGTGCGCATTACGACCAAAAAACACAGCGTTTGTATGCGATTTCAAGCGTTTTTGCATGCGTTTGCATTTTTTCGGCGCATGGGTTGTCTACGTGTCACATTTCTATCAACTCTGTCTCTATCATCTGTCTCTCATCTCTATCATCTCTGTCTCTATCATCTGTCTCTATCATCTGTATCAACTCTGTCTCTATCATCTGTCTCTATCATCTCTGTCTCTATCATCTGTCTCTATCATCTCTGTCTCTATCATCTGTCTCTATCATCTATCTCTATCATCTGTATCATCTCTGTCTCTATCATCTGTATCAACTCTGTCTCTATCATCTGTCTCTATCATCTCTGTCTCTATCATCTCTCTCTATCATCTGTCTCTATCATCTGTCTCTATCATCTCTGTCTCTATCATCTCTGTCTCTATCATCTGTCTCTGTCATCTCGTCTCTATCATCTGTCTCTATCATCTCTGTCTCTATCATCTGTCTCTATCATCTCTGTCTCTATCATCTGTCTCTATAATCTCTGTCTCTATCATCTGTATCAACTCTGTCTCTATCATCTCTGTCTCTATCATCTGTATCAACTCTGTCTCTATCATCTCTGTCTCTATCATCTGTATCAACTCTGTCTCTATCATCTCTGCCTCTATCATCTCTGTCTCTATCATCTGTATCAACTCTGTCTCTATCATCTCTGTCTCTATCATCTGTCTCTATCATCTGTCTCTATCATCTGTCTCTATCATCTCTGTCTCTATCATCTCTGTCTCTATCATCTCTGTCTCTATCATCTGTCTCTATCATCTGTCTCTATCATCTCTGTCTCTATCATCTCTGTCTCTATCATCTGTCTCTATCATCTCTGTCTCTATCATCTGTCTCTATCATCTGTCTATCATCTCTGTTTCTATCATCTCTGTCTCTATCATCAGTCTCTATCATTTCTGTCTCTATCATATCTGTCTCTATCATCTGTATCTATCATATCTGTCTCTATCATCTGTCTCTATCATCTCTGTTTCTATCATCTCTATCATCTCTGTCTCTATCATATGTCTCTATCATCTCTGTCTCTATCACCTTTTTATCTACACTCCTCACAATGTTGCTTGTGTAGGGGGTTGTTTAAACAAGTGTTTAGACATTATTTACTCCAAAATCGCGTGCGCGCAAAAGCGCTGACGAGCTCAAAGCCATGCGCACGCCAGCGCACCCATAGACTGCAATGTTATTTTTTGCGCTTAGCATGCGCACACGTGCGCACGCGTTTTTTTAAAGCGGTTGGGCGGAAAAAAAATGCAACATATAGCGTCTAGTGCGTATGGGCGCACACCTGGAAAATGCGCAGTGCACGCCAAACGCAGATGAACGCGTGCAAGCGCTAGACCCTGTGCCCGCCATGTTAAAGATAGGGGAACATTGCGCATGCGTCCGATAGCGCACGATGCGCTGCGCAAAAAAAAGCAAGTGTGAAAGTAGCCTAAGCCGCACATGTACGAGGTGCACAGAGCGGAGTCGCGCGTGTATGAGGTGCACGAAGCGGAGCCGCGCGTGTGCGAGGTGCACGGAGCGGAGCCGCGCGTGTACGAGGTGGATGTTGCAGTGCTGTAGTGTGTACGAGGTGCACGGAGCGGAGCCGCACGTGTACGAGGTGGATGTAGCAGTGCTGTAGTGTGTACGAGGTTTACGGAGCCGCGCGTGTACGAGGTTTACGGAGCGGAGCCGTGTGAACGAGGTGGATGTAACAGTGCTGTGTGTGTACGAAACGGAGCCCTGTGTGTGTGAAGTGTACGGAGCTGAGCCGCTCAGCTCCGTACACACAGGGCTCCGTGCTTGAGCCGTGTGTGTACGAGATGTACGGAGCAGAACTGCGTGTGTACGAGGTGTATGCTGCAAAGCCGCATGTGTACAAGGTTTACGGAGTGGAGTCGTATGTGTACAAGGTGTACAAAGCGTGGCTGCGTGTGTACAAGGTGTACGGAGTGGAGCCTTGTGTATACTGAGTGGAGCCTTGTGTGTGCGAGGTGGACGGAGCTGAGCCGTGTGTGTACAAGGCATACAAAGCGGAACCGTGTGTGTATGAGGTGTGCAGAGCCGTGCGTGTACAAGGTGTATGGTGGGGAGCATTCATACCTCCCAACCGTCCTGAATTCAGCGGGACACTCCCGATTTTGGGAGTCTGCATCGTTGTCCCGGCCGGGAGCTTTTCCCGTGGACAGAGGAGTACATGCCGGAGCCCGAGGAGCACTTTAAAATTCGCACGTGATGTTCCACCAGAAGTGACGTGCTGGAAGATGACCGGAAATTAGGTAATTTCGGGAGGAGATTGTGACAGAACCATGGAGGCACTTCAGGGAATGCTTCAGATCCATCACCGTGTCCTCGCCTTGGAATCGGGGATGTCGGCCATGTGAGCGGATCATGATATGTCCTGCACCGGGAGGCTCAGGTGGGCACTACAATGGGAGCCGGGCTGCTATAGTATCTTTATAAAATCTTTATTTCTCTCTCTGTTTCTTTCTCTCTCTCTGTTCTTTCTTTCTTTCTCTCTGTTCTTTCTTTCCCATCTTTCTTTCTCTCTGTTCTTTTTCTTTCTTTCTCTCTGTTCTTTCTTTCCCCTCTTTCTATCTCTGTTCTTTCTTTCCTTTCTTTCTTTCTCTCTATTTCTTTCTTTTTCTCTATCTCTCTGTTCTTTCTTTCCCTCTTTCTTTTTCTCTCTCTGTTCTTTCCCCTCTTTCTTTCTTTCTTTCTTTCTTTCTTCCTTTCTCTCTGTTCTTTTTTCTTTCTCTCTCTTTCCCCTCTTTCTTTCTCTCTCTCTGTTCTTTCTTTCCCCTCTTTCTTTCTCTCTGTTCTTTCTTTCCCCTCTTTCTTTCCCCTTTCTTTTTCTCTTTCTCCTTTCTTTCTTTCTTTCTTTCCTTCTTTCTTTCTCTCTCCTCTTTCTTTCCCCTCTTTCTTTCTTTCTCTTTCTCTCTGTTCTTTCGTTCCCCTCTTTCTTTCTCTCTGTTCTTTCTTTCCCATCTTTCTCTCTCTGTTCTTTTTCTTTCTCTCTGTTCTTTCTATCTCTCTGTTCTTTCTTTCTCTTTCTTTCTCTCTCTGTTCTTTCTTTCTCTGTTCTTTCTTTCTTTCTCTTTCTTTCCCCTCTTTCTTTCTTTCTGTTCTTTCTCTCTGTTCTTTCTTTCTGTCATGTATAGTGTACAGTTCCTATAGCGTCTTGTGCTTGGGTGCGAGGAAAACACAGGAGACATAGGTTGAAATGAAATGACTTGTATTACTTCATACAAGCATGCTGAAAAGTTCACACAGTTTGCAGGAACAGCGACAGGAGACACAGCAGGCCAGAGTAACTTCAAGCACTACAGTAAATATCCAAAGCAGGTTCAGGATCTCTTCTCTGTACCGTAATTCCTCTGCAAACATGGATTCACCAAACAGCAGGTTTCCAGAGTCCAAAAGTGTTCCACGGTTCCTCAGTAGGGAATAGCTGGAGTACAAGTCCAAGGCTTCCAGGAGTCAGGTCACAGACTGACTGAGGCTTGATTCAGGAGCACTGATTGTTCAGCTGAGGCTGCTTAAGAAGCAAGAGGGAAGAATCAGGGTGGGAACATGAAAACTGGAAACTCCATATTAACTGAGGGCAAGAGCTGCAGAAAGACAGAAAGCAAAATGGCCGACGGAAAACTGAGTTTCAAGGAACATGTCAACAGAGACAAAGAACCTTACATTACTCCCCCTTAGGGACAACCTCTGGATGACCTCAGACCAGGCTTGTCAGGGTACCTCTGATGAAACTGGCGGAGCAGGCGAGGAGCATTTACATTATTGACTGGTTCCCATGAGTTGTCCTCCACTGGGTAGCCCTTTCCATTTAATCAAATATTGCAACTGATTTCTGTACAACCTGGAATCTAGAATCCTTTCCACCATAAATTCTTCCTGACCATCGACCAGCACTGGGTCAGGGCAAGGAGAGAAAACGTCCAGGAAACGTATTGGGTGTTGCAGCCTTTAGTAGGGATACATGAAAGACAAGGTGGATTCTCATAGTTCTGGGCAGTTGAAGACGACAAGCAACAGCACTTATAATCTTATTGATCTTATAAGGTCCAATGTACTTATGTCCCAATTTAGACGATGGAATCTTTAATTTAAGATTTCTGGTTGACAGCCAGACCAAATCTCCTACCTTGAAAGCTGGTGCAGGTTTACGAAATTTATCTGCTGCTTTCTTGTACCTTTCCTGAGCCAATTCTAGATTTTCCTTTAGAATATCCATATTCTTTTGTAAAGAAGTGATTCTTTCAGCCACTGCCGGCAAGGGCGTATCTATGGGAAATCGAGGAAGAATGTTAGGATGATAACCTAGATTGTAGTAAAAAGGAGACTGCTTAGTGGAGGCGCTCTGAGAGTTGTTATAAGAGAACTCAGCCAGTGGAAGTAGATCCACCCAATCATCCTGTAGGTGGCAGATAAAACAGCGGAGATACTGCTCCAGGGTCTGATTGGTTCGTTCTGTCTGTCCATTAGTCTGGGGATGAAAGCAGAAGAAAGGTTTACTTTAATGTCCAATGCTGCACAGAAATTTTGCCAAAACCTTGAAGTGAATTGCACCCCTCGATCCGAAATGACCTCATCCGGTACTCCATGTAAGCGAAACACATTCTTAATCATCAAGTCTGATGTCTGTTTTGCAGTGGGTAAGCCGACACAAGGGATAAAATGAGCTGCCTTTGTTAGACGGTCAACCACCACTAGAATGGTGTTCTTCCCTTGAGAGGTTGGTAATTCCACAATGAAGTCCATAGAAATGGATCCCCACGGGTGGGACGGGGTGGGAAGAGGTTGCAACAGACCAGTTGGTGAGGAGCGAGGTGTTTTGCATCTTGCACAGACTTCACATGAAGTGACATAGTTTAAGACATCTTTCCTGTAAGTGGGCCACCAAAAGAAACGAGAAAGAAATTCTTGTGTCTTTAGAATTCCCCTTATGCCCGGCTATCTTGGAATCGTGGATGAGTTGCAATACTCTCAATCTGACTGTTTCAGGTATTTACAGACGTTGTCCCTGAATCCACACACCATTCTTAAAGACAAGACTTGCGTCCCTTGGGGGTTGAGCCAACAAAGAATCCGCATGGTATGCTTCCTTGATGTCCTTAAGTAGGTCTTGATTATGAATCACTCCCAGGAATCTAGAGTCAGGAAGAATAGTCTTAGGAGGAGTAAGTGGACGTGTCTCTGCTGAATGAATCCTAGAGAGTGCATCAGCCTTTCCATTGCGCGATCCTGGTCTATAAGAAATGACAAAATTAAATTGGTTTAGGAAAAGATTCCAGCGAGCCTGGCGAGGAGTCAGGCACTTAGCCGACCTGATAAATTCAAGGTTACGATGGTCTGTCAGGACGACTATTTGCTGTGCAGCTCCCTGAAGAAGGTGTCTCCATTCCTTGAAGGCGGCAATAATGGCCAACAATTCTCTATTGCCCACATCGTAGTTCCTCTCAGCCGAAGACAACTGCTGGGAAAAGAAGGCACAGGGATGCAAGACATTCTTCTCACCTGTTCTCTGAGAGAGTATAGCTCCAACGGCACAGTCTGAAGCATCCACCTCTATTATGAAGGCAAGCTCGGGGTTGGGATGTACTAAGATAGGTGCGGTGGTAAATTTATCCTTTAAACAGGAAAATGCTTCCTGAGCTTGCGGGGTCCAGGAGAACCTAGACTGTTTCCGGGTAAGTTGGGTGATAGGTGACACTACCTCAGAAAAATTCTTAATGAAACGTCTATAGAAGTTGGCAAACCCGATGAAACGCTGCACCTCCTTCACATTTCTAGGAATTGGCCAATCCTTGATGGCTTGGGTCTTGCTTCCATCCATACTAATCCCTTGCGTAGATAGTACATACCCCAGAAATTGAATTTCGGTCCTATGGAATTCACATTTTTCAAGTTTGATGTAGAGATGGTTTTGTCTTAGGCGTTCTAAGACCATTCTCACATGTCCATGATGTTCCTCTGTGGAGTTAGAAAAAATTAGAATATCATCCAGATAAATCACCACAAATGTATCTAGGAGATCCCTGAAGATATCATTCACGAAGTGTTGGAAAGTGGCTGGGGCGGTACTCAGACCAAAAGGCATAACTAGATATTCAAAGTGTCCATAGCGTGACCTGAAAGCAGTCTTCCATTCATCCCCAGGTCTAATACGGACCAAGTTATAGGCCCCAAGGAGATCCAGTTTAGAGAAAATTTTGGCATGCCGCACTCTCTCCAACAACTCAGGGATTAAAGGCAATGGATAACGGTTTCTAATAGTAACCTTATTGAGTTCCCTATAGTCTATGCAGGGTCTCAGAGATCCATCTTTCTTCTTCACAAAGAAGATGGGTGCACCTGCGGGAGATGAAGAGGGGCGTATGAAGCCCTTGGCTAAATTTTCGTCTATATAATCCTTCAAAGCTTTTAGCTCGGGCCCCGCTAGGGGGTAGATCTTACCAAAAGGTATCTCGGCTCCGGGCAATAATTCAATTGGACAATCATATGGACGGTGAGGAGGAAGCTGATCAGCGTTCTTCTTGTCACATAAATCCACATAGTCCTGGTATACAGCTGGTAGTTCAGGGACTGACATGGTTCCTTTAGGAACAGAGCAAGCTGAAACTCCTTGACTCATCTGTTTCTCCGGAAAGTGTAATTCCTTGGTCTCCCAGTTAATCGTAGGATTCTGCGCCTGCAGCCATGGTAGCCCTAGAATGATGGGAAAGTGGGGAGAAGAGATAAGCAAAAAAGACATTTTCTCCTGATGATCTTTACCCATAAGGACCCTCAAAGGCTCTGTTTCTTGATCCACTGGTCCAGAAGTCAGTAGAGAGCCATCCACAGTCTCCATCTGTACTGGAGTAGCCTTCTTCACTGAACGTATCCCCTGTTTCAGAGCAAAGGAGATATCCATAAAATTTCCACTTGCTCCTGAGTCGATCATAGCAGAGCTAGACACCCAGACTGAGTCAACCCAGAGTTTGATGGAAAGGAAGCAATGAGAATTGTTTCTTTTACAACTCAGCTGGGACACCGCTGAGGAAACTTGAAAAATTGCAGCGTTTATACCGTCATCGTCCCCAGAACTAACAGAGTTTAAGTCAGAGAAATCAAGATCTCTTGCAGCAGATCTCTCTGGAGCCTGAGGCCAGGACATGACAGAGCTCCTCTCGCAACACTCACAGTGAATGACTGCTGCAGTAGTCCTACGAGAACGGCTGGGGCAGTTTATAATGAAGTGCCCTGACTTACCACAGTAGAAACATAGATTTTCCTTTATACGATGTTCTTTGCGTGCATCACTAACCCGTCTTTGCAAAGAGTCCACCTGCATGGGTTCAGGTTCTGGTTCCCTTGTGATCCTACTCAAAGGTTCCTTAGCTGAGGAGGGAGGTAGTAAAAGGTTAGTGCGATTATTTTCGAACCATCTCTCTTGTCTGCGTTCAGTCAGACGAGCATCAATACGGATACAATAGTTAATAAAGTCACCTAACGCAGTGGGAGGATCGGCACGAGCAAGTTCATCCTTAATCAGTGGAGACAACCCTTTCCGAAAAATAGATTTTTTAGCGGAAGTGTCCCAAGTGGTATCAAGAGCCCATCTCCTGAAATCCAGGGCATATTCGGCTACTGAACGCTTACCTTGGCGCAAAGTTAACATGGCTGCTTCAGCTGTTGCACCTCGATTGGGGTCATCAAACACCTGCCCCATGGCTGAAATAAAAGCATCAAGGTGATTCAAACAATCATCCTCAGTCTCAATCAGAGGGTTTGCTCACATCAAAGCCTTATTGGTAAGCAACATGATTATAGTAAGCACTTTGGATCGTTCAGTGGGAAATTGTGAAGCATGTGCAGAAAAAAATAAATTGCATTGATTAATAAATCCCTGAATTTCTCACGTTCACCGCCAAAACGAAAAGGAGGTAATTTGGGGATCCCAGAACTTGGGGTTATGGCAGGAGCCTGGGCTCGTTCCTCTAGAGCCTCAATCCTGGCTCGCAATTCCTGGGTAGTCTGTCCAAACACTTGCAAATTATGGTTAGTGAGGTCCTGTAGGCTTGCAAAACGGGTTTTTAAAGTCTACATCTGAAAGGATTGTATCAGTCACTCCGCAAAGTTCCTTTATGTGGGCCTCCATCTTCCAGATCTTTTAAGCCAGAGGTGCTGTCACGCGGTCTTATGATATGTGTACGATGTCAGTAAACTATTCTTAAAAGAACAACACTCTATACAACATATAGATTAGCAACATCAGCATGTAAATATAGAATAGATTTACCTGACACGATATCCGTTGAACTCAGGGTTAATCTTGAGGACTTGATACACTGTCACAGGAAAGAGGAGGACCGGGGGTCTAACCTGACCCTAAACTGGGGTCCTAACTAATCCCTCACCTTGGAGGTACTGATAATGGTTCAGAGGTCCAAGTCTCCAGCCTAACCCTGTCTCCTATCAGTCCTGAACCCTGTAATCAGTCCTAAGAAGGATACTGATTACCACCAAAGGGATATGGGCTGATCTCTGCTAAATACACAGATTAGACATATAAGACAGACTGGAGAAAACACAGACTTGCATACACACTCAAACACAGAAGGAACATAAATGATCTGGGATATTAAACTCTAAGCAAGGTGAGCTTAAAACAACTAAGGAGCTCTTTAACTTAAGTCTATACAGATACAATCCTATCTGTGGTCTGCATGAAGAATTTCACTGGCAACTCCCAACACAGACAACCAGAGATTTAAAGGAAACCAATCAACAAATAATTAATTGCAGCCGGGAGAAACTGCACCCAGTCCCAGAACTGAGCACAGACAGAATTAACTCCCTAACTGCCAAACACAAAGAAACAGCAACTCAGCTGTGAGAAGTCAGAATGTGCAACCGCGACGATCTTCGTGGCGATGCACACATGACAGTACCCCCCCTTCTACGAGGGGCCTCCGGACCCTCAGGGCCAGGTTTGCCCGGGTGAGTTCTGTGGAAGGTCCGCACCAAACGATCTGCGTTAATGTCAGACGCAGGAACCCACGTCCTCTCCTCTGGACCATACCCCTTCCAATGCACCAAGTACTGAAGGGACCGGCGATTCAGACGTGAGTCAATGATCTTTGACACTTAAAACTCCAAGTTACCATTGACCACCACTGGAGGAGGAGGTAGAGGTGATGGTATGACTGGTGCCACATACCTCTTAAGTAATGACTTGTGGAACACATTGTGGATTTTAAACGTAGGAGGGAGGTCCAGACGAAATGCCACAGGATTAATTATGGAACTGATCCTGTACGGCCCGATGAATCTGGGGCCCAGCTTCCAGGAGGGAACTTTAAGTTTTATATTCCTGGTAGACAACCATACCAGATCGTTCACATTAAGATCTGGACCAGAAACTCTCCTCCTATCAGCCATACGTTTATAACGGTTCCCCATAGCACTCAGATTATTCAATACACCTCTCCACACTGAAGCAAGTGACGACGAGAAACGCTCCTCCTCAGGAACCCCAGAAGGGCCCCCCCCATTGAATGTACAAAACTGGGGATGAAAACCATATGCCCCAAAAAACGGGGACTTACCAGTGGACTCGCTCCGCCTGTTGTTAAGAGCGAACTCTGCCAGAGGCAAGAAAGAAGACCAGTCCTCCTGGTTCTCTGAGACAAAACACCGAAGATAAGTCTCTAGGCTTTGATTCAGACGCTCTATCTGACCATTGGTCTGCGGATGAAAAGCCGAGGAAAATGACAATTGCATCCCCCGACGTAAACAAAATGCCCTCCAAAACTTGGACACAAACTGAGACCCCCTATCTGACACCACATCAGAAGGCAACCCATGAAGTCTCACAATCTCCCCAATGAACACCTGCGCCAGAGTTTTAGCATTAGGGAGGGCAGGAAGAGCAATGAAATGTGCCATCTTACTGAACCTGTCAACAACCACCAGTATGACAGTCTTCCCTGACGACTGAGGAAGGTCCGTGATGAAGTCCATAGACAAATGAGTCCATGGACGCTCCGGAAGTTTCAAGGGTAAGAGGGTCCCAGACGGACGGGTATGAGGGGTCTTAGAGCGAGCACAAACCCCACAGGACGCGACAAAAGTTAAAACATCTTTATTAACGTTAGGCCACCAAAACCGGCGAGAAAGGAGATCTAAAGTAGCCTTACTCCCTGGATGTCCTGCTAAAGCAGAATTATGATGTGCCTCAATAACCTTTTGTCTCAACTGATTTGGGACAAACAGTCTCCCTGGAGGTCCTGCAGGGGCGTCCCCCTGAGCCTCTAACACCTCCTCCTCAAGCTCAGAACATACAGCCGACACTACCACCCCCTCCTGAAGGATAGGAATCGGGTCATCCATTTTCCCGGCCCCTGGGAAACTGCGAGACAAGGCATCCGCCTTAACATTCTTAGATCCAGGGCGATAAGTGACAACAAAATTAAACCTGGTAAAAAACAACGACCATCGAGCTTGTCTGGAATTCAGACGCTTAGCAGATTCCAAATACAGCAGGTTCTTGTGATCAGTAATGACGGTGACCGGGTGGACTGCCCCCTCCAAAAAGTGACGCCATTCTTCAAAAGCCAACTTAATGGCCAAAAGTTCCCTATTGCCGATATCATAATTCCTTTCGGCGGACGACAATTTTTTAGAAAAGAAAGCGCACGGATGCCATTTACCAGGGGACGGACCCTGGGACAATATTGCACCCACCCCTACGTCAGACGCGTCCACCTCCACAACGAACGGCTGTGATGCATCTGGTTGGATGAGAACGGGTGCCGAAGCAAAACATTTTTTCAAAGAGGAAAAGGCTTGGCAAGCTTTGTCCGACCATTTAGAAAAATCCGTCCCTTTTCTTGTCATGTCCGTGAGAGGTTTGACAACAGATGAGAAATTACAAATAAATTTCCGGTAGTAGTTAGCAAACCCCAGAAAACGCTGCAGAGCCTTAAGATCCTCTGGCTGATCCCATTCAAGCACTGCTCTCACCTTTTCAGGGTCCATACGGAAACCGGAGGCTGACACCAAGAAACCCAAAAACTGAAGTTCCTGTACGGCGAATACACACTTTTCCAGTTTGGCGTATAGTTTATTGTCTCGCAAGATCTGCAACACCTGTCTCACATGCTCCTGGTGAGACACAAGATCTGGTGAGTAAATTAAAATGTCATCTAAATATACGACCACAAACAGCCCCACCAGATGACGAAAAATGTCATTAACAAAATGTTGGAATACTGCTGGTGCAGTAGTCAGACCAAAAGGCATGACAAGGTTCTCATAATGTCCCTCCGGCGTGTTAAACGCCGTTTTCCACTCATCCCCCTCTTTTATCCTAATCAGATTATACGCCCCCCTGAGATCCAATTTAGAGAACCATTTGGCGCCAACAATTTGATTGAAGAGATCAGGAATCAGAGGGAGTGGATACAGATCTCGAACAGTAATCCGATTAAGTTCGCGGAAATCCAAGCAAGGGCGTAGGCCTCCATCTTTTTTCTTCACAAAGAAGAACCCCGCGGCCACTGGGGAAGATGAAGGTCTAATATGCCCTTTGGCCAGACTTTCCGAAATATAATCTTTCATAGCCTGCCTCTCAGGACCAGAAAGGTTATATAACCTAGCTTTAGGTAACTTAGCATCAGGAAGTAAATTAATAGAGCAGTCATACACGCGATGAGGAGGCAACTCCTGACACCCCTCCTCAGAGAACACATCCCCAAAGTCCTCCAAAAAAGGAGGCAAAGTACTAGGCACGACCGCACTGATGACTGTGTTCATGCAGTTACTTTTGCAAAACTCACCCCATTGGCTTATATCTCTGGACTGCCAATTAATCACAGGGTTATGTTTAACCAACCAAGGAAGTCCCAACACAATAGGAGTAGGTAGACCCTCCAACACATAACAAGATAATAGTTCCCTATGTATTGCCCCTACCCGAAGGTCAATGTTATGAACCTCATGAACAAAGCTACCTTGGCCGAGAGGCCTGGCGTCAATGGAGAATATAGGGATCGGTTTAACCAATACACTCGGATGCATACCTTGAGCCTGAGCAAACTGAGCGTCAACCAGATTAGCCCCGGACCCACTATCAAGAAGAACAGAAAATCTCTCCACTCTCGTACCAACCACCACCTCCACTGGTACAAGGAACTGAGAAGAACTAGCGGACGAAATACATACTCCCAGGTTGTCGTCCACCACACAACCTGGGATTAACAGTTTTCCGGCGACTTTTTGCTCAACAAGGCACGGGATGGACATCCCTCAACAAAATGTCCCTCTTTCCCGCAGAAGAAACACCTTCTAGTCCTGCGGCGTACCGCCAATCCCCTCCTACGAAATGATGTCCCTCCCAACTGCATAGGCTCCTCCGAACAGACAAGGGGAACCTCAACATAAGGGACTTTAGTAGTAGGTGAAGTAACAACAGGGGGCGGAGTTACCTCGCACCTCTCCCGGAGCCGTCTATCAGTACGGATAGCTAGGGCCATAGCAGCCTCCAGTGATGGAGGAGAATCATACTGAGCCAAAACGTCCTTTAATTTGTCAGAAAGCCCATGACAAAACTGGCTCCTAAGAGCTGGGTCATTCCACTGAGTATCTGTGGCCCATCTACGGAACTCAGAAGCAAATTCCTCCGCCGAACGATCTCCCTGCTGTATCTTACGTAATTTTGTCTCAGCAAGAGAGACCCGATCTGGGTCATCATATACCAAACCCAGGGCAGTAAAAAATCGATCTACTGACTGTAGAGCCGGGGATCCCGGAGGAAGGGAGAAGGCCCAGGATTGAGGGTCCCCTTGTAGGAGCGAGATAACAATTCCCACTCTCTGCTCTTCACTCCCTGATGATCGAGGCCGAAGCCGAAAATACAATTTACATGCTTCCCTGAAGGTAAAAAATTTGTCTCGCCCACCAGTGAACCTGTCCGGGAGAGCTACTTTAGGTTCAAATCTGGTTTTCTCCGAGGGAGACAAAACTTTGGACTTAATGTCCGTCAGCTCCATGGATAATCCCTGCAACTGCAGAGCCAGCTGGGCTACTGGATCCATGGCAACTGGGAATAATTTTATTGGCCAGTGAAAATGTCACGCGGTCTTATGATATGTGTACGATGTCAGTAAACTATTCTTAAAAGAACAACACTCTATACAACATATAGATTAGCAACATCAGCATGTAAATATAGAATAGATTTACCTGACACGATATCCGTTGAACTCAGGGTTAATCTTGAGGACTTGATACACTGTCACAGGAAAGAGGAGGACTGGGGGTCTAACCTGACCCTAAACTGGGGTCCTAACTAATCCCTCACCTTGGAGGTACTGATAATGGTTCAGAGGTCCAAGTCTCCAGCCTAACCCTGTCTCCTATCAGTCCCTGAACCCTGTAATCAGTCCTAAGAAGGATACTGATTACCACCAAAGGGATATGGGCTGATCTCTGCTAAATACACAGATTAGACATATAAGACAGACTGGAGAAAACACAGACTTGCATACACACTCAAACACAGAAGGAACATAAATGATCTGGGATATTAAACTCTAAGCAAGGTGAGCTTAAAACAACTAAGGAGCTCTTTAACTTAAGTCTATACAGATACAATCCTATCTGTGGTCTGCATGAAGAATTTCACTGGCAACTCCCAACACAGACAACCAGAGATTTAAAGGAAACCAATCAACAAATAATTAATTGCAGCCGGGAGAAACTGCACCCAGTCCCAGAACTGAGCACAGACAGAATTAACTCCCTAACTGCCAAACACAAAGAAACAGCAACTCAGCTGTGAGAAGTCAGAATGTGCAACCGCGACGATCTTCGTGGCGATGCACACATGACAGGTGCTGGAAGAAGAAGAGGAAAGGAAAAAAAAAAAACAAAAAAAAAAATAGTGTTTACCTGTGGTAACACTCCAGAGTAAAATTTTAAGGGAATGCGCTCACCTGGAATGGTTGTGAGAAGTCACAACCACTGTCATCACATAAGGTATTAAACGGACATCTGATATCCACAGTCACAGCAGACACGGCTTTCCCAGACCCAGCAGACACTAAACATTGGCTCCTGAATCTTGTCATGTATAGTGTACAGTTCCTATAGCGTCTTGTGCTTGGGTGCGAGGAAAACACAGGAGACATAGGTTGAAATGAAATGACTTGTATTACTTCATACAAGCATGCTGAAAAGTTCACACAGTTTGCAGGAACAGCGACAGGAGACACAGCAGGCCAGAGTAACTTCAAGCACTACAGTAAATCTCCAAAGCAGGTTCAGGATCTCTTCTCTGTACCGTAATTCCTCTGCAAACATGGATTCACCAAACAGCAGGTTTCCAGAGTCCAAAAGTGTTCCACGGTTCCTCAGTAGGGAATAGCTGGAGTACAAGTCCAAGGCTTCCAGGAGTCAGGTCACAGACTGACTGAGGCTTGATTCACGAGCACTGATTGTTCAGCTGAGGCTGCTTAAGAAGCAAGAGGGAAGAATCAGGGCGGGAACATGAAAACTGGAAACTCCATATTAACTGAGGGCAAGAGCTGCAGAAAGACAGAAAGCAAAATGGCCGACGGAAAACTGAGTTTCAAGGAACATGTCAACAGAGACAAAGAACCTTACACTTTCTCTTTCTTCCTCTCTCTCTGTTCTTTCTTTCCCATCTTTCTCTCTATCTCTCTGTTCTTTCTTTCTCTCTTTGTTCTTTCTTTCCCTTCTCTCTCTCTCCCTCTGTTGTTTCTTTACCCTCTTTCTTTTTTCTCTCTGTTCTTTTTTTCTGTCCCCTCTTTCTTTCTTTCTTTCTTTCTTTCTTTTTCTTTCTTTTTTTCTTTCTTTCTTTCTTTCTTTCTTTCTTTCTTTCTTCTTTCTTCTCTCTCTCTGTTCTTTCCCTCTGTCTTTCTTTCTCTGTTCTTTCTTTCTTTCCCCTCTTTCTTTCTCTCTGTTCTTTCTTTCCCCTCTTTCTTTCTCTATTCTTTCTATCTTTTTCTCTCTGTTCTTTCTTTCTCTGTTCTTTCTTTCTCCTCTTTCTCTCCCTCTCTGTTCTTTCTTTCTCTCTCTGTTCTGTCTTTCCTCTTTCTTTCTTTCTCTGTTCTTTCTTTCCCATGTCTTTCTTTCTCTCTCTGTTCTTTCTTTCCCCTCTTTCATTTCTTCATGTAAATAAAAACAAACAATAAAAGTACACATTTTTAGTATCGCCGTGTCCGTAACGACCCGCCCTATAAAACTGTCCCACTAGTTAACCCCTTTAGTGAACCCCTTAAAAAAAGGCAAAAAACAATGATTTATCATCATACCGCCAAACAAAAAAAGAAAGCTATGCAAAAATAATTATTTTTTATATATCATTGTTTTTATTGAATAAAAGCGCCAAAACATAAAAAAGATACAAATGAGGTATCGCTGTAATCCTACTAATCCGAAGAATAAAACCGCTTTATCAATTTTACCACACGCTGAACGGTATAAACGCCCCCCCAAAAGAAATTCACGAATTGCTGGTTTTTGTTCAATCTACCTCCCAAAAATCGTAATAAAAAGCAATCAAAAAATGTCATGTGCCCGAAAATTTTACCAATAAAAACGTCAACTCGTCCCGCAAAAAATAAGGCCTCACATGACATGCCAAAATAAGAAAAAATTATAGCTCTCAATGTGATGATGCAAAAACTATTTTTTGCAACAAAAAGCGTCTTTTAGTGTGTGACAGCTGCCAAACATAAAAACCCGCTATAAATAGTAAATCAAACCCCCCTATACCACCCCTTAGTTAGGGAAAAATAATAAAATTAAAAAATGTATTTATTTCCATTTTCCCATTAGGGTTAGGGTTGAGGCTAAAGTTAGGGTTAAAGTTAGAATTGGGGGATTTCCACTGTTTAGGCACATCAGGGGCTCTCCAAATGCGACATGACACCCGAAGACTATTCCATCAAAGTCTGCAATGCAAAACGTCACTACTTCCCTTCCGAGCCCCGACGTGTGCCCATACAGTAGTTTTCTCCCACATATAGGGTATCAGCGTAGTCAGGACAAATTGAACAACAACTTTTGGGGTCCAATTTTTCCTGTTACCTTTGGGAAAATAAAAAACTGGGGACTAAAAGATCATGTTTGTGGAAAAAATATAATTTTTTTATTTTCACGCCCATGCGTTAAAAAACTTCTGTGAAGCACTTGGGGGTTCAAAGTTCTCACCACACATCTAGATAAGTTCCTTTTGGGGTCTAGTTTCCAAAATGGGGTCACTTGTGGGGGGTTTCCACTGTTTAGGCACATCAGGGGCTCTCCAAACGCGACATGACACTCGCATACCATTCCATCAAAGTCTGCATTACTAAACGTCACTACTTCTATTCCAAGCCCCGACGTGTGCCCACACAGTAGTTTTCTCCCACATATGGGTTATCAGCGTACTCAGGACAAATTGGACAACAACTTTTGGGGTCCAATTTCTCCCTTCACCCTTGGGAAAATAAATTGGTGACTAAATGATCATTTTTGTGGGAAAAAAATAGGATTTTTCATGCTCGGGCATTATAAACTTGTGTGTAGCACTTGGGGGTTCAAAGTGCTCACCACAGATCTAGATAAGTTCCTTAGGGGGTCTAGTTTCCAAAATGGGGTCACTTGTAGGGGGGTTTACACTGCTTAGGCACATCAGGGGCTCTGCAAACTGAACATGACACCTGTTATGATTCGGTAACCGAGGAGGATAACAGGAAAAATAGGCTAGGCAGCACAACACCAGAGAGGTTGGTAACTTGCAGACCCCTGAACTGACAACACAACTAGAATTAGCCGTGGGATGGACCTACGATGACATAGACGCCTCGTCACAGCCAAAGAGTTAACTAAGCCTAAAGAGTGAAAGGGGAAAGCTGCCCCGGAGTAGAGCCCAAAGGAATAGATAGCCCCCAAACATATTGTCGATGAGTCAGATGAAGCACAAACACAGACAGAAAATAGTGTAAGCAAATGCTGGGGCCCAAACTGTCTAGATAGAACAGGACAGAAAAGATACTGTCTGCAATCCAGCAAAAACCCTAAGAAAAATTCCAACATGTCTAATATAAAAAAATACTGAGGCTACACGACCTCTCCCCCGCTAAATCAGAACTCTGGTGTGAACTGGCTGCAAACAACAGATACTGAAATAACAGGGAACTAGAAATGCATAAGCTGTGGCAAATGAGAACAGAGTCCTGCACAGGCCCCCGCAGGTGACCTGGCTGAACTGACTCCAACAAGACAGAAAACTGAGCAAAGCAAAAGGGTAAACAAATGCCACAGAAATAAACAGCAAAATAACTTATCTCAAAGATGCATGACAGGGAGCAAGCAGACTTCCAAATGGCTCAGGAAGAAAAACAATCACCAGCAAGAATCATGGGAAGGCTGCTCACTTAAATCTCCCCAGTCAGCGACACCTGACTGCCAATCATTCCCGTCAGGTGGGAGACTTCTGTTAGCCAGGGCAACTTCATTACCAGCAACACCCACCAGAGGGAGCCCAAACTCAGAAGTCAGATTAAAAGTGTTCACAACAGTACCCCCCCTTGAGGAGGGGTCAACGAACCCTCACCTGAGCCACCAGGCTGATCAGGATGGGCCGGGTGAAAGGCGTGAACCAATCTCTCGGCATGAATGTCAGAAGCAAACACCCAAGAATTTTCCACCTGGCCATAACCTTTTCACTTGACCAAGTACTGGAGTTTCCATCTAGCCAGATGAGAATCCAATACCTTTTCTACTTTATACTCCAGATTGCCCTCAACCAATACAGGATCAGGGGGAGCAGCCATAGCAACCACTGGCTCAACAAACCTTTTCAACAAAGACTTATGAAAAACGTTGTGAATCTTAAACATTTTAGAAAGAGCCAAACGAAAAAAACGGGATTAAGGATTTCCAAAATCTTATAAGGTCCAATGAACCTTGGCTTAAATTTTGGAGATGCTACCCTCATAGGAATATTTTTTGAGGACAACCAAACCATGTCACCTACTTTAAACTGGGGACCATCAGTCCTATGCCGGTTGGCAAACCGTTGGGCCCTCTTCTGAGAGAGAGACAACTTATCCACTACTTGATTCCAAATCTGCTGCATTCTCTCTACCATGGAATCAATACCTGGACAGACTGAAGCCTCCATCTGCCCTGAAGAAAACCGAAGATGAAACCCGAAGATGCAGAAAAAAGGGGACATCAAAGTGGCAGAACCAGCCCTATTATTTAGAGCAAATTCAGCCAAGGGCAAAAAAGAGACACAGTCATCCTGGTCAGCAGACACAAAGCATCTCAAATAAGTTTCCAAAGTCTGGTTTGTTCTCTCAGTCTGCCCATTGGTCTGAGGGTGAAACGCAGAGAGAGACAACTGAATTCCCAGTTTAGAACAAAAGGCTCTCCAAAATCTGGAAACAAACTGGACTCCTCTGTCAGATACAATGTTCTCCGGAATGCCATGCAAATGAACCACCTGCTGAAAAAACAAGGGCACCAACTCGGCAACTTTGGCAGTGGTACAAGATGGACCATCTTGGAAAATCTATCACAGATCACCCAGATAACAGTCATTCTCTGAGAGACGGAGGTCGGAAATAAAGTCCATTGAGATATGGGTCCATGGCCTCCAAGGCACCGGCAGTGGCACCAACAATCCACTAGAGCGAGAACAGGGTTTGGACCGAGAACAAGTCCCACAGGACTGCACAAAATTCCTGACATCATGAGATAAAGTAGGCCACCAAAAAGACCGACTCACCAAATCTCTGGTACCAAAAAAACCGGGATGCCCAGCCAACGCGGAGCAATGAATTTTAGACATTACTTTACTCCTCCATTGGTCGGGGACATACAATTTCCCCACAGGGCACCGTTCAGGTTTATCCCCTGAAATTGCTCCAGGGCAAGTCTCAAATCGGGTGAGATAGCGGAAAGAACCACACCCTCCTTCAGAATGGCAGTAGGCTCAGTCACATCAAGAGAATCTGCAAGGAAACTCCTAGAGAGGGCATCCGCCTTAACATTCTTAGTACCCGGAAGAAAGGAGAGCACAAAATTAAAACGCGTGAAAAACAAGGCCCACCTAGCCTGTCTAGGATTTAATCGCTTGGCTGATTCGAGATAGATCAAGTTCTTGTGGTCAGTGAGGACCACAACTTGATGTTTGGCCCCCTCCAACCAATGTCTCCACTTTTCAAACCCCCACTTCATAGCCAATAATTCCCGATTCCACACATCATAATTACGTTCAGCTGGGGAAAATTTTCGAGAGAAGTCACAAGGGTTAATCTTAGAGGTTACAGGATCCCTTTGGGACAAAACGGCTCCGGCACCAATCTCAGAGGCATCTATCTCCACCTGAAATGGGAGAGAACCATCAGGTTGCCATAGAACAGGAGCAGAAGTGAATCTCCGCTTAAGCTCCTGAAATGCCGAAACTGCCTCTGGAGACCAATTCACCACATCAGAGCCCTTTTTGGTCAAATCAGTCAGTGGTTTCACAATAGCAGAAAAATAACTTATAAATTTACGATAGCAAAACCCCAAAATTTCTGAAGAGCCTTCAAGGAAGTGGGCTGAACCCAATCATAAATGGCCTGAACCTTGACCGGGTCCATTACAATGGCAGACGGAGACAAAATGAATCCCAAAAAACCTTCTTTACGCCAAAGAGACATTTTGATCCCTTAACATACAAAGCATTTTCTCTCAAAATCCGGAATACCATCCGAACATGTTCCACATGAGAATCCCAATCATTGGAAAAAATCAAAATATTGTCCAAATAAACTATCAAAAACTTGTCCACAAAATCCCGGAAAATATTGTTCATGAAAGATTGGAAGACGGAAGGGGCATTAGTGAGCCCAAAAGGCATCACTAGGTACTCAAAATGCCCCTCAGGAGTATTAAACGCCGTCTTCCATTCATCACCATGCTTAATGCGTATAAGATTATACGCCCCCCTAAGGTCAAGCTTGGTAAACCAACTAGCACCTTTCACTCTGGAGAATAAATCGGAAATCAGGTGTAAAGGATACTGATATTTAACAGTGATCTTATTAAGGAGACGATAGTCAATACATGGCCTTAATGAGCCATCCTTCTTGGCCACAAAGAAAAAGCCGGCACCTAAAGGTGAAGAGGACGGTCTGATATGCCCCTTCTCCAATGACTCTGATATAAGATCGCATAGCATCATGTTCAGGTACAGATAAATTGAAGAGTCGACCCTTGGAAAATTCACAACCGGGCACCAATTCAATCGCGCAATCATAATGCCTGTGAGGAGGCAAGGATGCAAACTTACTCTCACTAAACACATTAGAAAAATCAGCCAAATAGTCGGCGATATCCTGAGACGGGGGAGAGGTAGAGAAAACAGGAGTGTTACTATGAACACATTGACAACCCCAATTAACCACAGACACAGACTTCCAATCCAAAACAGGATTATGGGTCTGCAGCCAAGGAAAACCCAGTACAATGATGTCATGTAAATTACCGTATATACTCGCATATAAGCCGAGATTTTCAGCCCATTTTTTTAAGGCTGAAAGTCTCCCTCTCGGCTTATACACGAGTCATATATCGGGGGGTCGGCGGGGGAGGGGGAGCGCGGGTGTCAGATCATACTTACCCCCGCTGGCGTGTCTCTGCAGCCCCCCTGCTTCTCCCACGATCTCAGACTCCTTCCTGCAGCGGTCACGTGGTACCGCTCATTAAACTCATGAATATGCACATATTCATGACTTTAATGAGCGGTACCACGTGACCGCTGTAGGAAGGAATAGCTGCTGGAGACCGGGAGAAGCAGGGGGGCTGCAGAGACGCGCCAGGAGGGGGTGAGTATATGCGATATTCACCTGTCCCCGGTCCACCGCTGCGTGCTGCTGTGTCCTCCGCGTCCTCTGGCTATGATAAGGCAGAGGGCACGATGACATAGTTAGTGCGCGCCGCGCCCTCTGCCTGAGCATTCACTGCCGGAGGACCCAGAAGATAGAGGTGCGCAGCGGTGGACCGGGGACAGGTGAATATCTCAGGTGCCGGGGTCCTGAGCCAGTGGTGACACAGGCACCTGTCCCCCATAGCGCGCCGGTGTCCCCGCCTGCTCAGAACACCAGCACCTGGCCCCAGCGACGAGAGGTGAGTATGTATTTTTTTGTTTCTTTTGCAACAGCAGCATTATGGGGGCATATTCTATGGGGCATCATATGGGGGCACAATCTATTGAGCATCACATGGGGACATAATCTATGGGGCATCATATGGGGGCACAATCTATTGAGCATCATATGGGGACATAATCTATTGGACATCATATGGGGGCATAATCTATGGAGCATCATATGGGGCATACTCTATGGAGCATCATATGGGGGCATAATCTATGGAGCATCTTATGGGGGCATAATCTATGGAGCATCTTAGGGGGGCATAATCTATGGAGCATCTTAGGGGGCATAATCTATGGAGCATCTTAGGGGGGCATAATCTATGGAGCATCTTATGGGGCATAAAATATATGGAGCATCTTATGGGGCCATAACCTTTATGGAGCAGCATTTGGGGCATATTCTATGGAGCATCTTTGTTAAAAATGCTTATTTTAAGTATATTTTTCCAGGACTTGTTACCAGATGCGATACTCTAAAGAAAATGTCAGAATGTTTCTTATAAAAAAATGTAATGGTTTATTGGACTGTCCATCAAAAAAAAAACATCATTGCAGGAAAACAAAATGAGTGAAATAGTTACGAAGAGATTGTCCATTTGTTCATAGCAAAACTTATACACTTTCCTTGGTTTCCTGAATGGTAAAATGACATTCTGGCCTTGTCAGCAGCATAGCAGGGAAGCAACACGTGGTTGCAGCTGTTCATTCATCATAGTGTCAGAGTAAAGTGTCTGTAGAGAGTGCGAGCGAGCAAGAGCCCCCCCTCCCTTCGTGTAGCCATTATATATGTCCCTTAGATCATGTGATCTCTGTATATGGAGTTGCCACTTTACCATACAGAAATAGCATCTGTAATATCAGCTGAAAGTCAATGTGCTCAGTACAGAATTGAGTGTAGAATAAATCAATAACCAATAATTAGTATTTAACAATTCCCCCTTTTGAGGGTGACAGACATTAATTGGAACCCTCAAAGTAGAGAAGTTCATCTTTAGGATAATCAGATCTTCTTTCTTCTTTTCTTCTTCTTTGGCAAAATAATTTAATTTCCATAATAATAATAATCATAATAATATCAGATTATTGTTATATGCACTCAATAACATAATTATGCGAATTCATGTTATGGTAAGCCGTGACCAATATTCATATAAAATATGTGTCTTATACTTTCCTAAACCTAAATCGAAGCATCTCGGGTCCAGTCATCATCATCTGATGTCATCTGGTCTTCATGTTGACGTCTTGTTCTTGATTCTTTTAAAACACAGTCTTTATACGATAATTCCTTTGAAATAACATGTAGATATTGTGGAGACCGTGTGTCATGTGTCCATCAAAGTCCATAAATTCAAATGTTGATAAGAAAACAAAGTCCATTGATGAAATGAAGCTTTAATATCTGAGCAGTGTCACCTTTAAAGACCTGGACTTACATTGGCTCGCCTTGGATATTTCTGGAATCCTCCATGCCATCCACAATGGTCTTGGAACAGGTGTGACGTCTTTGGTCAGCAAAGCAAGGGTTAAAATGACTCTTCCTTGCTAAAGATAGCACCATAACCAGTCCTTAGTCCTAATGCACAGGACTCATGTCAGGGTTGTAGCTTCCTGACAACTTATTGTTCACCAGCTTTCATTGAAGCTTCATAGGTGATAGGAAACCACTGGAACGTGATAAAAACGTGATAACACAGTTCATATTAGCATCACAGGATCATCGTCCTCTGCCATTGTGTCTGTCAGTTTAGATACTGCAATCGTGGCTGTCGGTGGTGAAATGAATTGTAATTGACACAGTCTATTATTACTCAGAAATCATATAGCCTTTTTACCTTCTGGAACTTTGGCTTTTTCTTCTTGTAACTTTTTAAATTTACTTGAATTTAGAAATATGAAAAGTCTTTATTAACGTAATTCCAATATCTTGCTTGAAGTCTTCATTCCCTATTCTATACCAAATCTGGTAATTTTCCTAACCTATAATATCACAGCGTACCATAGCAATCAGTAATATCCATAGAATTATTATCAGAATAGTAATATGGAATTCATGTTTATATGTGAAACAATAATAAATGATAATGCATTATTAACCATATTCTTCATGAGATAGAACATTTTTATGTCATTGGTGTAATTACCTTTTCAACCAATAGGAGTCTGTGTATTTTTTATGTAACAAGTGTTTCCATCTTTATTACTAAAACTTTATTAATGGAATATATTTATTAGACCAATAATAGGTAAGAATGTATAGCCATGAACCAAAATGTGAATATGAGTGAATGAATGAATGAAAGAATTATTGTATTTACTCAGAATTAAAACATTTTCTTTTAATGAACCGATATCTTCACTATATTTAATGAAGCAATATTCTCATACTAGACATTACTTTATTAAATATTGATGTTTCTTGATTGAGATAAAAAAATAAAAAATAAGAATCAAAAATAGAGATAAAGGAAGAATAAAATTAAAAAATGAAAAATAAGAATAAAAATGAAAATAAGAATAAAAATAAAAATAAGGCCTTTATATATTTATGACAAATGCTGAGTAGTTATGTTCTCAGTAACACATACCCTTAATATTTCCATTATCTGGATGATTTCATATTTGTCATGACCTTGTGTTACCAAAATATTCATATTATGCAACTTTGCATGTAATCCCCTTCTTAGTGTACAGAAATGACTCTTTATAATACTTAATGTTATTATCTCTAGTAGTTATACCATTGTACCTTTCTATATTCTTTAAAATGTGTGAAGAAGAGGTATTGATGAAATGTGATGATGTATTCAGGATCAAAAGCACATTTCCCCCTTAATACCAAAAAATATTATTTTGTGAAATAATTGATTTATCAAAACCAAAATGAAAAAAAAAAATTGTTTTATAAATTATTTATGTAACTTCTATTTTAGCTTTATACCATATATTTGTCTGAAGATGTGTACCATCTACGTAACCATTAAAAATAAAAATAACATTGAATATCATAAAATTATCTTTTGGGAAAAGGAAAAATAATAATCTAAATGTAGATTTTCTTGATAAACCATTTTGATGTGTGATTTCACTTATCTACTATTAACTAAAAAAAAATAATTACTAAAAGAATATATGTTGAGTAGATAATATTTCATTATGTATCTTAATATTCTAATAATTGAACTGATTTGTATTATTTCTCTTAAAAACAAGGTTTTTTGTTTTCTCGCATACCATGAATTATGATACTTCTTTCATACATCACATACTCTTAGCTTATATTCACTCTTAGCAGCTGCTCATACACGCATCTGTCATCTGTCACTCAGACTGTGACACGGATAAGTTCACACCACAGATTCCACATACAAAAGGTAGGAATACATGTATATTAACCCAAATAATTGTATCCTAATTATCAATGCGCATTGTAAACTACTAAATTTAATATTTTAATATTTCTTTGAATATTCCCCAAATACACATAACATAAACTTTGTGAACCATTCTATAGATAAAAGGACTCATAAGAAAATTTGGTTATGAGCTGTATCTATATTTGGTGCAAGGGTTTGCAATTGTATCCTGGAACTTAAGAGGCCTAAAAAAAATTCTTTGACTTGCAAAGGCTGAGCTCACTGAGGCTACAAATGCTTTAAGTTGCAACCACTGAAATAGGGGTATATGGTATCCTTATAATTAGAACAGTTTAAATGTCACTGTCATGCAGTAATAACATATTGCCATGCAAATAAATAACTGCAAAATGTTAACAACACACAAAAACTAAATTTAGATTCAGTTAGTTATATATTATTTCCTTTTAAGTGTTAAATATATAAAAACATGCAGTTATTACAAATTCCAGTGTAAATAAAGGCATAAATCCATGTAAGAGAATTTTTCCCGATTAAGTCCTACTTTGAAGTGAAAATTCTAAGGATAAATAAGAGATAAGGTTAAATATCATAACAAAACAATTGCAATGTCTTATACAAATATGCATTGGCTTTAATGTAATTCTAAATATTACTGTAGTTTATTTTAATTATATCACTATAGATATAGATATACAGTTATACAATCTCTACTTATACAAGTATACTATATATACTGTATGAATATATATATTGTGGTGTAATGACCCCTGATGCAGCTAGGGGGCACTGTGTATGGCCCTCGGGATATGCATGGAGGCATGTGATGGATGGACGTTATGTATCACAGAGGTGGGTGGCCCTGTGATGGAAGCCTGGATATGTTTTGGTTCAGCAGATCTACTGCTGAGTTGTAATATATATTGGGAGGCTTCCAGGTGACTAGGAGAGCTGGGCGGGTCCAGTCACCTGCAAACCCACCCAAGGGGCTTGTGTCTAAATACCTGGGATAAAACCTGCATGTAATGGTGTAGCTGAAGGACCTGTGGTGAGGTCATGACCATGTGACATAATCATTTGATTCCTGACCTCACCTGTGGGTGGAGTTACACCTATGTAATGGAGTGTGTTTTGCACCTGTGAGAGAGTGTGTGGGAGTCTGCCAGTGTGGACAGGCTTCCATGTGTCCAAGGCGGGACATTACAGAGAGGTCTCTGTGGCTGAAGAGCGAGGCTCCAGGCAGGAGCTGAAGCATTGAAGAGTGTATTGTATGTTACCATATGGTTTATGATGCAATAAACCTAAAGACTTTTTGCATAAGAAAGTGTCTCTTGAATTACCTCTGAAGCAGCCAACTGAGTGAAAACTTACAATTGGTGGATGGAATGCTGGCAGCGGCCCAAGGAGCACATGTTCCAGGACTGGGAATCAGGAACCAGAGGAGGAACGGACGGTCTGTGAAAACCGTGAGTGTGACCAGTGGTCACGAATAAACTGTGTTGATGTTTATGGGGTGCCTCTGATATGAGGTATCTGAAGAAACTGTTAAGCAGTGGTGACAGACAGGAGTCTGTGTTATGTGACCGGGGTCATTGAGAAGTAAGCAAAAAGCATGCTGAGAGGATACCTCAGAGGAGGTGTCCGGAAACCTGCGTGGCCAACAGGTAACAGACAGGAGTCTGTGGTGTACTGACGGGTCAGTGAGACTGTTTTTTCCTTTGTGGGATGCCTCTCTGAGAGAGGAGGTGTCCGGAAATCTCTGTATCACGCTGTATAACAGTTATAGATAATGTCAGTAATCTATATCAAGTGGGACAACATTCTATATACCATATAAATAGGTTATATCAACATGAACATATAGTATTTGATAACATAGTATTACCTGACATAATATCCGAAGTACTGAGGATCTATACTGGATCTGTTTCACGCTGTCTCAGGCTAGAGGTGGACCGGGGTCTATACTGACCCTAAACTGGGGTCCTGACTAGTCCCTCTACCTGGAGGTACTGTTAATGGTACAGAGGTCCAGGCCGCCAGCGTAACCCTATCTCCTATAAGTCCCTGACCACTGTAATCTAGTCCTTAGAAGGACCCTGATTACCACCACAGGGATATGGGCAGGTCACCGCTTAATAAACAGTAAAGACAAACGAGACAGACAGGGGATAAAGTAAATACTGTCTTGCATACAACACTTAAACACAGAGGGAACACAAAAGGTCTAGGAGATAAACTATAAGCGAGGAGAGGAGAAACCACAAAGGAGCTCTTAGCTTAAGTCTTCTCAGAACCGATCCTATCTGCTGGTCTGTATGAATGCTTTCACCGGCATCTCTCAAGCAGACTGGCAGGTATATAAAGGAAGCTAATTAGTGCATAATCAAACTGCAGCCGGGCGAGGCTGGACCTAGTCTTAGCACAGAGCTAGGTAGAATTAACTCCCTCACTGCCAAACACAAAGAAACAGCAACTCAGCTGCGAGAAGTCAGAATGTGTAATCGCGACGATCTTCGTGGCGATACACCCATGACAGTACCCCCCCTTCTACGAGGGGCCTCCGGACCCTCAGGGCCAGGTTTGCCCGGGTGAGTTGTGTGGAAGGTCCGAACCAATCGATCTGCGTTAATATCAGACGCAGGAACCCACGTCCTCTCCTCAGGACCATACCCCTTCCAATGAACCAAGTACTGAAGGGACCGGCGATTCAGACGTGAGTCAATGATCTTCGACACCTGAAATTCCAAGTTACCATTGACCACCACTGGAGGAGGAGGTAGAGGTGACGGTATAACTGGTGCCACGTACCTCTTAAGCAACGATTTGTGGAACACATTGTGGATTTTAAACGTAGGAGGGAGGTCCAGACGAAATGCCACAGGATTAATTATAGAACTGATCCTGTACGGCCCGATGAACCTGGGACCCAGTTTCCAGGAGGGAACCTTGAGTTTAATATTCTTGGTAGACAACCATACCACACTAAGGTCCGGACCAGACACTCTCCTCCTATCAGCCATACGTTTGTAACGGTTCCCCATAGCACTCAGATTATTCAGCACTCCTCTCCACACTGAAGCAAGTGACGACGAGAATCGTTCCTCCTCAGGAACCCCAGAAGGGCCCCCCCCATTGAAAGTACAAAACTGGGGATGAAAACCATATGCCCCAAAAAACGGGGACTTACCAGTGGACTCGCTCCGCCTATTGTTAAGAGCGAACTCTGCCAGCGGCAAGAAAGAAGACCAGTCCTCCTGGTTCTCTGAGACAAAACACCGAAGATATGTCTCTAGGCTCTGATTCAGATGCTCTGTCTGACCATTTGTCAGGAGTCGAACCCAGTACCTCTTGTCCACTGGCCAGCAGCTCTACCATCTGAGCTATTCTGCTGGCTGCAAAGTTCCTTGCTGAACCCAGTTACCATTGACTGTTCTTCCTGATTGGCTACACCTAGTGCTCTCTTGATTGGGCCTCTGATTGCCAATTACACACCCTATATAAACCTGGCCCTGTGGGTGTGTCATTGCGAGATTATTGAGCTCCAAGCCTTTAGTCAAGCGTTTCCTGCTGATCCATTGCTACAAACACTGCTCTCCTGTGTACCGACCTCCGGCTGCCATCTGACTACGCTACCTGCCTCTGCTTCCCCTAGTGTTTGCAGTAACATCGGCTCCAACCCAGACGGGATCTTGACAGAATAATCTCGCGCCAAAATGGAGTCCGCTGTGAACACCCTGAGACGGCAAGTTACGGAGCTTCAAAGTTTTTGTACGGACTCTCAAGGAAAATATGCCAAGTTACAAACTGATTTCACGGCGATACAACAGGAAGTAATTGAGCTACAAAAACAACTACTGGACGTGCGCAATTCAGGGTCCGAATCAAATGCGCGGCTGCCGCTGCCTGCAAAGTTCAGTGGGGATCGCAAGCAGTACCGAGGATTCCTCAATCAATGCCGCATATACTTCCAGATGCAACCTGCTCCCTTTACCAGTGAGAGGAAGAAAGTTTTTTTCATGATAAATCTCCTGACGGATGAAGCTCTTGCTTGGGCTTCACCTTATGTAGAAAAGGACTATGCCCTCCTTAATGACCTGGAAGCTTTCATCGCAGCTATGAATCAAGTTTTTGATGACCCAAACCGCTGTGCCACAGCAGAAACCAAATTACATAATTTGCGCCAAGGACGTCGCTCTGTTGCGGAATATACATCGGAGTTCCGTCGCTGGGTGGCCGACACCACCTGGAATCCAGCGGCCCAGAGAAGTCAATTTCGACGAGGGTTATCAGAACCAGTGAAAGACGAGCTTGCCAGGGTTGAGACCCCTGACCAGTTGGAGGACTTTATTCAACTATGTATCCGGATTGACCAGAGACTTACTGAAAGGAGAAAGGAGAGACTGCGAGCACTTGGGAATAGCCCTGGCTTCTCATTTTCAGCATCAGACCACCAAGAAAAGACGCAAGTTGTGTCTGAACCGATGCAGATCGACGTCATCCGAAGACCACTCTCTGCACAGGAGAAGGAGAGGCGACGTGCAGAACATCTCTGCCTCTATTGTGGGGACCCTGGACACTATGCCATCAACTGTCCTAACAAAAGGACTATAGCCTTTACCAACAACAGGTCTGCCAGCAATACGGACCTTTCTCAGCAGTCGGATTCCATCTTGCAGACTATCTCATCAGTAACGCCAGAAATAGACAAAATACATACCACATCATCTCATTTTGTAATCCCCATTCAGGTTGTAATGGGCACCCAAAAAATACAATGCTCTGCCCTGTTGGATTCGGGAGCAGGAGGAAATTTTATGGACTTAAAATTTACACGTGATAATGATATTTCCAGTAGGACCAAATCCACACCAATTGAAATGGAAACTGTGGATGGATCACCTTTGTCTTCTGGACCTGTCACGCATGAGACAATCGAACTGGAGATTTGTATCGACCCGGATCATCATGAAGCTGTCAGTTTCCACCTTATTTCATCTCCGAAATTTCCGGTTATTCTAGGGATCCCCTGGTTTTCAGTCCATAACCCTTCTATCAACTGGGCATCAAGGACCATCACCTTTCCATCTGACTACTGTAAGAATAATTGTCATAAGGAACCCCCTGTTCTCCAACAAGTCCAAATCTCTGAGATTTCGCATGAGAAGGAAGAGAAACTACCACCTCAATATCAGCAGTTCTCTGATGTCTGCAGTAAGAAGAAAGCAGATCAATTACCTCCTCACCGTCCTTATGACTGTCCCATTGAATTGCTGCCAGGAGCAACCATTCCATTTGGACGGATTTACAATCTTTCCGAACCTGAATTGAAGGTATTAAGAAAGTTCCTGGATGAAAATTTAGAGAAAGGCTTTATTCGACCTTCCACATCTCCAGCTGGGGCACCCCTGTTCTTTGTTGAAAAGAAAGACTCCACTCTGCGGCCATGTATTGACTACAGAGAATGAATAATATCACTGTCAAGAATCGCTACCCGCTACCCTTGATTCCTGAACTATTTGAGAGACTCCGTTCTGCGAAAATCTTTACGAAGCTGGATCTTAGAGGGGCTTACAACCTCATACGGATTCGCCCAGGAGATGAGTGGAAGACCGCCTTCAGAACGAGATATGGACATTTTGAATCTCTTGTTATGACCTTTGGCCTTAGCAATGCCCCAGCCACCTTTCAACATTTTATTAATGATGTATTTCGAGATTTCTTGGACCAATTCGTTGTGGCTTATCTCGATGACATTCTTATATTTTCAGACACCTTGGAAGAGCATCGCAGGCACGTCCAGTTAGTCTTGGAACGACTACAGGAGAACCATCTCTACATTAAACTTGAAAAATGTGAGTTTGAACAAACCAGTATCCAATTTCTGGGATATATCATCTCCCCAGAAGGTCTGAGCATGGATCCCGGCAAAATCAATGCTGTAGTGGACTGGCCTGTTCCAAGAAATTTAAAAGACGTCCAGCGTTTCATAGGATTTGCAAATTTTTACCGAAAATTTATAAAGAACTTTTCACGGATCATACTACCAATTACTACACTAACAAAAAAGACAAAAGCATTTTTCTGGTCTCCAGAGGCACAGGAGGCTTTTGACAAGTTGAAAACTCTTTTTACGTCTGCTCCATTGTTAGTACACCCAAATCCTGAATTGCCATTTACTGTCGAAGTGGACGCCTCGGACTCTGCAGTGGGAGCTATTCTGTCTCAACGAGTTGGGGACAAGATGCAACTTCACCCATGTGCGTTTCTTTCCCACACCATGTCATCTGCAGAAAAGAACTACGACATTGGTAATAAAGAACTGTTAGCCATTAAAGTTGCCTTCTCCGAGTGGAGACATCTTCTGGAAGGTGCCAATCACCCTGTGACTGTCCTCACGGACCACAAGAATCTTGAATTCCTCCGTACAGCAAAAAGATTGTCTGCAAGACAAGCACGATGGGCCTTATTTTTCTCAAGATTCAATTTTATAATCTCTTACCGGCCTGGTTCAAGGAATGGCAAGGCTGACGCCCTGTCCAGGATGTGTTCGGAACCTCAGGAGAGGTCTAGTAATGATGATACAATTCTAGGCCCTAAAAATTTTTTGGGAATATTGCACTCTAGAGGACTAGGTAATAGAATTAAAGATGGATATCAAGAGGACTCTTTCCTTAACCATCCTTCGGAAGACGTCGATCTTTCATTCAAAGAGGGGTTTTGGATGCAGAAACACCAAATATATGTACCTGAATCTTCTCGCCTTGAAGTCCTCAAAAGTGTCCATGATTCTAAACTGGCAGGACATCCTGGAGTTGCAAAAACACAAGACTTACTACTTCGTTTCTTTTGGTGGCCTAATTGTAGGAAGGACGTGAGAAATATGTTTCAACCTGTTTAACATGCGCACGAAACAAGACCCCACGATCGTCTCCTCTAGGACTCTTGCAACCACTCCAGTTCCATCCAGGCCTTGGGGATCTATTTCCATGGATTTTATTGTGGAACTACCCCCTTCCAAACAGATGACCGTCATCCTTGTCATAGTGGACCGACTCACAAAAATGGCCCACTTTATTCCAACTGAAGGAATTCCTACTGCTGAAAAAACTGCAGAACTGATGATCAAAGAAGTATTCAGGTTACATGGAATTCCTGACAGCGTGGTGTCTGACAGAGGCGTTCAGTTTACGTCAAAATTTTGGAAGAGTTTCTGTACAGCCTTGGGAGTCACGGTGAATCTTTCTACCGCTTTCCATCCTCAGTCCAATGGCCAGACGGAGAGAACGAACCAGACTTTGGAGCAATACCTCCGTTGCTTCATTTCCTATCTTCAGGATGACTGGGTGGACTATTTACCAACAGCAGAGTTTGCCTACAACAACTCCATACATAGCGCTACATCTCAAACCCCATTTTTTGCTAATTATGGAGTACATCCAGTATTTATCCCTAATCTGCCAGTGAACACTCCCATTCCTGCTGTTAATGACAGGCTTACAAAATTACAGGAATCCCAGAAGGAATTATCAGAGATATTGCTCAAGACCCAGGAAGAATATAAGGAAGCAGCAGATAAACATCGGAGAGTGCCCCCTGCTCTTCAGGTTGGAGACAAAGTTTGGCTGTCCACTAAAAACCTTAAGACACATGTGCCATCCTCCAAATTGGGTCAGAAATTCATTGGACCTTTTCAAATTTCTGCAAAAATTAACCAGGTTGCTTTTCGTTTAAAACTTCCCAACAATCTAAAGATTCATCCAGTGTTTCACATATCCTTGCTCAAACCCTTCTGTGAAAACCCGTTTCCAGGAAGAATTCAGCCACCTCCTCCACCAGAAAGGATCCGTGGTGAAGAAGAATACATTGTGGATAAGATTCTGGACTCCCGAAAATTCAGAGGTAAACTGCAGTATCTGGTGCAGTGGAAGGGTTACGGACCAGAGGAAAATTCATGGGAACCAAGGACAACGTCCATGCTCCTAGACTAACAAGAGCCTTTCATCAAAGGTACCCGGATAAGCCAGCTCCTGAGATGTCCAGAGGCCATCCTGGAAGGAGGGGAGTACTGTCAGGAGTCGAACCCAGTACCTCTTGTCCACTGGCCAGCAGCTCTACCATCTGAGCTATTCTGCTGGCTGCAAAGTTCCTTGCTGAACCCAGTTACCATTGACTGTTCTTCCTGATTGGCTACACCTAGTGCTCTCTTGATTGGGCCTCTGATTGCCAATTACACACCCTATATAAACCTGGCCCTGTGGGTGTGTCATTGCGAGATTATTGAGCTCCAAGCCTTTAGTCAAGCGTTTCCTGCTGATCCATTGCTACAAACACTGCTCTCCTGTGAACCGACCTCGGCCTGCCTTCTGACTACGCTCTCCGCCTGATCCATTGCTACAAACACTGCTCTCCTGTGAACCGACCTCGGCCTGCCTTCTGACTACGCTCTCCGCCTGATCCATTGCTACAAACACTGCTCTCCTGTGAACCGACCTCGGCCTGCCTTCTGACTACGCTCTCCGCCTGATCCATTGCTACAAACACTGCTCTCCTGTGAACCACCTCGGCCTGCCTTCTGACTACGCTCTCCGCCTGATCCATTGCTACAAACACTGCTCTCCTGTGTACCGACCTCCGGCTGCCATCTGACTACGCTACCTGCCTCTGCTTCCCCTAGTGTTTGCAGTAACATCGGCTCCAACCCAGACGGGATCTTGACACCATTGGTCTGCGGATGAAAAGCCGAGGAAAATGACAATTGCATCCCCCGACGTGAACAAAATTCCCTCCAGAATTTGGACACAAACTGAGACCCCCTATCTGACACCACATCAGAAGGCAACCCGTGAAGTCTCACAATCTCCCCAAAGAACACCTGCGCCAGAGTTTTAGCATTAGGAAGAGCAGGAAGAGCAATGAAATGTGCCATCTTACTGAACCTGTCAACTACAACTAGTATGACAGTTTTCCCTGACGACGGAGGGAGGTCCGTAATGAAGTCCATAGACAGATGAGTCCATGGACGCTCCGGAATTTTCAAAGGTAAGAGGGTCCCTGTCTCGACGTATAACAGATATATTCAAAGATAGCAACCTATATCTAATGTGACATCATTCTAAATATCATATAATAGAGAAAATCAACATGTATACATAGTATCTGCCAGCAATGTCTTACCTGACATAATATCCTATGTATTGTGGGTCAATACTGTGTACGTGTCACGCTGTCACCACTGGATAGAGGTGGACCGGGGTCTATGCTGACCCTGAACTAGGGTCCTGACTAGTCCCTCTACCTGGAGGTACTGTTAATGGTACAGAGGTCCAGGCCGCCAGCGTAACCCTGTCTCCTGTAGATCCCTGACACTGTAATCTAGTCCTGAGAAGGACCCTGATTACCACCACAGGGAATGGGCAGGTCACAGCTTACACACAGTCTTAGACAAATGAGACAGACAAGGGTAAAGAAAACACAGCCTCGCATACCACACTTCCACTACAGAGGAACACAAAAGGTTAAGGAGATAAACAATAAGCAAGGAGAGGAAAAACCACAACAGGCACTCTTAGCTTAAGTCTTCTCAGAAACGATCCGCTCTGCTGGTCTGAATGAATGCTTTCACCGGCTACTTCCCCCGCAGACCAGCAGGTATAAGAAGGAAGCTAATTAACAAAACATCAAACGCAGCTGGGCGAGGCTGGTCAGCCCAGCACCGAGAGAGAAAGGATTAACTCCCTCAGTGCCGAAAAACACCCAGCACCAGAAACTCAGCTGTGCGAAGTCAGGGTGTGCAATCGCGACGATCTCCGCCGCGACACACCCGTGACAGTACCCCCCCTTCTACGAGGGGCCTCTGGACCCTCAGGGCCTGGTCTATCTGGGTGAGTCGTGTGGAAGGCCCGAACCAAACGGTCTGCGTTAATATCCGACGCAGAAACCCACATCCTCTCCTCAGGACCATACCCCCTCCAATGAACAAGGTACTGAAGGGACCGGCGATTCAGACGTGAGTCAATGATCTTCGATACCTGAAACTCCAAATTACCATTGACCACCACTGGAGGAGGAGGTAGAGGTGATGGTATAACTGGTGCCACGTACCTCTTAAGCAACGATTTGTGGAACACATTGTGGATTTTAAATGTAGGAGGGAGGTCAAGACGGAAAGCCACCGGATTAACTATTGAACTGATCCTGTATGGCCCGATGAATCTGGGACCGAGTTTCCAGGAGGGAACCTTAAGTTTTATATTCTTGGTAGACAACCATACCAGATCGTTCACACTTAGGTCCGGACCAGACACTCTCCTCCTATCAGCCATACGTTTGTATCGGTTCCCCATAGTGCTCAGATTATTAAGCACACCTCTCCACACTGAAGCAAGTGACGACGAAAATCGTTCCTCCTCAGGAACCCCAGAAGAGGCCCCCCCATTGAAAGTACAAAACTGGGGGTGAAAACCATATGCCCCAAAAAACGGGGACTTACCAGTGGACTCGCTCCGCCTATTGTTAAGAGCGAACTCTGCCAGAGGCAAGAAAGAAGACCAGTCCTCCTGGTTCTCTGAGACAAAACACCGGAGATATGTCTCTAAGCTCTGATTCAGACGCTCTGTCTGACCATTGGTCTGCAGATGAAAAGCCGAAGAAAATGACAACTGCATCCCCCTACGAGAACAAAATGCCTTCCAGAATTTGGACACAAACTGAGACCCCCGATCCGACACCACATCGGAAGGCAACCCATGAAGTCTCACAATCTCCCCAACGAACACCTGCGCCAGAGTTTTAGCATTAGGAAGAGCAGGAAGAGCAATAAAATGTGCCATTTTGCTGAACCTGTCAACTACAACTAGTATGACAGTTTTACCTGAAGACGGAGGAAGGTCCGTAATGAAGTCCATAGACAGATGGGTCCATGGACGCTCCGGGATTTTCAACGGTAAAAGGGCCCCAGACGGACGGGTATGTGGGGTCTTAGAGCGCGCACATACCCCACAGGACGCGACAAAAGATACCACCTCTTTATTTAGGTTAGGCCACCAAAACCGGCGAGAAACGAGATCTACAGTTGCTTTACTCCCTGGGTGTCCTGCCAAAGCAGAATTATGATGTGCCTCGATAACCTTTTGTCTTAACTGATCTGGAACAAACAGTTTCCCTGGAGGTCCTACAGGGGCGTCCCCCTGAGCCTCCAATACCTCCTCCTCAAGCTCAGAGCATACAGCCGACACCACAACTCCCTCCTGAAGAATAGGAACCGGGTCATCCGTCTTCCCGGCCCCCGGGAAACTACGAGATAAGGCATCAGCCTTTACATTTTTTGACCCAGGACGATATGTGACGACAAAATTAAACCTGGTAAAAAACAACGACCATCTAGCTTGTCTGGAATTCAGACGTTTAGCAGACTCTAAATACAGCAGGTTCTTGTGATCAGTAATGACGGTGACCGGGTGGACTGCCCCTCCAAAAAGTGACGCCACTCTTCAAAAGCCAACTTAATGGCCAAGAGTTCCCTATTGCCGACATCATAATTCCTCTCGGCGGACGACAATTTTTTAGAGAAGAAAGCGCACGGATGCCATTTACCAGGGGACGGACCTTGAGATAATACCGCACCCACTCCTACGTCAGATGCATCTACCTCCACAATGAACGGTTGTGATGCATCAGGTTGGATGAGTATGGGTGCTGAAGCAAAACATTTTTTCAAGGAGGAAAATGCTTGACAAGCTTTGTCAGACCACCTAGAAAAATCCGTCCCTTTCTTTGTCATGTCAGTGAGAGGTTTGACAACAGATGAGAAATTACGAATAAATTTCCGGTAGTAGTTAGCAAACCCCAGGAAACGCTGCAGTGCTTTAAGATCCTCTGGCCGATCCCATTCAAGCACAGCCTTCACTTTCCCAGGGTCCATACGGAAACCGGAGGCTGACACCAAGAATCCTAAAAACTGAAGTTCTTGTACAGCGAATACACACTTCTCCCATTTGGCGTACAGTTTATTATCTCGCAAGATCTGCAACACTTGTCTCACATGCTCCTGATGAGACACAAGATCCGGCGAGTAAATTAAGATGTCATCTAGATAAATGACAACAAACTGTCCCACTAGGTGGCGAAAAATGTATTAACAAAATGTTGAAACATCGCCGGGCAGTAGTCAGACCGAAAGGCATGACAAGGTTCTCATAATGTCCCTCCGGAGTGTTAAACGCCGTCTTCCACTCATCCCCCTCCTTTATCCTAATCAGATTATACGCCCCCCTGAGATCCAACTTAGAGAACCATTTGGCGCCCACAATCTGATTGAAGAGATCAGGAATAAGTGGGAGCGGATACGGATCTCGGACAGTAATCCGAATAAGCTCACGGAAATCCAGGCAAGGGCATAGGCCTCCATCTTTTTTCTTCACAAAGAAGAACCCCGCGGCCACTGGGGAAGATGAAGGTCTAATATGCCCCTTGGCCAGACTTTCCGAAATGTAATCCTTCATAGCTTGCCTCTCAGGACTAGAAAGGTTATACAACCTAGATTTTGGTAACTTAGCATCAGGAAGCAATTTTATAGCACAGTCATATGCGCGATGAGGAGGTAATTCTTGACACCCTTCCTCTGAAAACACATCCTCAAAGTCCTCCAGAAAAGGAGGTAAGGTTCTAGGCACGACCGTACCGATGACCGTGTTCATGCAGTTACTATTGCAAAATTCACCCCACTGGCTTATCTCTCTGGATTGCCAATTAATAACTGGGTTATGTTTAGTTAACCAAGGAAGTCCCAACACAATAGGAGTGGGAAGGCCCTCCAACACATAACAAGACAATAGTTCTTTATGTATTGCCCCCACTCGAAGGTCTATGTTATGCACGGCTTGCACAAAGCTACCTTGACCGAGAGGCCTGGCGTCAATAGAGAATATAGGGATAGGTTTGGCCAATACACTCAGTTGCATACCTTGCACCTGGGCAAACCGAGCGTCCACCAGATTAGCCGCGGCCCCACTATCCAGAAGAACAGAAATCCTCTCAGTTCTCGTTCCTACCACCACCTCCGCTGGTACGAGAAACTGAGACGGACTTGGGGACGAAATACATACTCCCAGATTGTCGTCCACCACACAACCTGGGATTAATAGTTTTCCGGCGACTTCTTGCTCAGTACAGTACGGGATGGACACCCCTCAATAAAATGTCCCTCTCTCCCGCAGAAGAAACACCTTCTTGTTTTGCGGCGCACCGCCGATCCCTTCCCTCGAAATGATGTCCCTCCCAACTGCATAGGTTCCTCGGAACAAACCAGGGGGACCTCAATATTAGGGACTTTAGAAGGAGGCGGAGTCATCACAGGGGGCGGAGTTACCCCACACCTCTCCCGAAGCCGTCTATCAATGCGAATAGCAAGAGCCATAGCGGCCTCCAGTGACGGGGGAAATCATACTGAGCCAACACATCTTTTAATTTGTCAGATAAACCTTGACAAAACTGGCTCTTAAGAGCCGGGTTATTCCACTGAGTATCCGTGGCCCACCTACGGAACTCTGAAGAAAATTCCTCCGCCGGACGATCTCCCTGCTGTATCCTACGTAACTTCATTTCAGCAAGGGAGACCCAATCCGGGTCATCATATACCAGACCCAGGGCTGTAAAAAATCGTTCCACTGACTGGAGAGCCGGGGAGCCCGGGGGGAGAGAGAACGCCCAGGATTGAGGGTCCCCTTGTAAGAGTGAGATGACAATTCCCACCCTCTGATCCTCACTCCCCGACGACTGCGGCCGCAGCCGAAAATACAATTTACATGCTTCCCGGAAAGTAAAAAACTTGTCCCGCCCACCAGTGAACCTGTCCGGGAGAGCTACTTTAGGTTCAAATCTGGTTTGCTCCTGGGGGTACAAAACCTTGGATTTAACATCCGTCAGCTCCATGGACAAACTCCGCAACTGCTGAGCTAAATGGGCTACTGGATCCATGGTGGCTGGGGAGAATCTTTAAGGGGCCTGTGAAAATGTCACGACGTATAACAGATATATTCAAAGATAGCAACCTATATCTAATGTGACATCATTCTAAATATCATATAATAGAGAAAATCAACATGTATACATAGTATCTGCCAGCAATGTCTTACCTGACATAATATCCTATGTATTGTGGGTCAATACTGTGTACGTGTCACGCTGTCACTGGATAGAGGTGGACCGGGGTCTATGCTGACCCTGAACTGGGGTCCTGACTAGTCCCTCTACCTGGAGGTACTGTTAGGCCTCTTTCACATTTCCGGCGGGCGCATGGCGGCGCCCCCGGCATTTTGCCGCAGCGCCGCATCTGAAAATCTGATGCGCCGCATGCGGCTTTTTTCGCATTGACATGCATTAGCGCCGCATGGCGCCGCATGTCAATGCGTTGCATGCGGTTTTGTCCGGATGCGGCGCAAATGTACATTGCGGCGCCGGAAAAAACGCTGCATGTAACGTTTTTTTTTTTTTTTGCCGGATGGTTTCTTATCTCTCCAAGCATCAGAAACCATCCGGCAAAAAAACGCATTTTGGCCGCCGGAAGTGTGAAAGGTTTTCACATGCGGCGCTGCGGCAAAATGCCGGGGCGCCGCCAGGCGCCCACCGGAAATGTGAAAGAGGCCTTAATGGTACAGAGGTCCAGGCCGCCAGCGTAACCCTGTCTCCTGTAGATCCCTGACACTGTAATCTAGTCCTGAGAAGGACCCTGATTACCACCACAGGGAATGGGCAGGTCACAGCTTACACACAGTCTTAGACAAATGAGACAGACAAGGGGTAAAGAAAACACAGCCTCGCATACCACACTTCCACTACAGAGGAACACAAAAGGTTAAGGAGATAAACAATAAGCAAGGAGAGGAAAAACCACAACAGGCACTCTTAGCTTAAGTCTTCTCAGAAACGATCCGCTCTGCTGGTCTGAATGAATGCTTTCACCGGCAACTACCCCCGTGCAGACCAGCAGGTATAAGAAGGAAGCTAATTAACAAAACATCAAACGCAGCTGGGCGAGGCTGGTCAGCCCAGCACCGAGAGAGAAAGGATTAACTCCCTCAGTGCCGAAAAACACCCAGCACCAGAAACTCAGCTGTGCGAAGTCAGGGTGTGCAATCGCGACGATCTCCGCCGCGACACACCCGTGACAGTCCCAGACGGACGGGTATGTGGGGTCTTAGAGCGAGCACAAACCCCACAGGACGCGACAAAAGTTACTACCTCTTTATTTAAGTTAGGCCACCAAAACCGGCGAGAAAGGAGATCCACAGTTGCTTTACTCCCTGGGTGTCCTGCCAAAGCAGAATTATGATGTGCCTCGATAACTTTTTGTCTTAACTGATCTGGAACAAACAGTTTCCCTGGAGGTCCTACAGGGGCGTCCCCCTGAGCCTCCAATACCTCCTCCTCAAGCTCAGAGCATACAGCCGACACCACAACTCCCTCCTGAAGGATAGGAACCGGGTCATCCGTCTTCCCGGCCCCTGGGAAACTACGAGATAAGGCATCAGCCTTAACATTTTTTGACCCAGGACGATATGTGACGACAAAATTAAACCTGGTAAAAAACAACGACCATCTAGCTTGTCTGGAATTCAGACGCTTTGCAGATTCTAAATACAGGAGGTTCTTGTGATCAGTAATGACGGTGACCGGGTGGACTGCCCCCTCCAAAAAGTGACGTCATTCCTCAAAAGCCAACTTAATGGCCAAGAGTTCCCTATTGCCGACATCATAATTCCTCTCGGCGGACGACAATTTTTTAGAGAAGAAAGCGCACGGATGCCATTTACCAGGGGACGGACCTTGGGATAATACCGCACCCACCCCTACGTCAGACGCGTCTACCTCCACAATGAACGGTTGTGATGCATCAGGTTGAATAAGTATGGGTGCCGAAGCAAAACATTTTTTCAAGGAGGAAAATGCTTGACAAGCTTTGTCAGACCACCTAGAAAAATCTGTCCCTTTTTTTGTCATGTCAGTGAGAGGTTTGACAACAGATGAGAAATTACGAATAAATTTCCGGTAGTAGTTAGCAAACCACAGGAAACGCTGCAGTGCCTTAAGATCCTCTGGCCGATCCCATTCAAGCACTGCTCTCACTTTCCCAGGGTCCATACGGAAACCGGAAGCTGACACCAGGAAACCCAAAAACTGAAGTTCCTGTACGGCGAATACACACTTTTCCCATTTGGCGTACAGTTTATTGTCTTGCAAGATCTGCAACACCTGTCTCACATGCTCCTGATGAGACACAAGATCTGGCGAGTAAATTAAGATGTCATCTAAATAAACGACCACAAACTGCCCCACAAGGTGGCGAAAGATGTCATTAACAAAATGTTGAAACACCGCCGGGGCAGTAGTCAGACCAAAAGGCATGACAAGGTTCTCATAATGTCCCTCCGGAGTGTTAAACGCCGTCTTCCACTCATCCCCCTCCTTTATCCTAATCAGATTATACGCCCCCCTGAGATCCAACTTAGAGAACCATTTGGCGCCCACAATCTGATTGAAGAGATCAGGAATAAGTGGGAGCGGATACGGATCTCGGACAGTAATCCGATTAAGCTCACGGAAATCCAAGCAAGGGCGTAGGCCTCCATCTTTTTTCTTCACAAAGAAGAACCCCGCGGCCACTGGGAAGATGAAGGTCTAATATATTATTATTATTATTATAATATTTATTTCTATAGCACCATTGATTCCATGGTGCTGTACATGAGAAGGGGTTACATACAAATATGTAATATGCCCCTTGGCCAGACTTTCCGAAATATAATCCTTCATAGCCTGCCTCTCAGGACCAGAAAGGTTATATAACCTAGATTTAGGTAACTTAGCATCAGGAAGCAATTTTATTGAACAGTCATACGCGCGATGAGGAGGTAATTCTTGACACCCCTCCTCAGAGAACACATCCTCAAAGTCCTCCAGAAAAGGAGGCAAAGTTCTAGGCACGACCGCACTGATGACCGTGTTCATGCAGTTACTCTTGCAAAATTCACTCCACTGGCTTATCTCTCTGGATTGCCAATTAATCACTGGGTTATGTTTAGCCAACCAAGGAAGTCCCAACACAATAGGAGTAGGAAGACCTTCCAACACATAACAAGACAATCGTTCTTTATGTAATGCCCCTACTCGAAGGTCTATGTTATGAACAGCTTGTACAAAGCTACCTTGACCGAGAGGCCTGGCGTCAATAGAGAAAATAGGGATCGGTTTGGCCAATACACTCAGTTGCATACCTTGCACCAGGGCAAACCGAGCGTCCACCAGATTAGCCGCGGCCCCACTATCCAGAAGAACAGAAATCCTCTCAGTTCTCGTTCCTACCACCACCTCCGCTGGTACGAGAAACTGAGACGGACCTGGGGACGAAATACATACTCCCAGGTTGTCGTCCACCACACAACCTGGGATTAACAGTTTTCCGGCGACTTCTTGCTCAGCGAGGCACGGGATGGACACCCCTCAACAAAATGCCCCTCTCTCCCGCAGAAGAAACACTTTCTTGTCTTGCGGCGCACCGCCGATCCCCTCCCTCGAAAAGATGTCCCTCCCAACTGCATAGGTTCCTCAGAACAGACCAGGGAACCTCAATATAAGGGACTTTAGTAGTGGGTGGAGTCATAACAGGGGCGGAGTTACCTCGCACCTCTCCCGAAGCCGTCTATCAATGCGAATAGCAAGGGCCATAGCAGCCTCCAGAGACGGGGGAGAATCATACTGAGCCAACACGTCTTTTAATTTGTCAGATAACCCTTGACAAAACTGGCTCCTAAGAGCTGGGTCATTCCACTGAGTATCTGTGGCCCATCTACGGAACTCAGAAGAAAACTCCTCCGCCGGACGATCTCCCTGCTGTATCTTACGTAACTTCGTTTCAGCAAGGGAGACCCGATCCGGGTCATCATATACCAGACCCAGGGCAGTAAAAAATCGATCTACTGACTGAAGAGCCGGGGAGCCCGGAGGAAGAGAGAACGCCCAGGATAGAGGGTCCCCTTGTAAGAGCGAGATGACAATTCCCACCCTCTGCTCTTCACTCCCCGATGACCGAGGCCGTAGCCGAAAATATAACTTACATGCCTCCCGGAAGGTAAAAAATTTGTCCCGCCCACCAGTGAACCTGTCCGGGAGAGCAACTTTAGGTTCAGATCTGGATTGCTCCGGGGGAACAAAACCTTGGACTTAATGTCCGTCAGCTCCATGGACAAACTCTGCAACTGCAGGGCAAGCTGGGCTACTGGATCCATGGTAGCTGGGGAGAATTTTTTTAGTATGGCCGGTGAAAATATCACGCTGTATAACAGTTATAGATAATGTCAGTAATTTATATCAAGTGGGACAACATTCTATATACCATATAAATAGGTTATATCAACATGAACATATAGTATTTGATAACATAGTATTACCTGACATAATATCCGAAGTACTGAGGATCTATACTGGATCTGTTTCACGCTGTCTCAGGCTAGAGGTGGACCGGGGTCTATACTGACCCTAAACTGGGGTCCTGACTAGTCCCTCTACCTGGAGGTACTGTTAATGGTACAGAGGTCCAGGCCGCCAGCGTAACCCTATCTCCTATAAGTCCCTGACCACTGTAATCTAGTCCTTAGAAGGACCCTGATTACCACCACAGGGATATGGGCAGGTCACCGCTTAATAAACAGTAAAGACAAACGAGACAGACAGGGGATAAAGTAAATACTGTCTTGCATACAACACTTAAACACAGAGGGAACACAAAAGGTCTAGGAGATAAACTATAAGCGAGGAGAGGAGAAACCACAAAGGAGCTCTTAGCTTAAGTCTTCTCAGAACCGATCCTATCTGCTGGTCTGTATGAATGCTTTCACCGGAATCTCCCAAGCAGACTGGCAGGTATATAAAGGAAGCTAATTAGTGCATAATCAAACTGCAACCGGGCGAGGCTGGACCTAGTCTTAGCACAGAGCTAGGTAGAATTAACTCCCTCACTGCCAAACACAAAGAAACAGCAACTCAGCTGCGAGAAGTCAGAATGTGTAATCGCGACGATCTTCGTGGCGATACACCCATGACACTCTGTGGCCAAGAGTGACAGACAGGAGTCTGTGTTGTGCTGACGGGTCAGTGAGAAACTGTTTTTTTTTCTGGAACACGTGTGAGGTGTTTGCTGTGGCTCGGAGGAGTCATGAAGGTGACAAGCGGCTGGCTGTGACTCGTGGGGTCACGAAGGTGACAAGCGGCAAGACAGCGCAGCGTGCAGAGACTTATGGTAGCAGGAGCTACAGTGACTTGCAGCAAGAGGTTCTGCAGCAGCAAGAGCTGCAGTGGCAGCAGCGGCTTGTGCGCAGTAGCCGGAGGTGCTGGCGGAAGGTGACAGTACCAGCAGGAGCTGGGGAGGTACCATAAGGACATCAGAGGTCCAGAGTGGGTGACCTCTTAAAGGAACAGTACCAGCCCAAAAAGACATAAGGGTCTGTGCGAACTGGGGCCTGTAAGAGCCGTGATGTGTACCCCAGTGTTGGGTGGTGTCCCTAGAGGGGGAGGAGTCCCAAAAGGGGGTGGCAACCCAAAAGGGGATGGTGGCCCAAAAGGGGGTGGAGTCCCAAAAGGGGGCGGTTGGCAAAAAAGGGGTGGAGGATCCCAATGTTAAAGGGGAGGTCCAGACAAACTGTTGCCAGGGGCAAATATGTTATATGTGTCCAGTCTGCCTTAGGAACTATCCGCCCGGCACACTACTACGGGGGTGTACCCTGCAGATACACCATGAAGAGGTGGTGGGTCTGGTCGACTCGGGGAGTCCGGTGACTCTAGTGAGGGTTGCACCTGACGGGTTTCAAATACCTGGAAGAAAGGTCGGGGTCACCTGTATCCATGGGACACAAAGGATTATTCAGTGGCCAGGGTAATCTTTGAGACAGGCGGGGACATTGCAGGACAGGATGTCGCTATAATCCCTAATTTGTCGTGTCCAGTGGTCATAGGTCAGGACTCTAGACTGTTCTCTGGCTTGTGGGACAGGGGAGTTCCTTTACAGCAGGAGGGAGGCCTCTCTACTGTTGGGGTGGCAGACATTGGGACAGTGACACCTCCCAAAACTGATGAGTCAGACGGTGACACAGGAGGAAAGGATGCGTCTGCCCGACTGACTGACATGATGTACTCTGAAATGTATGACAACAGAACCCATGACGATGTGGTAGTTAAGACCTCTAGAACGGACACCCGGTTAGAGGGTAACGGGAGGGGCCCCGAGAGTGACTCCTGTGCAGACTGTGACTCGACCGCAAGGGAAAGCGAGTGCAGCAACATGGAGCCGAGTAAAAATGGCTGATCTTCCTCTCGCCGCAGGGGCCGTGGAAAGGCGGGACAGGCTACATCCTCTAAGAAGCAAAATGATGAGGAAGAGTCAGGGTCAGGTACCGGTCAGGTGACTGTCCTTAATGAGGAGATAGAGCTGTGTAAAGAAACAGTGAAAGAGGCAGTCGAGCAGGAAAGGGTCCTGAGACGAATGATTGAGCACAAAGTGGAGGAGATGGAGAAGGAAGTCTCTAAGCTCAGAAATCATCTGTCAGCGTGTAAGAGTATGAACAAGGCTCTATGGAAAGAGACGGAGGTGCTCAGAGAGGCCCAAGAGAAACATCAGCAGGAGTGTCGCTGCTTGGCAGAAGAGCGAGATAGAGTTCTCCGAGAGCTCAAGATAGAGGAGGAGACTAGTGCCCAGCTCCAGAAATCTACGGGAGAAGAAATCCAGCAGGAGAAGTGCCATGCAGATGGTCACACAAAGGAGATCGAGGTCTTGGAAAACCGTACTAACGCTCAGGACGAGGAGGTCCAACAGTCTGTCCAAGAAGGTGACGGGTTGGTTTTCAAGTGTATAATAGAGGTACCCGAAGACATGCAAGAAGCTTGTGCCAGTGAAGATGTGCATGAGGCCTTTAGAAAAGCGGTAGAAGCATGCAGTGTGAACTGGGTGCCAGAGATGAAACAGTTAGTCATACTGTCGACTAGGGAAGTCACAATGAAGCGGGTGGCTATCCTGAGGGACATGCACCTACATTGTCTCCGCACAAAGCAAATGATCCTGTTGAGAAATCACGAAGCCACTCGACGTCTGGAGCAAGTAAGAAAGACTCAAAATCAGCTTGGCTTGATGGAAGACATCGTTCAAGTGCCCAGAGGTCTAGTGAAGAAGGTCATCGGAAGACTCGGGAAAGTGATGCAGGAGATGGTAAATAAGTCCGGGTGACGAGAGTCAGGATTCCGGCTGATGACGAAGTCCAGGTCAAGGGTGAAGATGGGATGGTCCCATTCCTCGTTGTCGGATCCAGGGGGAGCCTTGGGAATATCCGGATGCTCCTGGAGTATCGTGTGTCATACTTGAGAGAAGTAGAGCAGCTACGACTGGAGAGGGAGCAGGTCAACAGAAACCTACGGGAAATGGAAAGAAGATGGTCGCCACCTTCAACCCGTGGTATTGAGAGGCGAAGAGGTTCGCTTAAGACGAAAAGTCCTCAAGCTGGAGATAATACAGGAAATAGTGATGCCTCAGTTAGCTCAGTGATGAGTGACCTAAGCAGGAGAACCTGTAGTGGACGAAATGAAAAGGACTCAGACCAGACAGGACGTATGGGTGCAAGTGAAATGCGACGCCGTACTGACCGCTGGGGATGCGGGTGGTCTGACAGGGGGGCCTCGTCAGCAACAGATGTGACAGAGTCGGAGGACAGACGCCTACCAAAGAGATTAGTAGCAGGGTCCGACTTAGAGAGACGGTTTGACTGGCAGAGACGACCGAGAAGGATCTCTGGTCGGGTAAAAAGTGTTCAACCCCACAAGTTTGAACAGAGGGGGGAGGTATGTGGTGTAATGACCCCTGATGCAGCTAGGGGGCACTGTGTATGGCCCTCGGGATATGCATGGAGGCATGTGATGGATGGACGTTATGTATCACAGAGGTGGGTGGCCCTGTGATGGAAGCCTGGATATGTTTTGGTTCAGCAGATCTAATGCTGAGTTGTAATATATATTGGGAGGCTTCCAGGTGACTAGGAGAGCTGGGCGGGTCCAGTCACCTACAAACCCACCCAAGGGGCTTGTGTCTAAATACCTGGGATAAAACCTGCATGTAATGGTGTAGCTGAAGGACCTGTGGTGAGGTCATGACCATGTGACATAATCATGTGATTCCTGACCTCACCTGTGGGTGGAGTTACACCTATGTAATGGAGTGTGTTTTGCACCTGTGAGAGAGTGTGTGGGAGTCTGCCAGTGTGGACAGGCTTCCATATGTCCAAGGCGGGACATTACAGAGAGGTCTCTGTGACTGAAGAGCGAGGCTCCAGGCAGGAGCTGAAGCATTGAAGAGTGTATTGTATGTTACCATATGGTTTATGATGCAATAAACCTAAAGACTTTTTGCATAAGAAAGTGTCTCTTGAATTACCTCTGAAGCAGCCGAGTGAGTAAAACCTTACAATATATATCTACAAAAGATGTAGAACTACAGAATTATATTTATAAAATAATTACAAATAACTGAATAATATATTGTATAATACTTTTACACAACATATAATTTCATTTTCAGTCAATTCCTAAACCAAATCTTATTTCTTTGTCAAAGATGTCCTGGAAAGCTTTTTTTATCATTCCTTTTTTTAATGATTGTTTGAGCAACTCCGATAATGAGCTGTAAACTAAAGACTTAGATAAGTTATTTTGAAAAGTCACCTGTTCCTGTCTGTCAGTGTCCGCCATTTGTCTCTTTACAGAGAGGTCTGAACTTTTAATTTCTTTCTGCAAAGTGGATCCTTGGATCATTTCGTAAGGCTTATAACAAATATGTAATTTTCTTCGTATGTCATAGATTTGATTTCGGGGATGACTCAGTTTAGGAGATTTTGACACTGGCTTTTGAAAAGATCTTACTCTATCACGATTCTCATGTTTTCTAGCAAAATCAAGGAATTGCGCACATTCAAATAAAGTATCTTTTTGTGACGCAATAACACGAGATACAGAATTTAGGAATCCAAATTTGTCCACAAAATACTTTATCATTGATTGTGTTTTGACATTGGTAATTAGAGTTTTGTACAACCTTTTAAATATGGACATGAATGTAAAAGTACATTCTTTCCGACCAATCCTTAATTTTTGAAGAATATCAATATCTGGACAATTTTCATTTAATGCACAGAAAATCAGAATTTTCAGTCTGTCTTTATCATCTAGATCTCCATGTAATTCGTTATCACAAGTCAATTTTAATGTTAAGCGTCTGGAAAAGGTTGCAGGAAGCCACAATTTAAATAATTGATTTTTCTCAGCATTACTTAAATCAAGCTTATCAACAAAGCTTTCAAATATTTCAGAATTTCTGCATACATGGATTTTGTTATCATATGCAGGAATGATTTTGCATAATTTTAACAAATTTTTCCTAACTTTAATTTGGAGTTGGGCCTCTGAATTGTCTTCTATTTTTGGTGGCCTTTGTACATCCGTCTCTCGTACGTCATCTACATTAGTTCTGAAGTCTCCTCCCACATTTCCACCATCTTTTTTTACGTCATCAGAGACAAGGTCACCTTGAGTAGCCATTACAGACACATGTCCCACATCTTGCTCAATTTCCTCATTACAGTCAATCTCGGGAACATCACTGGTATCATCTGACACTATTTCTACACGGTACGAAGATACACATCTTTCCTATATTTCTACACAGTCATTTTTAGATTTTTCTAATACAAACTGGTGAAATACGTCAACCAACTGTAAAATGTTTTTCAATTTCTCTCTTTCTCTATTAAAGGACACCAGCTTAGATTCTAGCTTTAGATTTTCCATTTCACATTCTGCATATAAGCTGAGCCATAAAACTTCTAAATTAGACTGATCTACAGACATAAATTTCAGTCTACTTTGCTTAGAAAAAGAAGTAATGACATCCATGTTTCTTACCTTGAAATATCTCAGCTTGTAGTTCCTTTCTTGGACAATGCTGGCCTCTTGTCATCAGCACGTCTGATTCCTGTAGCACGTCTGATTCCTGTAGTACATCTGGCAATTCTTAGTCCTCATTCATAGGTTCTTTTCTGATCCTGAAATATCGTAGTGTGATTTCTTTGACGATTTGCACATCTGTATATTCTTTTGCTTCTATTCCTCCCCTTACAAGTTTTCAAAAATTCACACTCTAAAAATCAAGTGTGACTGGCTGGCTCTCCAAAATGTTAAAAATGCTTATTTTAAGTATATTTTTCCAGGACTTGTTACCAGATGCGATACTCTAAAGAAAATGTCAGAATGTTTCTTATAAAAAAATGTAATGGTTTATTGGACTGTCCATCAAAAAAAAAACATCATTGCAGGAAAACATAAAATGAGTGAAATAGTTACGAAGAGATTGTCCATTTGTTCATAGCAAAACTTGTACACATCTTTCCTTGGTGTCCTGAATGGTAAAATGACATTCTGGCCTTGTCAGCAGCATAGCAGGGAAGCAACACGTGGTTGCAGCTGTTCATTCATCATAGTGTCAGAGTAAAGTGTCTGTAGAGAGTGCGAGCGAGCAAGAGCCCCCCCTCCCTTCGTGTAGCCATTATATATGTCCCTTAGATCATGTGATCTCTGTATATGGAGTTGCCACTTTACCATACAGAAATAGCATCTGTAATGTCAGCTGAAAGTCAATGTACTCAGTACAGAATTGAGTGTAGAATAAATCCATAACCAATAATTAATATTTAACAATCTTATGGGGCCATTATTAACCCCTCTCTGACATCTGACGTACTATCCCGTCCATAAAACACGTGACAATCTGACCATGGACGGGATAGTACGTCATAGCGATTAGCTGCGCTCCCAGGGGGAGCGCAGCTAATCGCCGCCGGGTGTCAGCTGATTATCACAGCTGACACCCGGGACTGTGTGCCAGGAGCGGTAACGGACCGCTCCCGGCACATTAACCCCTTGCACACCGCGATCAAACATGATCGCGGTGTACTGGGGGCGCAGGGGAGAATCCCGCAGGGAGGGGGCTCCAAGCGCGCCCCCCTGAGACCCTCAGAACAGCGCGATGTGATCGCGCTGTTCTGAGGGCTTCCTCCCTCCCAGGACCCGGATCCAAGATGGCGCCGGGGTCCTGGAGGGAGGCGGCTTCCTCAGTGCCTGCCGAGAGCAGGCACTGAGAAGCCTGCAGCGCTGCCTGTGAGATCGCTGGTCTCACAGAGTGCTGTGCACACTGTGAGACCAGCGATCTGACATTTTACAGTGATGTCCCACCCTGGGACAATGTAAAAAAGTAAAAAAAATAAAAATAAACGTGTAAAAAAAAAATTCCAAAATAAATTAAAAAAAAAAAAAAAAAATTCCCCAATAAATTCATTTCTTCTTGTAAATAAAAAAAATAAAACAATAAAAGTACACATATTTAGTATCGCCGCGTCCGTAACGACCCCCCCTATAAAACTGTCCCACTAGTTAACCCCTTTAGTGAACCCCTTAAAAAAATTAAAAAAAAAAAAAAAAAAATCAGTGCTTTATCATCATACCGCTGAACAAAAAGTGGAATAACACGCGATCAAAAAGACCGATATAAATAAACATGGTACCGCTGAAAACGTCATCTTGTCCCGCAAAAAACGAGCCATCATACAGCATCATCAGCGAAAAAATAAAAAGTTATAGCTCGCAGAATAAAGCGATGCAAAAATAATTATTTTTTATATAAAATTGTTTTTATTCTATAAAAGCGCCAAAACATAAAAAAATGATATAAATGAGGAATCGCTGTAATCATACTGACCCGAAGAATAAAACTGCTTTATCAATTTTAACACACGCAGAATGGTATAAACGCCTCCCCCAAAAGAAATTCATGAATTGCTGATTTTTGTTCATTCTAACCTCCCAAAAATCGAAATAAAAAGCGATCAAAAAATGTCACGTGCTCAAAAATGGTACCAATAAAAACGTCAACTCGTACCGCAAAAAATAAGACCTCACATGACTCTGTGGGCCAAAATATGCAAAAATTATAGCTCTCAAAATGTGGCGATGCAAAAAACTACTTTTTGCAATAAAAAGCGTCTTTTAGCGTGACAGCTGCCAATCATAAAAACCCGCTATAAATAGTAAATCAAACCCCCCTTTATCACCCCCTTAGTTAGGGAAAAATAATAAAATTCAAAAAATGTATTTATTTCCATTTTCCCATTAGGGTTATGGTGAAGGTTAGGGTTGCGGCTAAAGTTAGGGTTAGGGTTGGCGCTAAAGTTAGTATTAGGGTTATGGTTGGGATTAGGGATAGGGGTGTGTTAGGGTTAGGTTTGTGGTTAGGGTTGGGACTAGGGTTAGGGGTGTGTTGGGGTTAGGGTTGGAGTTAAATTGGGACTTTTCCGCTGTTTAGGCACATCAGGGGCTCTCCAAATGTGACATGACGTCTGATCTCAATTCCAGCCAATTCTGCGTTGAAAAAGTCAAACGGTGCTCTTTCCCTTCTGACCTCTGCCATGCGCCCAAACAGTAGTTTACTCCCACATGGGGTATCAGCGTACTCTGGACTCTAAGAGTTATTGTGCAATTTGTCCTATTTCTTCTGTTACCCTTGGGAAAATAAAAAACTGGGGGCAAAAGTATAATTTTTTTTTTTAAAAAAATGATTTTTTTTGTTTTTACGGCTGTACGTTATAAACTTGTGTGAAGCACTTGGGGCTTCATAGCGCTCACCACACATCTAGATAAAATGGGGTCACTTGTGGGGGTTTCCACTGTTTAGGCGCATCAGGGGCTCTCCAAATGCGACATGACGCCCCCAGACCATTCTATCAAAGTCTACAATCCATAACGTCACTACTTCCCTTCCGAGCCCCAACGTGTACCCATACAGTAGTTTTCTCCCACATATTGGGTATCCGCGTACTCAGGACAAATTGGACAACAACTTTTGGGGTCCAATTTCTCCTGTTACCCTTGTGAAAATAAAATATTGGGGGCGAAAAAAATAATTTTTGTAAAAAAAAAATATTTTTTATTTTTACGGCTATACATTATAAACTTCTGTGAAGCACTTCGGGGTTCAAAGTGCTCACCACACATCTAGATAAGTTCCTTGTGGGGTCTATTTTCCAAAATGGGGTCACTTGTGGGGGTTTCCACTGGTTAGGTGCATCAGGGGCTCTCCAAATGCGACATGACGCCCCCAGAGCATTCCATCAAAGTCTGCAATCCAAAACATCACTACTTCCCTTCCGAGCCCCAACATGTACCCATACAGTAGTTTTCTCCCACATATTGGGTATCAGCGTACTCAGGACAAATTGGACAACAACTTTTGGGGTCCAATTTCTCCTGTTACCCTTGTGAAAATAAAATATTGGGGACGAAAAAATCATTTTTGTAAAAAAAAAAATAATAATTTTATTTTACAGCTGTACGTTATAAACTTCTGTGAAGCACTTGGGGTTCAAGGTGCTCACCACACATCTACATAAGTTCCTTGAGGGGTCTAGTTTCCAAAACGGTGTCATTTGTGGGGGGTTTCCACTGTTTAGGCAGATCAGGAGCTCTCCAAACACGACATGGCATCCAGCCAATTCTGCTTTGAAAAAGTCAAACGGCACTCCTTCCCTTCCAAACTCTGCCATGCACCCAAACAGTGGTTTACCCCCACATATGGGGTATCAGCGTACTCAGGACAAATTGCACAATAACTTTTGGAGTCTTGTTACCCTTGGGAAAATAAAAATTGGGGTGAAAAGATCATTTTGTGGAAAAAATATGATTTTTTAATTTTACGGCTCTACGTTATAAACATGTGTGAAGCACTTGGGGGTTCAAATTGCTCACCAAATATCTAGATAAGTTCCTTAGGGGGTCTAGTTTCCCAAATGGGGTCACTTGTGGGGGGTTTCCACTGTTTAGGCACATCAGGGGCTCTCCAAATGCAACATGGCGTCCAATCTCAATTCCAGCCAATTTTGGTTGGAAAAAGTCAAATGGTGCTCCTTCCATTCCGAGCTCTGCCGTGCGCCCAAACAGTGGTTCCCCCCCACATATCGGGTATCAGCGTACTCAGGACAAATTGGACAACAACTTTTGTGGTCCAATTTCTCCTGTTACCCTTGGGAAAATAAAAAAATTAGTGACTAAAAATAATTTTTGTGGGAAAAAAATAGGATTTTTTATTTTCATGCCCGGGCATTATAAACTTGTGTGAAGCACTTGGGGGTTCAAAGTGATCACCAAAGCTCTAGATAAGTTCCTTAGGGGGTCTAGTTTCCAAAATGTGGTCACTTGTGGGGGTTTCTACTGTTTAGGCTCATCTGGGCACTGCAAACGGAACATGACCCCCATCAATGTCTGCATTCCAAAACGTTACTACTTCCTTTCCAAGCCCTGCCGTGCGCCCAAACAGTTTCCCCCCCCCACATATTGGGTATCAGCGTACTCAGGACAAATTGGCCAACAACTTTTGGGGTCCAATTTCCTTGGGAAAAATCAAAAATTTGGGACTAAAAAATCATTTTTGTGGAAAATTGTTTCTTTTTTTTTTCACACCCAGGCATTATAAACTTTTGTGAAACACTTGGGGGTTCAAAGTGCTCACAACAGATCTAGATAAGTTCCTTAGGGGGTCTAGTTTCCAAAATGGTGTCACTTGTTTCCACTGTTTAGGCGCATCAGGGGCTCTCCAAACGCGACATGGCATCCAATCTCAATTCCAGCCAATTTTAGTTTGAAAAAGTCAAACGGCGCTCCTTCCCTTACGAGCTCTGCCGTGTGCCCAAACAGTGGTTTTCCTCCACTTATGGGGTATTGGCGTACTCAGGAGAAATTGCACAACAACTTTATCTGTCCATTTTCTCCTTTTACCCTTGTGAAAATAAAAAAAAAGTTTGTAAAAGATCATTTTTGTGACTAAAAAGTTAAATATTAATTTTTTCCTTCCACGTTGCTTCAGCTCCTGTGAAGCACCTGAAGGGTTAATAAACTTCTTGAATGTGGTTTTGAGTACCTTGAGGGGTGCAGTTTTTAGAATAGTGTCACTTTTGGGTATTTTCTGCTATATAGACCCCTCAAAGTGACTTCAAATATGAGGTGGTCCCTAAAAAAAAATGGCTTTGTAAATTTTGTTGTAAAAATGAGAAATCGCTGGTCAACTTTTAACCCTTATAATTTCCTAAGAAAAAAAAAATTTGATTCCAAAATTGTGCTGATGTAAAGTAGACATGTGGAAATGTTATTTCATAACTATTTTGTGTGACATATTTCTCTGTTTTAAGGGAATAAAAATTCAAAGTATGAAAATTGCTAAATTTTCAAATTTTCGCCATATTTGCATTTTTTTCAAAAATAAACGCAAGTTATATCGAAGAAATTTTACCAATAACGTGAAGTACAATATGTCACGAGAAAACAATCTCAGAATCGCGCAGATCCGTTGAAGCGTTCCAGAGTTATAACCTCATAAAGAGACAGTGGTCAGAATTGTATAAATTGGCCCGGTCATTAACAGTGCAAACCACCCTTGGGGGTGAAGGGGTTAACCTTTGTGCAGCATTATATGGGGCGTATTTTGTATGGAGCATCTTATGCGGCCCATCATTAACTGTATGGAGAATTATATGGGGCTCCTGATTCATTATGGATATTCAAAAACATTTAACCTACTGATGTCTCAATTAATTTTACTTTTATTGGTATCTATTTTTATTTTTGCAATTTACCAGTAGCTGCTGCATTTTCCACCCTAGGCTTATACACGAGTCAATAAGTTTTCCCACGGGTTGGCTTATACATGAGTATATACGGTATATAACACCAAAAATTTACAATTCTCTTGGTGGTCCGGGGCTACCCGCATTATCACCTGGGTCCAAAACTGGGTTAGCATCAATACCCTGCAAAGGAATAGAAGTCTGCCGGGGTACCATGGGAAAACCACAACGTTTGGCAAAGTCAAAATCCATCAGGTTCAGGGCTGCTCCTGAATCAACAAAAGCCTTAGCAGAAAATGAAGATAAGGAGCAGATCAAGGTAACCGTTAAGAGGAATTTAGGCTGTACATTGCCCAAAACACAGGAGTGAGCCAAACGTTTTCCCCGCTTAGGGCAGACGGAAATAGTATGAGAGGCGTCCCCACAAAAGAAGCACAACTTATTACGCCTTCTAAACTCTTGACGCTGAGCCCTAGAAACAACCCTATCACACTGCATGGGCTCGGAGACCTGTTCGAAAGGCAACACCACCTCTTGCATAGTTTTACGTTCTCGTAAGCGTCTATCAATTTGAATGGCTAATGAGATAGAATCGTTGAGACCCGAGGGGACAGGAAATCCCACCATAACATCTTTTAGGTCTCTGCCAGCCCTTTCCGAAAAAGAGCCGCTAGGGCATCATCGTTCCATTTAGTAAGGGCTGCCCACTTTCGGAATTTCTGACAATATAACTCTGTCGCTTACTGACCCTGGTTCAATGCCAATAAGGTTTTCTCAGCTTGATCAATAACATTAGGTTCATCATACAACAACCCCAGAGCCTGAAAAAATGCATCAACATTAGCCAAAACAGGATTCCCAGGTGTCAGTGAAAACGCCCAATCCTAAGGGTCGCCGCGCAACAGGGAGATGACAATTTTAACCTGCTGCACCGAGTTCCCTGAGGAATTAGGTTTCAAGGCAAAAAACAATTTACAATTATTCTTAAAGTTCAATAATTTAGACCGATCCCCAAAAAATAAATCAGGAATAGAGATCTTAGGTTCTACAGCAGACAACCGAGAGAGATAGGCAGAAATACTCTGAACTTCAGCAGCGAGCTGCTCAACACAATCAGACAAATGCTTATCCTCCATTGAAGAAAAAAAAAATCCTCCTACGGCCCCCAGAAAAAAGAGGAAAAAATATGCAAAAAATTCTGACACCTTTTTTTTTTTTTCTTTTACAATTCTTTTCTTCTTTAGAGTACCCTAGAATCTACAGTCTGGCCGGTGATTCTGTTATGATTCGGTAACCGAGGAGGATAGCAGAAAAAATAGGCTAGGCAGCACAACACCAGAGAGGTTGATAACTTAGCGGATTGCAGACCCCTGAACTGACAACACAACTAGAATTAGCCATGGGACGTACCTACGATGACCTAGATGCCGCATTACAGCCAAAGAGTTAACTAAACCTAAAGAGTGAAAGGGGAAAGCTAACTGCGGAGTAGAGCCCCAAAGGAATAGATAGCCCCCAAACATATATTGTCGGTGAGTCAGATGAAGCACAAACACAGACAGAAAATAGTGTAAGCAAATGCTGGGGCCCAAACTGTCTGAGGCCACACGACCTCTCCCCCGCTAAATCAGAACTCTGGTGTGAAGCAGACTTCCAAATGGCTCAGGAAGAAAAACAATCACCGGCAAGAATCATGGGAAGGCTTCTCACTTAACTCTCTCCAGTCAGCAACACCTGAGTGCCAATCATCCCGTCAGGTGGGAGACTTCTGCTAGCCAGGGCAGCTTCATTACCAGCAACACCCACCAGAGGGAGCCCAAACTCAGTCAGATTAAAAGTGTTCTCAACAGACACCCATCAAAGTCTGCATTCCAATATGTCATTACTTCCTTTCCGGGCCCTGCCGTGCATCCAAACAGTATCCCCCCCCCCCCACATATGGGTATCAGCGTACTCAGGACAAATTGGACAACAACTTTTGGGGTCCAATTTCCTTGGGAAAAATCAAAAATTGGAGACTAAAAAATCATTTTTGTGGAAAAAATTTTTTTCACACCCAGGCATTATAAACTTTAGTGAAACACTTGCGGGTTGAACGTGCTCACAACAGATCTAGATAAGTTCCTTAGGGGGTCTAGTTTCCAAAATGATGTCACTTGTGGTGGGTTTTTCACTGTTTAGGCACATCAGGTGCTCTCCAAACGCAACATGGCGTACAGCCAATACTGCGTTCAAAAAGTCAAACTGTGCTCCTTCCCTTCCGAGCTCTGTCATGCACCCAAACAGTGGTTTCCCCACACATATTGGGTATCAGTGTACTCAGGACAAATTGCACAATAACTTTTGAGGTCTTATTACCCTTGGGAAAATAAAAATTGGTGTGAAAAGATCATTTTTATGGAAAAAATATGTTTTTTTTAATTTACGGCTCTACGTTATAAACTTGTGTGAAGCACTTGGGGGTTCAAAGTGCTCACCACAGATCTAGATAAGTTCCTTAGGGGGTCTAGTTGCTATAATGGGGTCACTTGTGGGAGGTTCCCACTGTTTAGGCACATCAGGGGCTATCCAAATGCGACATGGCGTCCAATCTTGATTCCAGCCAATTTTGGTTTGAAAAAGTCAAATGGCGCTCCTTCCCTTCCGAGCTCTGCCGTGCACCCAAACAGTGGTTCCCCCCACATATGGGGTATCAGCGTACTCAGGACAAATTGGACCACAACTTTTATGGTCCATTTTCTCCTGTTACCCTTTGGAAAATAAAAAATTGATGACTTAAATATCATTTTTGTGGGAAAATAAATAGGATTTTTTATTTTCATGCCCAGGCATTATAAACTGGTGTGAAGCACTTGGGGGTACAAAGTGCTCACCACAGATCTAGATAAGTTCATTAGGGGGTCTAGTTTCCAAAATGGGGTCACTTGTGGGGGGTTTCCACTGTTTAGGCACATCAGGGACTTTGCAAACTGAACATGACACCCATCAAAGTCTGCATTCCAAAACGTCATTACCTCCTTTCTGAGCCCTGCCGTGCGCCCAAACAGTATTTCCCCCCTACATATAGGGTATCAGCGTACCCAAGGCAAATTGGGCAACAACTTTTGGGGTCCAATTTCCTTGGGAAAAATCAAAAATTGGGGACTAAAAAATCATTTTTGTGGATTTTTTTTCACACCTAGGCATTATAAACTTTAGTAAAATACTTGGGTGTTATGATTCGGTAGCTGAGGAGAGCAGGCAAAAAGGCAATACACCAGAGCAGTTGGAATCTATGAGATTGCAGTACCCTGACTAACCACCACAACTAGAGGCAGCCGTGGAGCGTTCCTACGTTGGTCCTAGACGCCTCGTCACAGCCTGAGAAACTAACTACACCTAAAGATAGAAATAGGAAAGCTATCTGCCCCGGAGCAGATCCCCAAAGAACATAGAAAGCCCCCAAACATGTAATGGCGGTTAGACAAGACGAAATACTGACACAGACAGAAAATAGTATGAGCAAACGTTGGGGCCCAAACTAACTAAATAGAAAAGGATAGGAAGGGTACTTACTGCAATCCCAAAAAAACCCTGAAAGCACCAACTCTACTAATTTCAAAAACACCTGAGATCACACGACCTCTACCACCTAAATTAGCTCTCTGGTGTAACAAAATCAAAACAGCAGCCACTGAAAAAACTGGAAAAAGCAAAAGTACAAACATCAGTGGCTGAACTAAACTGAGAGGGCAAAAGCCCCCTGAGGGGACCCAGAAGGCCCCCACAGAAGTGCAGGACAAAATGCAAAAATCAAGCACAGAAACAAAAAGAAGAAAATGTCTTATCTGTAAGAAGGAGATGCAGACACGACACAGCAGGCTACAAGGGAAACTGGAATCAAGGATTCAGACCAGAACAATTGATCACCGGCAACCCTGATGGGAAGGTGACTCCCTTATATAAGACCAGTCAGTAACACCTGATTCCCAGTCCTCACAATCTTCACTGAACAAACCAGTACCGCTTGTAACCACCAGAGGGAGCCTCTGCTCAGAACTCATCTCAAGCCCATTCACAACACTTGGGAGTTCAAAGTGCTCACAACAGATCTACTGTAGATAAGTTCCTTTGGGGGTCGAGTTTCCAAAATGGTGTCACTTGTGGGGGTTTCCACTGTTTATTAACATCAGGGGCTCTCCAAACGCGACATGGCGTCCAATCTCAATTCCAGCCAATTTTGGTTTGAAAAAGTCAAACGGCGCTCCTTCCCTTCCGAGCCTTGCCGTGCTCCCAGAAAGTGGTTTTCCCCCCACATATGGGGTATCGGCGAAATTGCACAACAACTTTTTCTGTCCATTTTCTACTTTTACCCTTGTTAAAATAAAAAAATTGTTTGTAAAAGATCATTTTTGTGACTAAAAAGTTAAATGTTCATTTTTTTTCCTTCCAAGTTGCTTCAGCTCCTGTGAAGCACCTGATGGGTTAATAAACTTCTTGAATGTGGTTTTGATCAGCTTGAGGAGTGCAGTTTTTAGAATGGTGTCACTTTTGGGTATTTTCTGCCATATAGACCCCTCAAATTGACTTCAAATGTCAGGTGGTCCCTAAAAAAAAATGGTTTTGTACAATTTGTTGTAAAAATGAGAAATCGCTGGTCAACTTTTAACCCTTATAACTTCGTAATAAAAAAAATTTTGGTTCCAAAATTGTGCTGATGTAAAGTAGACATGTGGGAAATGTTATTTCTTAACTATTTTGTGTGACATATTTCTCTGTTTTAAGGTAATAAAAATTCAAAGTTTGAAAATTTCAAAATTTTCCACATTTTCGCCATATTTCCATTTTTTTCATAAATAACCGCAAGTTATATCGAAGAAATTTTACCACTATCATGAAGTACAATATGTCATGAGAAAACATTCTCAGAATCGCTAAGATCCATTGAAGCGTTCCAGAGTTATAACCTCATAAAGAGACAGTGGTCAGAATTGTAAAAATTGGCCCGGTCATTAAAGTGCAAACCACCCTTGGGGGTTAAGGGTTAAATACTACACCTCTCAATTAATTCATCTAGGGGTTCAGTGATCATATTGACACCACATGTGGGTCACAGAATTTTATATCATTGGGCACTGAAAAAAAATAATTATATTTTTACCACAAAAAATTTGTTTTAGCCCCAAATTTTACACTGGGTAAAAATGGCACCAAAATGTATCCCACAATTTCTGCTGAAAGAAGAAATACCCTATATGTGCATGTATAGTACTAATTAGCCATACGAAGAGACTCTTGAAAGACGGAGTGTTACTTGCTTCCTGGAGCACAGATTTTCCTAGAATAATTTGCAGACTCAATATACAGAGCCCCTAAGTGCTAGAAGAGTAGAATCCCCCCTTTGCAATATCCCATTTTGGAAATTATACCCCTTTGAGAATTTATCTACAGGCGTATTGCTGATTTTGACTCAATAGGTGTTTTCCAGAAACAAGAGTCATGTGAGTGCTTGTTTTTTGCGGAACAAATTGATGTTTTTATTGGTATCAATGTCAGTCACAAGTTTTGATCGCTTTCTATTGCGATTTTTGGAAGGCAGAAAGAGCAAAAAACAGCAATTCAGAAATTGTTTTTATGTTTTTTTTTATGCTGTTCCCCATGTGGTAAAATTGATAAGGCAGCATTATTCTTCGGGTCAGTACGATTAAAACAATACCACATTTATATCTTTTTTATGTTTTGACGCTTCTATACAATAAAAACTATTTTATAGAAAAAATAATTATTTTTGCATCGCTTTATTTTTCCACTGATGGAGCTGTATGACCGATTGTTTTTTGCAAGATGACGTTTTCAAGGATGCCATTTTTATTTACATTTATCTTTATGATCGCGTTTTATTCCACTTTTTGTTCGGCAATATGATGAGTACGTCCAAGGTCATGAACATATCACACAAGGTACTGTTGTTTAATATTGTACAGCGTGAGGCAGTAACCAGTGTCACATGTAGGGGTCGCTATGTGTTCCCCAGGATGCGCAGTGACTGGTGTCACATGTAGGGGTTGCTGTGTGTTCCCCCCAGGATGTGCACTGCGGCGTATAGAGGCCATGGGAGTCCATTGCAGTCACAGGCGTAGCTCTGATTGCAATGCAGAATAAAAGTGAGTATAGGTCTTGGAAAGGCTGGTTGTCCAAGGCAGATTTAGGGAAAACCTGCTCTGAGCTTTTGTGCTTTGAAACAGACAACAGATGGTAGTGGTGCAGTCCGTTTCATTTCCGGCCCGGGTTTTCCATATGGCCCATGGCCACAGATTCCAGTTAAAAGCCCTGCAGTAAAGGGTTAGGGTGTGTTAGAGTCAGTGTCAGTCTTGGCTTGCAAGCGTGCAGAGCAGGAGGCTCTGCAGAGCTCCACCTGTGTGAGGCTACACAGGCAAGTGGAGTCAAACAGCCAAGGGAGCTGAAAGGCCTGGCACCCACAGCGTACACAGCGTTGCAGTCACCCATGGCAACAGGTCTTGGAGGTAGACTGTCCTGTGCCTGGCTGCGACCCAGAGGTGGACTGTCTTGTGCCCGGCGGTAAACCGGAGGAGGACTGGCGTGTTGACTGCAATCCAGAGGATATGGTTATGGTTCCCGGCTGCAATCCGGAGGATATCGTATGCTGTGTCTTGCTGTGAGTTGAACATTAAAGAGACTTTTGTTTTGAACTTTGCTGGGTAACTGCCTCACCACTGCTCAGTGTGGATACCACTGCACTACAGCAGCAGAAAAGAGGAAAGCTACATACCAAAAAACCAGGGATGCCAGCATATAGTTACATAATAATATGAAATTTTATTTGTACAACAGCAAAATCACACCAAGATTTAAAAACAATTAAAAACAAGGCAAAAGAAGCCCCATGATAAGGACATGAAGCCCCCTCAACCCCCACAACAATTATGTATGTATGGATACAATTAAATATATTTATACAGGTGCCATGGTCATGAACAATAATGATATAGATGATATATAACCAAAAATAAATATATAATATAATGGTTAAATGGACCCCCCCAAAGGCCAAAAAATAGAGGAAACAGTGCTCACAAAGCAAAAATCCAATAGATGGAAATGTATGTAGTTCACTAATCCCTATCCACCATATATGAAAACCATATTAATGCATAAGAATAAAGGCAGATAAATCAACACAGGAGGGAAAATAATCACATAAGTAAAGACACTGTTAGATTGTACTTAAACAATAAGCACTGCAATATAAGCAAACAAGATATAACAAGATATCGTCCCTAAGGAGGCTATATAAGTGCTGGAGGGACTGAAAAGAGAGTCTCATATGCACAACATGACCAGGTTACCAGACAGGGGGTTAAGCAGAGCTCAGCCCAACGCGTGTCGCCATCTCATATGGCTTCATCAGGGGCAAGAGTGATGATCAGTCAAAGTGCACAAAGTTTATACATATGGCAAATAATTAAAACTTACAACAGCTGCATGGAGCTCCTGCATGGAGACAGGTAAGGAGTTGCACGTGGTTAAACATGGCGCTGAGCACCGGAAATATACAAGGTATGCTCTGAGTGTAGCAAGATGTCCGACGCAAGCTGGACAGCGCATGCGTCCCATAAACATCATGCTGAACACCGAAATTACAAAACTCCAGGTGTAGTAAGATGTCCGAATTAGATTTAACAGCGCATGCGTCTCATACAGATACCAGCACTTATAAAGAGCGCAAGCATTATGTCCAAAACAAAATAAAGAAAAATAAAAATAAACATTAACATATAAAAAAGGGGTCTGATGTTTGATTTAAGGCTGAACAAATTTATATACAAAACACTGAACGCTAGTAATATACAATGGATGATAGGTATACAGAGGAACTAAATACTCCATAGCGACGCATGCGCCCCATTAAAGAAACAAATCCGCCCCTATATGCACTATACTGCTGATTCCGCATTACGTACCACATCCATACAACATATGAATACTATTATATGTAGCGCTGACCATCAAAGATATAATATATTTAAGATAACCTGGTCTATAAATAATACAGGAAAATATATATAGCTGTAATATAGGATCAGCAATAACATGAATGCCAAATATACGCATTTTGGACAAATGTCAAATTGGTGTACATCATCAATGGCTTACGGACCCATAACATGTAGGGACCAATGATCTCGCGCTAGATAGTGTAGGACAGATGTAAAAATATGTCACTTGTGCATAGAAGGAATAGCACATAATACACATAGTGCTATAATGGCGCAATATCCATACTGCTAATGACAGACTTATAGATCTTGTTCAATAATAGAGAATGCATATGTAAATATATCCAACTGTCAAAAAAAAAAATAATAATTAGTTTAGGCCTATACCCCTATAAACAAAAATTTCATATAGAGATATGGCGGATAACATTAATATTGAAACTCCCACTTAAGAAACCTCAAGTAGAGAAGTATCCCATTGTGTATTCTTAAAGCACAAGAATAAGGAGTAGAGATATAAACTTCATAGAGACATTTTATCAGCTAGAGTTGTTTATAATAACCCGTAAATAATAATTCCTCATTTAGGCCTTTGGGAGATAAGCTCTGTAGGCAGCACATAGCAGCTTGTTTACAATATCACCACCTCTAATGGTAGAGCGTACACTTTCAAGTCCCATAACTTTGAAACTATTTGATCTGCCGTGATGGTGCTCCAAAAAGTTGCTTGCTACTGATGTGAGAGTCTTGTTCTTGACCCGATCATTTTGTGCTGTTGAGATACTAGAAAGATGCTGTTGCATTCTTCTCCTTAATTCTTGTGTGGTTTGGCCCACGTAGATCTTTGGACAGTCACAAAAAATGGCATAAACTAGGTTCCGGGCCCTGCAGTTAAAGAATTCATTGGACCTAATCCAGAAGGAATAGAAACAGAATGACCATCTTGTCCTATCATATATTGGCAGACATTGCAATTACCACATGGGTATGATCCAAAAATCCTAGCACCACGATTAAGTTTTATAGTAGGACGTTGATAATGACTGTGGCAAAGGCTGTCCTTCAGATTCTTTGCTCGCCTAGCAACCATACAGGGAGAATTGGAGACAAAGGGAATAATCCTCTTGTCACTCATTAGAATATCCCAATTGCTGGATAAGAGGTTCCGTACGTAAGACCACTGATTGTTAAAGTTCGTAATCAATGAAAGCGGTCGAGAAGATTGACGTACCTTTGTATGAAGAAGATCCGCTCTGTCTTGTTGAGCCGCAAATTGAAATGCCTGCGAAATAGTCTTCTTAGGGTAGCCCCTTTGTCTAAACCGAAAAGATAGATCCTTAGCTGTATGCAAAAAGTCTGGCCCAGTACTACAATTTCTTCTTAGGCGCAAAAATTGGCCCTTAGAAATACCTGTCTTTTGATGATGAGGGTGAAAACTTGAGAAGTGAAGCAAGTTATTAGTGGCCGTGGCTTTACCACTGCACTACAGCAGGCAACACTGAAGCACATCTGATTTGCTCCAAATGTAATCTGCAACAGGATACTGACCCCAAACATACCGACAATGTCATTAAGGCCATTCTTCAGAGCAAAGACGAACAAGGAATCCTGGAAGTGATTATATGGCCCCACAAAGCCATGATCCCAACATCATTGAGTCTATGTGGGATTTGCAAGAGACAGAAGGATTTTCATTGGCCTAGTTCTCCAAGATGTTTGGAACAACCTCCCTGCTTAGTTCCTTCACAACTGTGTGCAACTGACAAGTGTAAAAGTTGATGGTATTTTGAAGGCTAAAGATACTCACTAAATATTTAGTTGATTTGGATTTCTGTTTTTGTTCATTCACTTTGCATTTTGTTAACTGATAAAAAGAAACTAATAACACTTCTAATTTTGAAAGCATTCTTACTTTGCAGCATTTTTTCCATACCTCTCAAAGACTTTTGCACAGTAATGTATCACAGATAATGATGATGACTGCACAGTGCCTGTCATACAATTTTATAAGGACAATTATAGCCTCTTTCACTGTTAGTTTATTTAGGAGAGCATAGAGGGAAGGATAATCACAGTGTCATTTTAGATGATTGAGATAGTACGAGCTCTAGCCGGCCATGTAATGGTACACAGATGCAACATAGGATTGATAATAGAGAATAAAGGAATAACATGCAGGATGAAAGCTAGGAATCAAGATGGAGGCTTAGGCGAAGACAACAGGGAACATGGAAGTGGGTACAGTGTGTATAAGAGAAGTGCAAAGTGTTATAAACAATCAAGGGGGGACACAGATTTAGAGAAGAAAAAATTGGAAATGTTTATTTACGTTAGAACTTGTTACATATCAAGAGAACTCGCTTCATAATGGCAAATGTTTCCAACATCCAAATCAAATACCTAATTATGTTCCATATGGCGTAACATGTTTTGATCACAAAAAATATCTCAAACCCCAAAGAACCCACACATTAAAATTTCATATTAGACTGTTCAGTTAAATAAATATTGTAGAAAGAAATGAGTCACTATATGAATAGCATAGATCACCGGCCCATCACAGATGCTTTGTCTGTACGTAGATGTAAATAGAAGGACATAACTGAAGTAACCATATTACGCCCTTTAGGTAGTCTCCTAGACTATCATACTTTTGACATTTGGTAGAGTTCCCAGTTTATTCAGATATCTTAGAAAAAAAACCTTACCCATTAGGTTAAAAAAAATAATAACAATGAAGAATCCTTATATAAGGAACCTCCCACGCAGAGAATCATACTCTGGTCTCCCATGTGACTGGTGGGGATACTTACCACTATACTAAAGAGGATTAGCTATAAAACTTGACAATCCTTAGTGGTTGATATCTTTCAATGGCTAACTGAACAGGTGGGGACATATAACAAACTTTCGAGAAGACAAGTCTCTTCACCAGGCATAGTTTTAACACAATATCTGAAGAATCACGTACTTATACACAACAGGTCACAGGAATAATGTTATTTAACACACGTGATGTGAAGCAGAACTATCAATGTGGGAAAAGGAAAAACAGTTGTGGCAGTAAATATTGAAACAGTTTATAGGTAAGAAGTTTGAAATTGTTATTGTCCACTGATTGAAGTTTGGTTCATAGTTGAGATGCCCTCACGAGTTTTAACCACTTAGTGACAGAGCCATTTTGCAGCTTAATGACCGGCCAATTTTTACAATTCTGACCACTGTCACTTTATGAGGTTTTAACTCTGGAACGCTTTAACGAATTCCGCTGATTCTGAAATGTTTTTTTCATGACATATTGTACTTCACGTTAGTGGTAAAATTTCTTTGATATGACTTGTGTTTATTTATGAAAAAAAACAGAAATATGGCGAAAATTTTGAAAATTTAGCAATTTTCAAACTTTAAATTTTTATGCCCTTAATCAGAGAGATATGTCACACAAATTTCTTAATAAATAACATTTCCCACATGTCTACTTTACATCAGCACAATTTTGGGAACAAAATTTTTTTTTGTTACGAAGTTATAAGGGTTAAAAGTTGACCAGCAATTTCTAATTTTTACAACACCATTTTTTTTTAGGGACCACATCACATTTGAAGTCACTTTGAGGGGTCTATATGATAGAAAATACCCAAAAGTGACACCATTCTAAAACTGCACCCCTCAAGGTGCTCAAAACAACATTCAATAAGTTTATTAACCCTTTACGTGCTTCACAGGAACTGAAGCAATGTGGAAGGAAAAAATTAACATTTAACTTTTTTTGCAAAAACTTTACTTCGGAACCAATTTTTTTTTTATTTTCACAAGTGTTAAAAGAAAAAATGAACCACAAAATTATTGTGTAATTTCTCCTGAATAAGCCGATACCCCATATGTGGGGGTAAACACTTTTTGTGCGCACGGCAGAGGTCGCAAGGGAAGGAGCGCCGTTTGACTTTCTCATCGCAGAATTGGCTGGATGCCATGTCGCGTTTGTAGAGGCCCTGATGTGTCTAAACAGTGGAAACCCCCCACAAGTGACCCCATTTTGGAAACTAGACCCCCTAAGGAACTTATCTAGATGTGTGGTGAGCACTTTGCACCCCCAAGTGCTTCACAGAAGTTTATAACGCCCGGGCGTGAAAATAAAATATCATATTTTTTCCACAAACCTGATCGTTTAGTCCCCAATTTTTATTTTCCCAAGGGTAACAGGAGAAATTAGACCACAAAAGTTGTTGTCCAATTTGTCCTGAGTACGCTGATACCCCATATGTGGGGGGGACCACTGTTTGGGCGCACGGCAGGGCTTGGAAGGGAAGGAGCGCCGTTTGACTTTTTCAAACCAATATTGGCTGGAATTGAAATTGGACGCCATGTCACGTTTGGAGAGCCCCTGATACGCCTAAACAGTGGAAACCCCCCACAAATGACACCATTTTGGAAACTAGACCCCTTAAGGAACTTATCTTGATATGTAGTGAGCACTTTGAACCCCCAAGTGCTTCACAGAAGTTTATAACGTAGAGCCGTGAAAATAAAAAATCATTTTTTTCCTCAAAAATGATTCTTTAGCATGCTATTTTTTTATTTTCCCAAGGGTAACAGGAGAAATTGGACCCCAAAAGTTGTTGTGCAATTTTTCCTGAGTACGCTGATACCCTATATGTGGGGTGAAACCACTGTTTGGGTGCATGGGAGAGCTTGGAAGGGAAGGAGCGCCATTTTGTAATGCAGACTTTGATGAAATGTTCTGCGGGCGTCATGTTGTGTTTGCAGAGCCCTTGATGTGCCTAAACAGTAGAAACCCCCTGCAAGTGACACCATTTTGGAAACTAGACCCCCCAAGGGGCTTATCTAGATGTGTGGTGAGCACTTTGAACCCCCAAGTGCTTCACAGAAATTTATAAACGCAGAGTCGTGAAAATAAAAAATAATTTTTTTCCTCAAAAATGATTTTTTTAGCCAACTATTTTTTATTTTCCCAAGGTAACAGGAGAAATTAAAACCCCAAAATTGGTGTGCAATTTGTCCTGAGTACGCTGATACCCCATATGTTGGGGTAAACCACTGTTTGGGCGCACGGCAGGGCTCGAAAGGGAGGGAGCGCTGTTATGTTACGGTAGCTGAGGAGTGCAGGTAAAAAAGGAAATACACCAGAGCAGTTGGAATCTATGAGATTGCAGTACCCTGACTAACCACCACAACTAGAGGCAGCCGTGGAGCGTTCCTACGTTGGTCCTAGACGCCTCGTCACAGCCTGAGAAACTAACTACACCTAAAGATAGAAATAGGAAAGCTATCTGCCCCGGAGCAGATCCCCAAAGAACATAGAAAGCCCCCAAACATGTAATGGCGGTTAGACAAGACGAAATACTGACACAGACAGAAAATAGTATGAGCAAACGTTGGGGCCCAAACTAACTAAATAGAAAAGGATAGGAAGGGTACTTACTGCAATCCCAAAAAAACCCTGAAAGCACCAACTCTACTAATTTCAAAAACACCTGAGATCACACGACCTCTACCACCTAAATTAGCTCTCTGGTGTAACAAAATCAAAACAGCAGCCACTGAAAAAACTGGAAAAAGCAAAAGTACAAACATCAGTGGCTGAACTAAACTGAGAGGGCAAAAGCCCCCTGAGGGGACCCAGAAGGCCCCCACAGAAGTGCAGGACAAAATGCAAAAATCAAGCACAGAAACAAAAAGAAGAAAATGTCTTATCTGTAAGAAGGAGATGCAGACACGACACAGCAGGCTACAAGGGAAACTGGAATCAAGGATTCAGACCAGAACAATTGATCACCGGCAACCCTGATGGGAAGGTGACTCCCTTATATAAGACCAGTCAGTAACACCTGATTCCCAGTCCTCACAATCTTCACTGAACAAACCAGTACCGCTTGTAACCACCAGAGGGAGCCTCTGCTCAGAACTCATCTCAAGCCCATTCACAACACTTGGGAGTTCAAAGTGCTCACAACAGATCTACTGTAGATAAGTTCCTTTGGGGTCGAGTTTCCAAAATGGTGTCACTTGTGGGGGGTTTCCACTGTTTATTAACATCAGGGGCTCTCCAAACGCGACATGGCGTCCAATCTCAATTCCAGCCAATTTTGGTTTGAAAAAGTCAAACGGCGCTCCTTCCCTTCCGAGCCTTGCCGTGCTCCCAGAAAGTGGTTTCCCCCCACATATTTTTTATTTTCCCAAGGGTAACAGGAGAAATTAAAACCCCAAAATTGGTGTGCAATTTGTCCTGAGTACGCTGATACCCCATATGTTGGGGTAAACCACTGTTTGGGCGCACGGCAGGGCTCGAAAGGGAGGGAGCGCTGTTATGTTACGGTAGCTGAGGAGTGCAGGTAAAAAAGGAAATACACCAGAGCAGTTGGAATCTATGAGATTGCAGTACCCTGACTAACCACCGCAACTAGAGGCAGCCGTGGAGCGTTCCTACGTTGGTCCTAGACGCCTCGTCACAGCCTGAGAAACTAACTACACCTAAAGATAGAAATAGGAAAGCTATCTGCCCCGGAGCAGAACCCCAAAGATAATAGAAAACCCCCAAACATGTAATGGCGGTTAGACAAGAGGAAATACTGACCCAGAAAGAAAATAGTATGAGCAAACGCTGGGGCCCAAACTATCTAAATAGAAAAGGATAGGAAGGGTACTTACTGCAATCTCAGAAAACCCTGAAAAAACACCAACTCTACTAATTTCAAAATCACCTGAGATCACACGACCTCTACCACCTAAATTAGTTCTCTGGTGTAACAAAAACAAAACAGCAGCCACTGAAAAAAAACTGGAAAAAGCAAAAATACAAAACACAGTGGCTGGACTAAACTGAGAGGGCAAAAGCCCCCGGAGGGGACCCTGAAGGCCCCCACAGAAGTGCAGGACAAAATGCAAAAATATAGCAAAAACACAAAATAAGAAATTGTCTTATCTGATAGCAGGAGATGCAGACACGACACAGCAGGCTACAAGGGAAACTGGAAAGAAGGATTCAGACCAGAACAATTGATCACCGGCAACCCTGATGGGAAAATGACTCCCTTATATAAGACCAATCAGTAACACCTGATTCCCAGTCCTCACAATCCTCACTAGTACCGCTTGTAACCACCAGAGGGAGCCTCTGCTCAGAACTCATCTCAAATCCATTCACAACAGAGCGCCATTTGACTTTTTGAACGCCACGTCGTGTTTGGAGGCCCCCTGATGTGTCTAAACAGTGGAAACCCCCTACAAGTGACCCTATTTTGGAACCTAGACCCCTTAAGAAACTTATCTAGATGTGTGGTGAGCACTTTGAACCCCCAAGTGTTTCACAGAAATTTATAAACACAGAGCCGTGAAAATAAAAAATATTTTTCTTCAAAAATTATTTTTTTAGCCAGCTATTTTTTATTTTTCCAAGGTTAACAGGACAAATTAGAACCCCAAAATTGGTGTGCAATTTGTCCTGAGTGCGCTGATACCCCATATGTTGGGATAAACCACTGTTTGGGTGGACGACAGGGCTCGGAAGGGAGGGAGTGCCATTTGACTTTTTGAACGCCACGTCGTGTTTGGAGACCCCCTGATGTGTCTAAACAGTGGAAACCCCCACAAGTGACCCCATTTTGGAAACTAGACCCCTTAAGGAACTTATCTAGATGTGTGGTGAGCGCTTTGAACCCCCAAGTGCTTCACAGAAATTTATAAACGCAGAGCCGTGAAAATAAAAAATAATTTTTTTCCTCAAAAATGATATTTTTAGCCAGCTATTTTTTAGTTTCCCAAGGGTAACAGGAGAAATTAGAACCCCAAAATTGGTGTGCAATTTGTCCTGAGTGCGCTGATACCCCATATGTTGGGGTAAACCACTGTTTGGGCGCACGGCAGGGCTCGGAAGGGAGGAGCGCCATTTGACTTTTTGAACGCCACGTCGTGTTTGGAGACCCCCTGATGTGCCTAAATAGTGGAAACCCCTCAATTCTAGCTCCAACCCTAACCCCAACACACCCATAACCCTAATCCCAACCCTAATTGTAACCCTAACCCTAATTGTAACCCTAACCCTAATTCCAACCCTAACCCTAATTATAACCCTAACACTAAGGCTAGGATCATATTGCGTTTTACCAGCCCGTTCAACACATAGCGTTGACGGCTGGTAACGGTATAGCATAACGCGATCGCGTTATGCTATACCCGCTAGCGCAGAGGAATCAGCAGATGATTCATCTGCGCTAGCGGTGACGGAGCCCAGGCGCTGCAGCCCGCTTTATGGCATGCGTCGCGATGCGCCCTCAAATGGGGGTGAATGGTAGCGTTAACGGACTGCGTTACACCGCGGTGTAACGCAGTCCGTCTAACGGACTGCCATAGCGCAGTATGAACCCAGCCTAACCCTAACCCTAATGCTAACCCTATCCCTAATTGTAACCCTAACCCTAATTATAACCCTAACCCTAACCCTAATGGAAAAATAAAAAGAAATAAAATTTCTTAATTTTATTATATGTCCCTAACAAAGGGGCTGATAAAGGGGGGGTTTATGTACTGTTCTTTTTATTTTGATCACTGTGATAGTTTATCACAGTGATCAAAATGTACTTTTAGAGAATGAATGAAGTCATTCATTTTTTGAATCTGCCACTAGGCAGAGTCGGCGGGCGCACTGCGGATGCGCCCGCCATTTTTTTTTACAGGGTGAAGACGCTGGAGGATCGGACTACAGGGGCGCTGCAGGAGCGCAGAGGGGCCATGGGGAACAGCTACAGGTACCGGAGGGGGATCGGGGGTCCTGGGGACCCTATTTCTCTCCCCTCTGATGTGCGATCACATCAGAGGGGAGAGAAATTGCAGGCAGGATCTTTTTTTTTTTCTTTTGCGATCGCCGTTATAGGGTTAATAGCGGCGATCGCAAAAGCGGGGGGACTGGGGGGGACCCTAATTATGTTCTCTGGAGTCTCGGAAAATCAGGCTCGGCGGGCGCACTGCGCATGCGCCCGCCATTTTCTTTAACAGAAAAATACGCCGGGAGCTCGGGAGGCATAGGAGGCCTGGGGGGACACCAGGAGGCACGGGGGGCTAATCGGGGGTCCCGGGGACCCCATTTCTCTCCCTCTGATGTGCGATCACATCAGAGGAGAGAGAAATTAAAGAGAAAATAGCTTTTTTTTTGCTATCGCCGTTATAGGGTTAATAACGGCGATCACAAAAGCGGGATCCGAGACCCCAGAGAAAATCCGACTCTGGGTGGCGCTATAGGCTTTTTCCACAGCGCCGTTAATTAACGGCGCTGTGGTTTAAGTCCCTTAATGACCACCGTTAAAAGGCGTATCGGCGGTTGTTAAGTGGTTAAGGGCACATTCTTTAATGCATAAAGAAAAAAAATATATACCACAACATCAGCAATTGGGCTACTTTCACACTTGCGTTTTATCGCGCAGTGCATCGTGCGCTATCGGTCGCATGCGCAATGTTCCCCTATCTTTAACATGGCGGGTGCAGAGTCTTGCGCTTGCACGCGCTCATCAGCATTTGGCGTGCGCAGCGCATTTTCCACGTGTGCGCCTAGACGCGCTAGACGCTACATGTTGCATTTTTTTTCCGGCCCACCACTTTAAAAATGCGCGTGTGCACGTGTGCACACGCTATGCCCATAAAAATAACATTGCAGTCTATGGGGTGCTTGTGGGCGCGTGGCTATGCGCTCGTCAGCGCTTGTGCTCGCATGCGATTTTTGAGTAAACAATGTACACACTTGTCTAAAACACCCCCTACACAAGATACATTGTTTGTGAGGGGTGGAGATAAAGGAAGGTGTCTTCAGTGCCAGACAGACCCCTACTCAGACTGCATGGAGACACTGCTGATACAGCCTGGAAGATACAGCCTGGACCCCCACTACACTGCCTGGAGACTTCAGCCTGAACATACAGCCTGGACCCCTACTAGACTGCCTGGAGAAACTGCATGCTTCAGCCTGCACATACAGCCTGGACCCCTACTAGACTGCCTTCAAGACACAGCCAAGACAGCACAAACTTTGGATCCAAAGTGCAAGAATGTGAGTATTCTTAACCAAATGACTGCCTGTCCTTTCCAATGTAATATGTACTAAAGCTTTGTATTTTTTCTATTGCAGCATGTCTTCCTTTGGATCATAGTATTCGCCATCCCGGCAAGAACTGGCCAAGCAGAGCGTGATGTGAGTATCTTCCTGCCTTTGGGTAAGTATAGCTGCTGAATCTCCAAATGTCTAAAATTTTTGTTCCTTTTTCAGACATCAGCGTCGGACATGGCCATTGAGGAGTCAGAACAGCAGGAGCAGTCGCAGCCAAGACAAGTCCCGGTGGCGAGACGGAATGTAAGTATATAGTCTTTTGAATGTCTCTTTTTTTTTGTCTCTTTTTATTTATGCAATATATACAAGATTGTAATATTTATTTTTGTTTTTTCTAGGTTCCACAACGGGACGAGGACCTCTATGTGGACAACGAGGCCCTCATCTGCCAGGTCCATGAGCGTGTCCCGTTGTGGGACAGCCGTGATCCGCAGTACAAGGACAATGTGGTGAGCCGGCGGCTATGGAACGAGGTGGTCGCAGCGTTGATGGATGGCTGGGACAGCGACTCTCCAACCACCAAAAAGGCGTTTAGTAAGTATTTCCATGCTCTGTAATGCCGCCGTGACTCTTGTTCCAGATGGCACTGATGGGTTTGCTGGTAGATATATTCTATCGGCAAACCCAACAGTGTCATCTGGTTCAACAGTGACTGCCCTGTGTATGGTATTGCTTTTTTTTATGCTGCATTCACTCTTGTTCCAGATGGCACCGATGGGTTTGCTGGTAGATATATTCTACCTGCAAACCCAGCAGTGTTATCTGGTTCAACAGTGACTGCCCTGTGTATGCTATTGCTTTTTTATGCTTCATTGACTGTTTGCCATTTTCACTCATGTGATGAGACAGATTTTGCCCTGAGTGCATTGTATAATATTATTTTTTTTTCCAACAGTGAACAAAGTCCGCACACATTGGCGCTCGATGAAGGACCGCTTCAACACTGATGTTCGTGCAGAGGCACAGGTTCGCAGTGGTTCAGCAGCAAGGACCAGAAGAAAATATCACTACTATCGCGAGTTGGTGTTCCTGAGACTGGTCCTTGCCAGCAGAGCGTAAGTTTTCCAAATTTTTTTTTTTTTTTTTTTAAATCCGTGCTTTTCTATTCCACAGCTGATGCTTCTTGTAAATGCATTATAGTAATGTTTTTCTTTTCTTTCCACAGCACCTGGAGCAGCACCATGCAGCCTGTCCCTGAAGCGGTCCTTCCACGGACGACCTTGGACCCGTCCCAGCCATCCGACAGCCTGGAAGCAACTTGCAGGTCAGCAACACGGACAGCTGGTGACCAGGAAGCTGGTCCATCAGGTGTTCCCCTGTCCCAGGTCTCTGCCACTGGTTATGCAGGCACTTCCCGCCAGCGGCAGAGGGCCTTGGACAGGAATGTCTTACCCGAGTTCATGCACTTAAGCGAGGCCTTTCATGCCAGTATGAAGTCGCTGTCAGGCACAGTGGAAAGCGGTTTTTCACTAATGGAACAGGGTTTTACCCACATGGATCACCGCTTCCACTGTGTCAACCAGCGGCTTGATCGCCTGGAGGCCGACCTCAACAGACCAGCGCACAATTTTTTTAGTAAAATTGAACGGGGCATGGCGGAACACCTTAGTCCTGAGCAACAGCTGAGTGTGTTGCAGGCCTGCAACACTGCTTACTTGCAGGCTATGCAGCAGAATCGGTACGTGCAGCAGTCAGTGGTTGCATATCCAACTGTGCCACCACTGATTCGCCACATAGCACTACCGACTTCTGCTGCATACCACTGCACGGCCACTAGCATTCCGAGTCACCACTACACCACCACAAGTCCGAGTACTGCGGGACACTCCACCGTCGCCACCACCATGGCAAGCGCTGCTCCTGTCTGGAGCACCACCACCACAGACACTGTTCCCCAGTCTTGGACTCCCGCCACCGCAGTACCTGCTTGGGCCACTGCCCCCACTTCTCCTTCTAGGAGCACTGCCACAACTACGCAACATTTTCGGACCACAGCCACCACTTCTCCTTCTAGGAGCACTGCCACCACTACACAACATTTTCGGAGCACAGCCACCACTTCTCCTTCTAGGAGCACTGCCACCACTCCGCACCATTTTTGGAGCACAGACACCACTTCTCCTGCTAGGAGTACCGCCACCACTATCCACCATTTTAGGAGCACAGCCACCACTTCTCTTGCTAGGAGTACCGCCACCACTCAGCAACAGTTTGGGAGCACAGACGCCACTTCTCCTTCTAGGAGTACCGTCACCACTCTGCAGCAGTTTAGGAGCACAGACACCACTTCTCCTCCTTGGACCACCGCCACCACTTGTCCTCCTCAGAGCACCGCCACCACGTCTCCTCCGAGTACCGCCACCGCCACCACAGAGCATGAGACGTGTGACCAACATTCCGTGTTTTATGTTTCAAGGCCACGGTCCACAAACTCAAGGCGGTCACACAGAAGTCGGTCCATGCAGGGGACTCCTGCCCCAAGAAGAGAAAGAAGACTTTGTTTGTCCATCCCCCCTCTCCTCCTAATGTGTCTCTACCTGCCTCTACTTCCATGTCTGATCTTCCCCCACTACTTTCGTTGCCCCTACCCCTCGAACACCTTCCTCGCTTTCCAGCCGTTCGTCATCTCTGCACACCCCCAGAGTATCCCAATCTCCCCCAAAATGTCCTTCTCAATAAAAATGGTCTTTTTTGTTTTGTTGTAACAAATAAATGTGCAATTATGCTTTTAGTAAAAACGGTTTGATTAATGTGTCTTTCGCCGCCTACACCCACTGCGCCGTACACACACTGCGCCGTACACTTTGCGCTTTTGCCTACACATAACTGCAGGAATGACACATGTTTGTGTCATTCCTGGAGATGTGTAGTCAAAAACACAAATATATGACTTGTATTTTCCTCACCAGTCTCTTCTGTCTGCTAATATTGCACAGACTGAATAGAGGATGGTGTTGAGTGCAAGGCATATCTATTTTACCTTGCCAGGTATCATAGAAAGTTAAATGAGTCTGGTGTGTTTTTCACATCATTTCACTTTGTGATATAAGGCCAGGGATTCTAGATATACCTTGTAATTAACCACATCCTCTATTCAGTGTGTGTTGAATAAACGGAGGAGATGATGGTGAAAATACACGTTCAATGTACAATCCCCTGGCCTTGTATCATTACTATCACACCTGGGCAGGTGAATACACATGAGTTTTAACCTGCAGCGTCACTTCAGTCTGCATATATTGCAAGCATACTGTAGCAATGCTGCAGTTTATAACTCATATGTGTAATCCCATGGCCTTGTATCATTACTATCACAACTGGGCAGGTGAATACACATGAGTTTTAACCTGCAGCGTCACTTCAGTTTGCATTTATTTCAAGCATACTGTAGCAATGCTGCAGTTTATAACTCATGTGTGTGTTCACCTGACCATGTGTGATACATTCTGAAGTGAGGATGCGTTATTTGGGGCGTCTTCACTTCAGCATGACACCAGGCCTGGGGATTGAAGAAGATGTATAAACTTTATTATCTCTCCAGTGCGTTCAAAATCAAGCCACAGTGATGATACTACAACTAATATTTATAGTCACCTGGTCAGGTATAATAAAGAGTGACAGATGCTAGTGCATACACAAATCACTATTTGTAACATCAGGCCAGGTGACACAAATATTAGCTGTTTTATCTCCACCGTCGCTGCAAATTTAACCCAAACTGGAGAGATGATAAAGGTCATACTACTTGTGTGTGTGTATGTATAGTCACCTGGTCAGGATTACTAGTAAATTCATGATGCACAAAAAAACACAGCATCATGAATTCACTGGTGAACCTGGCCAGTTGATTATTGTATTTGAGTGTAAAAACACAGACTGCACTCGGTACAGGTATAAACACAGGTATTTTATTAACATACAGACAAGAACACTTTTTTTACACCATTTGTTCTTGCCATTCCACCCGTCCTACATCTGACATGAAGTAGGCTGCAAATTGGTCCCTCATTTAGTAACATAGTAACATAGTTATTAAGGTTGAAGGAAGACTTTAAGTCCATCTAGTTCAACCCATATCCTATCCTAACCTGCCCTAACATGTTCATCCAGAGGAAGGCAAAAAAAAACCCAAGTGGCAAACAGTAAGATTCACATTGGGGAAAAAAATTCCTTCCCGACTCCACATACGGCAATCAGACTAGCTCTGTAAGGTTCTGTGTACATGTTCCTGAAACTCAGTTAGTTCGTCAGCCATTTTACTTTCTGTCTTGCTGCAGCTATCTTGCCCTCAGTCAAAATGGAGTTTCCAGCTTGCATGTTCCCGCCCTGATTCTCTCCTTTTGCTTCTTAAGCAGCCACAGCTGAGCAATCAGTGCTTCAGAATCTAGCCTGCAGTGAACCTGTGACCTGACTCCTGAAGCCTTGGACCTTGTACTCCAGCTATTCCTACTGAGGAACTCTGAAGCACTTGTGGACTCTGAACCCTGCTCTTTGAAAGACCCACGTTTGCATGGACTTACGGTAACAGAGAAGAAGATCCTGAACCTGTTGTGGAGAGTGATTGCTGAGCTTAGATTACTCTGGCCTGCTGTGTCTCCTGCTTCTGTGTCTGCAAACTGTGTGACTATTTTTGCCAACTTGTATGAAGTAATACAAGACTTTCTATATCAAACCTGTGTCTCATGTATTTTCATCGCACCCAAGCACAAGACGCTATATGAACTGTACTACATACATTACAAGATTCTGAAGCCAAACGTTAGTGTCTGCTGGGTCTGGAAAGTCTGTGTCTGCTGTAACTGTGGATATCGGATGTCCGGTTGTACTTTCTGTGATGACAGTGGTTGTGACTTCTCACAACCATTCTAGGTGAGCAATTCCCTTAAGTGTTTTTTTTTCTGCAGTGTTACCACAGGTAAACACTATTGTTTTTTTTTTTTTTTCTTTTCTCTTTTTTGTCTGCTGTAACTGTGGATATCAGATGTCCGGGTGAACTTTCTGTGATGATAGTGGTTGTGACTTCTCACAACCATTCCAGGTGAGCAGTTCCCTTAATTTTTTTTTCTCTCTGCAGTGTTACCACAGGTAAACACTATTGTTTTTTTTTTTTTTTCTCCTCTCCTCTTCTTCCAGTACTCCTGTCTTAAAAGATCTGGAAAATGGAGGCCCGCATAAAGGAACTTTGCGGAGTGACTGATAATATCCTTGCAGATTTGCAGAATATAAAGACCCGTTTTTCAAGCCTACAGGACCTCACTAATCACAATTTGCAAGTGTTTGGACAGACTGCCCAGGATTTGCGAGCCAGGATTGAGGTTCTAGAGGAGCGAGTCCAGGAACCTGCCGTAGCCCCGAGTTCTGGGATTCCCAAGTTGCCCCCTTTTCGTTTTGGCGGTGAACGTGAGAAATTCAGGGGATTTATTAATCAATGCAATCTTTTTTTTCTGCACATGCTTCACAATTTCCCACTGAATGATCTAAGGTGCTTACTATAATTATGTTGCTTACCAACAAGGCTTTGATGTGGGCAAACCCTCTGATTGAGACTGAGGATGATTGTTTGAATCACCTTGATGCTTTTATTTCAGCCATGGGGCAGGTGTTTGATGACCCCAATCGAGGTGCAACAGCTGAAGCAGCCATGTTAGCTTTGCGCCAAGGTAAGCACTCGGTAGCTGAATATGCCTTGGATTTCAGGAGATGGGCCCTTGATACCACCTGGGACAGTTCCGCCAAAAAATCTATTTTTCGAAAGGGGTTATCTCCACTGATTAAGGATGAACTTGCTCGTGCCGACCCTCCCACTGCTTAGGTGACTTTATTAACTACTGCATCCGTATTGATACTCGTCTGACTGAACGCAGGCAAGAGAGATGGTTCGAAAGCAATCGCACTAACCTTTTCCTACCTTCCTCTCCAGCTAAGGAACCTTTGAGTAGGATTACACGGGAACCTGAACCTGAACCCATGCAGGTAGACTCTTTACAACGACGGGTTAGTGATGCACGCAAGGAACATCGTTTTAAGGAGAATCTATGTTTCTATTGTGGTAAGTCAGGGCACTTCATTATAAACTGCCCCAGCCATTCTCGTAAGACTACTGCAGCACTCATTCATTGTGAGTGTTGCGAGAGGGGATCTGTCAGGTCCGAGCCTCAGGCTCCAGAGAGATCTGCAGCAACAGATCTTGATTTCTCGGACTTAAACTCCGTTACCTCTGAGGACGTTGACTGTGTAAACGCTGCCATTTTTCAAGTTTCCTCAGCGGTGTCCCAGCTGAGTTGTAAGAAAAACAATTCTCATTGCTTTCTTTCCATCAAACTCTGGGTTGACTCAGCTTGGGTGTCAGCTCTGCTATGATCGACTCAGGGGCAAGTGGAAATTTTATGGATGTCTCCTTTGCTCTGAAACAGGGGATACGTTCAGTGAAGAAGGCTACTCCAGTACAGATGGAAACTGTGGATGGCTCCCTGCTGACCTCTGGACCAGTGGATCAGGAAACAGAGCCTTTGAGGGTTCTTATGGGTAAAGATCATCAAGAGAAACTGTCCTTTATGCTTATCTCTTCTCCCCACTTTCCCATTATTCTAGGGCTACCATGGCTGCAGGCTCAGAATCCTACCATTAACTGGGAGACCAAGGAATTACACTTTCCAGAGAAACAGATAAGTCCAAAAGTTTCAGCTTGCTCTGTTCCTAAAGGAACCATGTCAGTCCCTGAACTACCAGCTGTATACCAGGACTATGTGGATTTATGTGACAAGAAGAACGCTGACCAGCTTCCTCCTCACCGTCCATATGATTGTCCAATTGAATTATTGCCTGGAGCAGAGATACCTTTTGGTAAGATCTACCCCCTGGCGGGGCCCGAGCTAAAGGCTTTAAAGGATTACATAGATGAAAATCTAGCCAAGGGCTTCATACGCCCCTCTTCATCTCCTGCAGGTGCACCCTTCTTTGTAAAGAAGAAAGATGGATCTCTGAGACCCTGCATAGACTATAGGGAACTCAATAAGGTTACTATTAGAAACCGTTATCCATTGCCTTTAATCCCTGAGTTATTGGAGAGAGTGCGACATGCCAAAATTTTCTCTAAACTAGATCTTCGTGGGGCCTATAACTTAGTCCGTATTAGACCTGGGGATGAATGGAAGACTGCATTCAGGTCACGCTATGGACACTTTGAATATCTAGTTATGCCTTTTGGTCTGAGTACCGCCCCAGCCACTTTCCAACACTTGGTGAATGACATCTTCAGGGATCTCCTAGATACATTCGTGGTAATTTATTTGGATGATATTCTAATTTTTTCTAACTCCACAGAGGAACATCATGGACATGTGAGAATGGTCTTGGAACGTCTAAGACAAAATCATCTTTACATCAAACTTGAAAAGTGTGAATTCCATAAGACCGAAATTCAATTTCTGGGGTATGTACTGTCTACACAAGGAATTAGTATGGATGGAAGCAAAACCCAAGCCATCAAGGATTGGCCAAGTCCTAGAAATGTGAAGGAGGTACAGCGCTTCATCGGGTTTGCCAACTTCTATAGACGTTTCATTAGAAATTTCTCTGAGGTAGTGTCACCTATCACCAACTTACCCGGAAAGAGTCTAGGTTCTCCTGGACTCCCCAAGCCCAGGAAGCATTTTCCCGTCTAAAAGATAAATTTACCACTGCACCTATCCTAGTACATCCCAACCCCGAGCTTGCCTTCATAATAGAGGTGGATGCTTCAGACTGTGCCGTTGGAGCTATACTCTCTCAGAGAACAGGTGAGAAGAATGTCTTGCATCCCTGTGCCTTCTTTTCCCAGCAGTTGTCTTCGGCTGAGAGGAACTACGATGTGGGCAATAGAGAGTTGTTGGCCATTATTGCCGCCTTCAAAGAATGGAGACACCTTCTTCAGGGAGCTGCACAGCAAATAGTCGTCCTACAGACCATCGTAACCTTGAGTTTATCAGGTCGGCTAAGTGCCTGATTCCTCGCCAGGCTCGCTGGAATCTTTTCTTAAACCAATTTAATTTTATCATTTCTTATAGACCAGGATCGCGCAATGGAAAGGCTGATGCACTCTCTAGGATTTACTCAGCAGAGACACGTCCAATTACTCCTCCTAAGACTATTCTTCCTGACTCTAGATTCCTAGGAGTAATTCATAATCAAGACCTACTTAAGGACATCAAGGAAGCATACCATGCGGATTCCTTTTTGGCACAACCCCCAAGGGACGTAAGTCTTGTCTTTAAGAATGGTGTGTGGATTCAGGGACAACGCCTGTATATTCCTGAAACAGTCAGATTGAGAGTATTGCAACTCATTCACGATTCCAAGATAGCTGGGCATAGAGGAATTCTAAAGACACAGGAATTTCTTTCTCGTTTCTTTTGGTGGCCCACTTGCAGGAAGGATGTTTTAAACTATGTCACTTCATGTGAAGTCTGTGCAAGATGCAAAACACCTCGCTCCTCACCAACTGGTCTGTTACAGCCTCTTCCCACCCCGTCCCGCCCGTGGGGATCCATTTCTATGGACTTCATTGTGGAGTTACCAACCTCTCAAGGGAAGAACACCATTCTAGTGGTGGTTGACCGTCTAACAAAGGCAGCTCATTTTATCCCTTGTGTTGGCTTACCCACTGCAAAACAGACATCAGATCTGATGATTAAAGATGTGTTTCGCTTACATGGAGTACCGGATGAGGTTATTTCGGATCGAGGGGTGCAATTCACTTCTAGGTTTTGGCAAAATTTCTGTGCAGCATTGGACATTAAAGTAAACCTTTCTTCTGCTTTTCATCCCCAGACTAATGGACAGACCGAACGAACCAATCAAACCCTGGAGCAGTATCTCCGCTGCTTTATCTGCCACCTACAGGATGATTGGGTGGATCTACTTCCATTAGCTGAGTTCTCGTATAACAACTCTCAGAGTGCCTCCACTGAGCAGTCTCCTTTTTACTCTAATCTAGGTTATCATCCTAACATTCTACCACGATTTCCCATAGAAACGCCTTTACCAGCAGTGGCTGAAAGAATCAGTCTTTACAGAAGAATATGGATCTTCTAAAGGAGAATCTGGAATCGGCTCAGGAAAGGTACAAGAAAGCAGCAGATAAATTTCGTAAACCTGCACCAGCTTTCAAGGTAGGAGACTTGGTCTGGCTGTCAACCAGAAATCTTAAGTTAAGGATTCCATCGTCTAAGTTGGGACATAAGTACATTGGACCCTATAAAATCAGTAAAATTATAAGTGCCGTTGCTTGTCGTCTTCAACTGCCCAGAACTATGAGAATCCACCCTGTCTTTCATGTATCCCTACTAAAGGCTGCGACACCCAATACGTTTCCTGGACGTTCTTCTCCTTGCCCTGACCCAGTGCTAGTCGATGGTCAGGAAGAATTTGTGGTGGAAAGGATTTTAGATTCCAGGTTGTATAGAAATCAGTTACAATATCTGATTAAATGGCAGGGCTACCCAGTGGAGGACAACTCATGGGAACCAGTCAATAACGTTAATGCTCCTCGTTTGCTCCGTCAGTTTCATCAGAGGTACCCACACAAGCCTGGTCTGAGGTCATCCGGAGGTTGTCCCTAAGGGGGGAGTAATGTAAGGTTCTGTGTACATGTTCCTGAAACTCAGTTTGTTCGTCAGCCATTTTACTTTCTGTCTTGCTGCAGCTATCTTGCCCTCAGTCAAAATGGAGTTTCCAGCTTGCATGTTCCCGCCCTGATTCTCTCCTTTTGCTTCTTAAGCAGCCACAGCTGAGCAATCAGTGCTTCAGAATCTAGCCTGCAGTGAACCTGTGACCTGACTCCTGAAACCTTGGACCTTGTACTCCAGCTATTCCTACTGAGGAACTCTGAAGCACTTGTGGACTCTGAACCCTGCTCTTTGAAAGACCCACGTTTGCATGGACTTACGGTAACAGAGAAGAAGATCCTGAACCTGTTGTGGAGAGTGATTGCTGAGCTTAGATTACTCTGGCCTGCTGTGTCTCCTGCTTCTGTGTCTGCAAACTGTGTGACTATTTTTGCCAACTTGTATGAAGTAATACAAGACTTTCTATATCAAACCTGTGTCTCATGTATTTTCATCGCACCCAAGCACAAGACGCTATATGAACTGTACTACATACATTACAAGCTCCCTGGATCAACGCAGTATCTAGGAAACTAGTGAATATAGCCTGTAATATTATACTTTTCAAGAAAGGCATCCAGTCCCTTCTTACATTTTAGTAAGGAATCACTCATTACAACATTAGACGGCAGAGAGTTCCATAGTCTCACTGCTCTTACAGTAAAGAATATGCGTCTGTGATTATGGCTAAACCTTCTTTCCTCCAGACCAGGGCCGGCGTCAGCACCCGGGACACCCGGGCAAGTGCCGGGGCCCTGAGCAGGCGGGGGGCCCACTCGCCGTCTGGCACCCCGGCGCCCGTTAGCGGTGTCAGCGCCGCCACTGGGCCCTCCCCCGCTTGCTCAGGGCCCCGGCAGCAGCCGGCGCAATACTCACCTCTCCCCGTGCCTCCGCTGCCGCAGCTCCGGGCTCCAGGGGGCGCCTGCAGGACGCCGGCACTTCCTCTCACTGCAGCGCCGCTGAATGACGTCATCATTCAGCGGCCGGCTGTGGCAGTGAGCGCGCGGACGCCGGACAGGTGAGATGTTTGTGTGTGTGTCTGTGTATGTGTCTCTGTGTGTATCAGTGTGTGTGTATGTAGTGCGGTGCTTTGTGTGTGTGTGTGTGTGTGTCTGCTGTATGTGTGATGGTGGTGGGGGGAGGGCAGTGATGATGATGATGGGGAGGCAATGATGATTGATGATGATGGGCAGGCAATGATATTGATGGGGAGGCAATGATGATTATGGGCAGGCATTGATGATGATGGGCAGGCAGTGATGATGATGGGCAGGCAGTGATGATGATGGGGAGGCAATGATGATTATGGCAGGCATTGATGATGATGGGCAGGCAGTGATGATGATGGGCAGGCATTGATGATGGGCAGGCAGTGTTGATGATGGGGAGGCAATGATGATTATAGCAGGCATTGATGATGATGGGCAGGCATTGATGATGATGGGCAGGCATTGATGATAATGGGCAGGCAATGATGATGATAATGGGCAGGCAATGATGATGATGGGAGTCTTTCCACGGCGCCCTTTCCTGAGCAGTAACAGTGCAGAACGCAGCACAGCGCAGAGTAGAGCTCCATATTTTGTATGGAGCTTTATATGGGGACCAGTATCCTGTATGGAGCATTATATTGGGTCCAGTATTCTGTATGGAGCATTATATGGGGGATGGAGGGGTGACATCCTGCATGGGGTATTATATGGGTGATGAGGGGGAGACTATGTGGTGCCCATAATATTGTATGGAGGACTGTACTGTCCAGTCTGTACTGTGCGCTGCGAAGATTTGGCGGTTTCTGAGCTATTGTAGAATTTACAATAGCTATCAGTCATGTAATGGAAGAAGAGAAGTGTTTGGCATTGTACTATACCTATATTTCTCTGCAGTATCTGTGCATCATGAATTGTGGTCTGTGTTAAAGGGGCCCACTGAGACTCTTTCGCCCGGGGCCAGGGTGAACCTAGCCTCTGTGCTGCCTGAGGCGAACTGCAAAACGGCGCTCCCCAATTCGAGCGAGGTAGGTTGTGCGCGTCGCAGCAAATTTTAGGCCACGCCCTGACCACACCCATTTCACAACTAGTCACACCCATGTCCACGCCCTGACCACACCCATTTATCACTGGTGATCACACTGACTGGTACTGAGGGCACAGTGACTGGTACTATGGGCACACTGGTACTGAGCAAAAGAAAGAACAGAGAGAGAAAAAAGAAAACAGAGAGAAAGGAGAGAGAAAGAGGGGAAGCAAGAAAGAACAGAGAGAAAGTAGAGAGAGAAATAAATAAACAAAGAAAGGGAAAAGAAAGAACAGAGAGAGAAAAGAACAGAGAGAGAGAAAAAAAGACGGGAAAGAAAGAACAGAGAGAAAGAAAGAAAGAACAGAAAAAGAAAGAGGGGACAGAAAAAAAGAACAGAGAGAAAAAAAGAAATAGGGAAAGAAAGAACAAATAGAGAAAGAAAGAACAGAGAGATAGAGAGAAAGAAAGATGGGAAACAAAGAACAGAGAGAGAGAAAGAGAAATAAAGAAAACAGATAAAAAGAACAGAGAGAGAGAAAGAACAGAAAGATAGAGTGGAAAGAAAGAGAAAAAAAGAAAGAACAGAGAGAAAGTAAGAACAGAGAGAAAAAGAAAGAAAGAACAGAGATATAAAGAAAGAGGGGAAAGAAAGAACAGAGAGAAAGAAAAAAAACAGAGAGAGAAAGAAAGATGGGAAAGAAAAAACTACTGAATAATGGCCCCATATACTGCTGCATACAGTAAAATGGCCCCACATGATGCTCCATACTGTATAATGGCCACATATACTGCTGCATACAGTATAATAGCCCCACATGATGCTCCATACTGAATAATGGCCTTGCATAAAAAAAAAAACTACTCACCTCTGCCGTTCCAATGATGATATCGCTTCCTCATCTATCACACACACACACACAGCGTCTCACGCACACACACACACATACATACACACAGCGTCACACACACACAGCAGCTTCACCACACACACACACACACAGCAGCTTCACAGGCACAGCGGTCAGACTCACCTCTCCACGATCCGGCAGCTTCCTTCTCACTTCCTCTCACACATTGAGCGGCCCTGGTGTTATGAGTTCTGCTCTGCCGCCCCCTGGCTGCCGCCGCCTGAGACAACAGCTCAACTCGCCTCATTATAGCCCCATTATAGCGGCGCCCCTGCCTGTGTCTGAAAGGGAGACGAGTCAGCAGTACTGCCGTCACGCAGACAGCGCTGCAGCCAATCAGTGAGCTCTACTCTTCTTCCCGAGATGAGGTCACCAGCTGCTGATGTCACTGATTGGCTGCAGTGCTGTCAAAGTGTTATCAGCACTACACACAATGGCTTTGTGAAACCAGGGGATAGGGAGTTAGGGACATCATCTATCCCATTACCTTACAGTTGGAAACCAAGTAAGGGCCTGTGCACACATTGCGGATTTGCCAGCGGATTTTTTTCCGCGCAGAAACCGCAGGCGCGGTTTTGACGCGGTTTTTGGCGCGGTTTTGACTCGGTTTTTCATGATTTTTCTCATGCGGTTTTGTATGCGGTTTTGACAGCTAAATAAAGATATGTTGTTTAACAAAAGAAAAAAAAGATTTGTGATGTCATTTTTTGTCCAACCTCCTCTTTTACATTTGTTCCCACCCACACTCCATTACACACACACAGATAGAGATAGGCCGGCGTCACACTTGCGAGTGTGATGCGAGTAAGTCTCACGACTTTCTCGCATCAACATCCGGCACGGCCGCCCGCTCTCAGACCCGAGTGTGCTCCTGCATGTATTTCTATGCAGCCACACACTCTGGTCCGAGAGCGGGCGGCCGTGCCGGGTGTTGATGCGAGAAAGTCGTGCGACTTACTTGCATCACACTCGCAAGTGTGACGCCGGCCATAGATAGATAATAGATACCAGTAGTTGGATAGATAGAAAATACATATAGATGGATAATACTTAGAAATATATATAAAGATAGATATATAGTGTGAGACAGTGAAGGAATATGTGTGTAATGTATGTAGTACAGTTCATATAGTGTCTTGTGCTTGGGTGCGATGAAAACACAGGAGTCACAGGTTTGATATAGAAAAGTCCTGTATTACTTCATACAAGTTGGCAGAAATAGTCACACAGTTTGCAGACACAGAAACAGGAGACACAGCAGGCCAGAGTAATCCAAGCTCAGCAATCACTCTCCAATACAGATTCAGGATCTTCTTCTCTGTTACCGTAAGTCCATGCAAACGTGGGTCTTTCAAAGAGCAGGGTTCAGAGTCCACAAGTGCTTCAGAGTTCCTCAGTAGGAATAGCTGGAGTACAAGGTCCAAGGCTTACAGGAGTCAAGTCACAGGTTCACTGCAGGCTAGATTCTGAAGCACTGATTGCTCAGCTGTGGCTGCTTAAGAAGCAAAGGAGAGAATCAGGGCGGGAACATGCAAGCTGGAAACTCCATTTTGACTGAGGGCAAGATAGCTGCAGCAAGACAGAAAGTAAAATGGCTGACGAACAAACTGAGTTTCAGGAATATATACATAGAACCTTACATTACTCCCCCCTTAAGGACAACCTCCGGATGACCTCAGACCAGGCTTGTGTGGGTACCTCTGATGAAACTGACGGAGCAAGCGAGGAGCATTAACGTTATTGACCGGTTCCCATGAGTTGTCCTCCACTGGGTAGCCCTGCCATTTAATCAGATATTGTAACTGATTTCTATACAACCTGGAATCTAAAATCCTTTCCACCACAAATTCTTCCTGACCATCGACTAGCACTGGGTCAGGGCAAGGAGAGGAACGTCCAGGAAATGTATTGGGTGTCACAGCCTTTAGTAGGGATACATGAAAGACAGGGTGGATTCTCATAGTTCTGGGCAGTTGAAGACGACAAGCAACGGCACTTATAATTTTACTGATTTTATAGGGTCCAATGTACTTATGTCCCAACTTAGACGATGGAATCCTTAACTTAAGATTTCTGGTTGACAGCCAGACCAAGTCTCCTACCTTGAAAGCTGGTGCAGGTTTACGAAATTTATCTGCTGCTTTCTTGTACCTTTCTTGAGCCGATTCCAGATTTTCCTTTAGAAGATCCATATTCTTCTGTAAAGACGTGATTCTTTCAGCCACTGCTGGTAAAGGCGTTTCTATGGGAAATCGTGGTAGAATGTTAGGATGATAACCTAGATTAGAGTAAAAAGGAGACTGTTTAGTGGAGGCACTCTGAGAGTTGTTATACGAGAACTCAGCTAATGGAAGTAGATCCACCCAATCATCCTGTAGGTGGCAGATAAAGCAGCGGAGATACTGCTCCAGGGTTTGATTGGTTCGTTCGGTCTTCCATTAGTCTGGGGATGAAAAGCAGAAGAAAGGTTTACTTTAATGTCCAATGCTGCACAGAAATTTTGCCAAAACCTAGAAGTGAATTGCACCCCTCGATCCGAAATAACCTCATCCGGTACTCCATGTAAGCGAAACACATTTTAATCATCAAATCTGATGTCTGTTTTGCAGTGGGTAAGCCGACACAAGGGATAAAATGAGCTGCCTTTGTTAGACGGTCAACCACCACTAGAATGGTGTTCTTCCCCTGAGAGGTTGGTAACTCCACAATGAAGTCCATAGAAATGGATCCCCACGGGCGGGACGGGGTGGGAAGAGGCTGTAACAGACCAGTTGGTGAGGAGCGAGGTGTTTTGCATCTTGCACAGACCTCACATGAAGTGACATAATTCAAAACATCCTTCCTGCAAGTGGGCCACCAAAAGAAACGAGAAAGAAATTCCTGTGTCTTTAGAATTCCTCTATGCCCAGCTATCTTGGAATCGTGAATGAGTTGCAATACTCTTAATCTGACTGTTTCAGGAATATACAGACGTTGTCCCTGAATCCACACACCATTCTTAAAGACAAGACTTACGTCCCTTGGGGGTTGTGCCAAAAAGGAATCCGCATGGTATGCTTCCTTGATGTCCTTAAGTAGGTCTTGATTATGAATTACTCCTAGGAATCTAGAGTCAGGAAGAATAGTCTTAGGAGGAGTAATTGGACGTGTCTCTGCTGAGTAAATCCTAGAGAGTGCATCAGCCTTTCCATTGCGCGATCCTGGTCTATAAGAGATGATAAAATTAAATTGGTTTAAGAAAAGATTCCAGCGAGCCTGGCGAGGAGTCAGGCACTTAGCCGACCTGATAAACTCAAGGTTACGATGGTCTGTTAGGACGACTATTTGCTGTGCAGCTCCCTGAAGAAGGTGTCTCCATTCTTTGAAGGCGGCAATAATGGCCAACAACTCTCTATTGCCCACATCGTAGTTCCTCTCAGCCGAAGACAACTGCTGGGAAAAGAAGGCACAGGGATCAAGACATTCTTCTCACCTGTTCTCTGAGAGAGTATAGCTCCAACGGCACAGTCTGAAGCATCCACCTCTATTATGAAGGCAAGCTCGGGGTTGGGATGTACTAGGATAGGTGCAGTGGTAAATTTATCTTTTAGACGGGAAAATGCTTCCTGGGCTTGGGGAGTCCAGGAAAACCTAGACTCTTTCCGGGTAAGTTGAGTGATAGGTGACACTACCTCAGAGAAATTTCTAATGAAACGTCTATAGAAGTTGGCAAACCCGATGAAGCGCTATACCTCCTTCACATTTCTAGGACTTGGCCAATCCTTGATGGCTTGGGTTTTGCTTCCATCCATACTAATTCCTTGTGTAGACAGTACATACCCCAGAAATTGAATTTCGGTCCTATGGAATTCACACTTTTCAAGTTTGATGTAAAGATGATTTTGTCTTAGACGTTCCAAGACCATTCTCACATGTCCATGATGTTCCTCTGTGGAGTTAGAAAAAATTAGAATATCATCCAAATAAATTACCACGAATGTATCTAGGAGATCCCTGAAGATGTCATTCACCAAGTGTTGGAAAGTGGCTGGGGCGGTACTCAGACCAAAAGGCATAACTAGATATTCAAAGTGTCCATAGCGTGACCTGAATGCAGTCTTCCATTCATCCCCAGGTCTAATACGGACTAAGTTATAGGCCCCACGAAGATCTAGTTTAGAAAAAATTTTGGCATGTCGCACTCTCTCCAATAACTCAGGGATTAAAGGCAATGGATAACGGTTTCTAATAGTAACCTTATTGAGTTCCCTATAGTCTACGCATGGTCTCAGAGATCCATCTTTCTTCTTTACAAAGAAGATGGGTGCACCTGCAGGAGATGAAGAGGGGCGTATGAAGCCCTTGGCTAGATTTTCATCTATGTAATCCTTTAAAGCCTTTAGCTCGGGCCCCACCAGGGGTAGATCTTACCAAAAGGTATCTCTGCTCCAGGCAATAATTCAATTGGACAATCATATGGACGGTGAGGAGGAAGCTGGTCAGCGTTCTTCTTGTCACATAAATCCACATAGTCCTGGTATACAGCTGGTAGTTCAGGGACTGACATGATTCCTTTAGGAACAGAGCAAGCTGAAACTTTTGGACTCATCTGTTTCTCTGGAAAGTGTAATTCCTTGGTCTCCCAGTTAATGGTAGGATTCTGAGCCTGCAGCCATGGTAGCCCTAGAATAATGGGAAAGTGGGGAGAAGAGATAAGCATAAAGGACAGTTTCTCTTGATGATCTTTACCCATAAGAACCCTCAAAGGCTCTGTTTCCTGATCCACTGGTCCAGAGGTCAGCAGGGAGCCATCCACAGTTTCCATCTGTACTGGAGTAGCCTTCTTCACTGAACGTATTCCCTGTTTCAGAGCAAAGGAGACATCCATAAAATTTCCACTTGCCCCTGAGTCGATCATAGCAGAGCTAGACACCCAAGCTGAGTCAACCCAGAGTTTGATGGAAAGAAAGCAATGAGAATTGTTTTTCTTACAACTCAGCTGGGACACCGCTGAGGAAACTTGAAAAATGGCAGCGTTTACACAGTCAACGTCCTCAGAGGTAACGGAGTTTAAGTCCGAGAAATCAAGATCTGTTGCTGCAGATCTCTCTGGAGCCTGAGGCTCGGACCTGACAGATCCCCTCTCGCAACACTCACAATGAATGAGTGCTGCAGTAGTCTTACGAGAACGGCTGGGGCAGTTTATAATGAAGTGCCCTGACTTACCACAATAGAAACATAGATTCTCCTTAAAACGATGTTCCTTGCGTGCATCACTAACCCGTCGTTGTAAAGAGTCTACCTGCATGGGTTCAGGTTCAGGTTCCTGTGTAATCCTACTCAAAGGTTCCTTAGCTGGAGAGGAAGGTAGGAAAAGGTTAGTACGATTGCTTTCGAACCATCTCTCTTGCCTGCGTTCAGTCAGACGAGTATCAATACGGATGCAGTAGTTAATAAAGTCACCTAACGCAGTGGGAGGGTCGGCACGAGCAAGTTCATCCTTAACCAGTGGAGATAACCCCTTTCGAAAAATAGATTTTTTGGCGGAACTGTCCCAGGTGGTATCAAGGGCCCATCTCCTGAAATCCAAGGCATATTCAGCTACCGAGTGCTTACCTTGGCGCAAAGCTAACATGGCTGCTTCAGCTGTTGCACCTCGATTGGGGTCATCAAACACCTGCCCCATGGCTGAAATAAAATCATCAAGGTGATTCAAACAATCATCCTCAGTCTCAATCAGAGGGTTTGCCCACATTAAAGCCTTGTTGGTAAGCAACATAATTATAGTAAGCACCTTAGATCGTTCAGTGGGAAATTGTGAAGCATGTGCAGAAAAAAAAAGATTGCATTGATTAATAAATCCCCTGAATTTCTCACGTTCACCGCCAAAACGAAAAGGGGGCAACTTGGGAATCCCAGCACTCGGGGCTACGGCAGGAGCCTGGACTCGCCCCTCTAGAACCTCAATCCTGGCTCGCAAATCCTGGGTAGTCTGTCCAACCACTTGCAAATTGTGATTATTGAGGTCCTGTAGATTTGTAAAACGGGTCTTTATATTCTGCAAATCTGCAAGGATATTATCAGTCACTCCGCAAAGTTCCTTTATGCGGGCCTCCATTTTCCAGATCTTTTAAGACAGGATTACTGGAAGAAGAGGAGAGAAAAAAAACAATAGTGTTCACCTGTGGCAACACTGCAGAGAGAAAAAAAAATTAAGGGAACTGCTCACCTGGAATGGTTGTGAGAAGTCACAACCACTATCATCACAGAAAGTTTCAACCAGACATCTGATATCCAGAGTTACAGCAGACAAAAAAAAGAGAAAAGAAAGGAAAAAAAAAAAACAATAGTGTTTACCTGTGGTAACATTGCAAAAAGAAAAAACTTAAGGGAATTGCTCACCTGGAATGGTTGTGAGAAGTCACAACCACTGTCATCACAGAAAGTACAACCGGACGTCTGATATCCACAGTACAGCAGACACAGCCTTCCAGACCCAGCAGACACTAACGTTTTGGCTTCAGAATCTTGTAATGTATGTAGTACAGTTCATATAGCGTCTTGTGCTTGGGTGCGATGAAAACACAGGAGTCACAGGTTTGATATAGAAAAGTCCTGTATTACTTCATACAAGTTGGCAGAAATAGTCACACAGTTTGCAGACACAGAAACAGGAGACACAGCAGGCCAGAGTAATCCAAGCTCAGCAATCACTCTCCAATACAGATTCAGGATCTTCTTCTCTGTTACCGTAAGTCCATGCAAACGTGGGTCTTTCAAAGAGCAGGGTTCAGAGTCCACAAGTGCTTCAGAGTTCCTCAGTAGGAATAGCTGGAGTACAAGGTCCAAGGCTTACAGGAGTCAAGTCACAGGTTCACTGCAGGCTAGATTCTGAAGCACTGATTGCTCAGCTGTGGCTGCTTAAGAAGCAAAGGAGAGAATCAGGGCGGGAACATGCAAGCTGGAAACTCCATTTTGACTGAGGGCAAGATAGCTGCAGCAAGACAGAAAGTAAAATGGCTGACGAACAAACTGAGTTTCAGGAATATATACATAGAACCTTACATTGTGTCGAATGGGGTGTACATTTCACCTAGGTACTGTGCTGTATGGTATAAGGGAAATGTGTGGCTTTGTAAACCAAGTGGTAGAGAAAGGTCACTACACCTTACATTCAGTACACACTTGCAGCTCAGGCCTGAAACCATTCAGCTGTTAATTAGGAGACCAGAAGTAGGTGTCTGCGAACACAGTCAGAGAGCTCGCTTAGTCTGGACAAGGAGTCCAGGCACAAGAAGGAGTCTCCAGGAGTTTGAGCTGTCTCAGTCTGGGTGCGCGATGTACCCCAGACACAGGAGTAGTCTCTGTGAGAATCCATGCGGATAGCTGCTGAATAGGAGGGGAGCTCTCTCAAGTCTGGACGTTGAAGGTGCCTTCAGACACAAGGAGGAGACTCTGTGAAACTCCATGCTGGTAAATGCTGAACATATGTGTTGTTTTGTCCCAGGCTGTTAGAGTCGGGACCCGGATAGATAGGGAAATCTATCTAAGTGTAGTAAGTGGCTGGACAAGCCCAGGTCTTATGTTTATGATTTGTTTTATCTGTTTGCTGTGGACTTTAATAAAGCTGGTTGCGGCCAGTTTTTACCAGAACTGCTGTCTCTGAATGAACTGTTTCTATGCCATTCCGTCTACCCGGACGGCGATCTCAGAGCTATATCCCCTGAAAAGCTTACAATTGGCGGAGAATGCTGGGGCAGCACAGTGGCTGATACAATTGGTGCTGGAATGTGCGTGCAGCACAGTGGCGAGAGACAGCAATAAAGGAGAGAAGTCTGTTGAAGCAGCAGCAAAAGAAAAAAAAAAAAAAAAGTGTGTCTGCACAGCAAAGCTGAACTTGTTGTGGAAAAGACTGTGGAGTGTGCAGCAGCAAAGGAAAAGTCTGTTGGAGCAGTCTTAAAGAGACAGTGGCCCTAATAGAGTTTGCAGAGAAAAAAAAAAAAAAAAGTGTCTGCACAGCAAAGCTGAATTTTCTGTGGAAAAGACTGTGGAGTGTGTATGTCTTGAGTGAAGACTGCCGTTGTTAAGACAGAGAAGTCTGACAGCATGGATGACAGCATGGAGGCGCTGTTTGAACAAATGGCGCAAGTTAATGTGCAACATAAGACTGCCGTGGTTGAGACAGATAAGTCCGGCAGTATGGAGGAGCTCGTTGAGTACCTGCAGCAGGCCCAGCAGCAATTCTTGAAGCAGCAGCAGGAGAATAACCGGTTGTTTTTTGAGCAGGTTGCAGCACTACAAAAGACTTGCAGCGCATCGTCCCAAAGTAATGTTGCAAAGTCGCCTGCATTGTCCGCTGTAAAGAAGGCAGTAAGACGGTCCCTGAAAAAGATGACACCTCGTGACGATGTGGAGGTATATCTCACTAGGTTTGAGGGACTGGCAGAGAAGGAGAATCTGCCCCTATCTGAATGGGCCATGATGGTCGCACCCTATCTGATTGGAGAACCCCAAAGGGCCTATGCTGACCTGAGCGAGCAGGACAGCCAAGACTATGCCAAGCTGAAAGCGGAGATTCTTACCCGGCTGGGTGTTACGGTGACAGCCCGTGCCAGGGGAGTTCATGACTGGAGATACAGTTGGGAGTCTGCAGTCAGCAAACCTGATTATGGCGTTGAAAAGGTGATAGTGGACCGCTACACCCAAGCACGTCCTCCTGAGGTACAGCCAGAGGTCGGACAAGGAGACCACCAGGACGCCAATCGTCTGGTCAGCCTGATGGAGAGGGCCTTCGCTACCAAAGACTGCCTCCGTGACCAGCCGTCTGAGAGGTCGTCACTTCAGAGTTCCCGGACGCTGAACTCTCCCGGTAAGAGCGTTCCAGCTGTTGGGGACATGGGGTATGCTGATAAGCGGGTTCAGGCCCGAGGGGACATGTGGGTGGAAAAGTGTGATGGTCAGTGTTGGAGATGTCGTGAAATTGCAGCCAACTGTCCAATAGAGGGGAGCCTATGTATTGTGATGTTGGCAGATCCCTCTCTCTCTGCGCAGAACCTGTGTGTGTGTCCACCTCAGCCGAAGAGACTGGACCACAGGTGTCCCCGGTGGTTGTAAATGACTGCCCAGCACAGGCCCTCTTGGACACAGAGAGTCCAGTGACTTCCGTATGTGACAGCCTGAGTGATAGGGACTTCTTCCCTGATAAGCACCTGAGTGTGGTGTGCGTCCATGGAGACACCAAAGTCTACCCAGAGACTGTCGTGGACTTGATCCCCAAACGCGGGGAGGTTTCATGTGAAGTGGGGGTAGTGAAGAACCTGGTGCAACCCATTATATTGGGTAATGACTTTCCCCGGTCTAAGGATCTCTGGGGGAAAAATGTTTCTGATGGACAGTGTGATGAAGCTCCTATTGAGGGTGCGCAGTCCCGAGGGGCGGAACACAATGCTAGTGGGCCGTTAAACTTATATGATAATGATAATGATGATGATGATGATGGATCATGATAATGATGATGACCATGATAATGATGCTGATGCTGATAATGATAATGATGATGATCATGATAGTGATGATGATACTGATCATAATCATGATAATGATATTGATAATAATGATGACTGTGATAGTGATGAAATTCCTTTGCAGGTGATGTTGGGAGACGAGGATGGTGGTTCTCGGGAACCGAGTGTCCCTGACTTACCTGTGTCCTGTGTCTCGAAAGCTTGCAATTTGTTACCATCTTTTCAGTTAGCCATTAAAAGGTATCAACCACTGAGGACTCTCAACTCTAAATATTTTTCTGTGTCCTGTGACAATTTTGAGAGTGAGCAGTGGCGAGACCCCTCTCTTAAAACGGCCCAGGAAAATATAAATGTTCTAAATGAGGTTTCCCAAGAGCCTGGCTCTGAGGAGAGGTTACCTCATGTTGCCATAAACACTCACCTGTTGTATAGGGACACTGAAGTCCAGGGAGAGGTCGTGAGCCAGCTCCTAGTACCTGAGCTATATAGAAGTATAGTGCTGGGGTTGTCACATAGTCACATACTTGAGGGACCAGATGGTGAAGTTAATGTTGTGGATGACATGTTAACTAAGGTTCCAGATCAAGATGTGAATGAGAATGAATTGTATAGCCCTGACAGTGAGCAGGATGTGAATGAAAATGAAGTGTATAACCCTGAAAGTGAGCCAGATGTGGCTGAGAAAAAGGGGTCAGACAGGGATAGTGGTAGTGATAGTGAATCATCTGATGACCATAAAGCAACCAGTGCAAATGAGGAAGGCATGGTAGCAGAGGAGGTTGAGAGTCCTGAGAAGAAAGCTGATGCTGACCTTACAGCCGGACAGAAGATGGCATCTGAAGATGTTTTACAGTTGGCCGGTTCCCTGGCGAAGACTAAGGTGAAAGGAGGAGAGCTGAGCTTTAAAGGCAGGACTCTGAAACTGAACACAGCACAAGTGGATGCTGTTGAAGATGAGAAGTTATCAATGTATGGTATGGAGTTGCATCTTGCCCAGGACTCTGAAGGTAATGCTGCAGAGGTGGAAAAAGCCATGGAAGTGGTGGTCACCAAGCCAGATGCCTCATCAGAAGCTGAGGTCTCAAGTGAAGCTGTGAGGAACAAGACTGAAGATATGGGGACTGACTCTGTCCAGAAATCTGTTTCTGCCGAAGACAGCGGCGTGGACAGGTTACGGTCCGGATCAGTAGCTGCAACTCGTGAAGCTCAGGCTGGAAGTTCGGCGCCCGGAGCCCCAGCAGTGTTCCCGAGTGATACCAAGGATCTGGATAAATCACAAGATGAGATTTTGAGACATCAGGCTGGCATTGGTGAGCTTAAGCGCACTTTCATGGAGTCTACATCGGAGCCACGTCCCAACAAATGGGAAAAGCGGTGTGTCACTCCGTTGCCGCTGAAGACACACGGGAGCTCAGATGGGATGCAGAACGTGGTGGAAGAGAAGAATCCGGTGGGTTCTGAGTATACAGATGCAGCTATCAAGGAGAACTTGAGAGCTGGAATAAATGGAGATATTGGAGACCGTAATGATGTGACTGAAGAGGTAGAATGTAAGACTGACGGTAGGGCTTCTGAGCATGTTCTACCAGAAGAGCCTGAAGAAGGGGCCGAAGACATAAAGGACGTCCAACAGGTACCAGATAAATTACTTCTCAGAAAAAACTCCAAACTGTGATGAAGGAGTGTGATGAAAGCCATGAGCATCTTCGTGAGAAAGTCAATGAAGTAAAAGGAAGAATACAGGGAATCTCTTCGTTGCAAGAGCAAATGCTGCTCAATAAGTCTAAGGCTCTATATAAGAATGCTGTTGTCACGGTAGAACATTACAATTCAGCTGGAGACTTAGCGGATGAATTATGTGTACTGCAAAAGAAAAACGATCTGCTCCTTCTACAGTCCCAATCATTTGAACAGAGTAGCTTAAAATGGTCAGAGACCATGGCAGAGGAGCTTAAGGTCTGTGAAATAGACTTTATGAGTCCACCGATATTCAAGAAAATAGATGTGCTAAAGAGGGTTCAAGGGGAACTAGAGAAAAGTAAAAAAACCCCTATACCTTCTGTGATAGTTGGTGACACATGGTCAGTGCACCAAGGACAGGAGGTACGTGAGTTTCTGAGGAAGAGTCAGCAGAAGTGTTCTGATGTGCCGGGTCGTACTTCTCTGGCCAGGCACTATATCGAAACTGAGCCCGGCCCTAAGGTCAAGATGAAACCGTGCAGGATGCCCGAGGCCCGCAGAGAGCATAGGCCTGGGAGGGTACAGGGTAGTGCGGATGCTTCAGATGAAGAAAAAGCTGATGTTGGCTATGGCTCAGGTGAAGATACAGATGACAGTAGTGAAGATGAAGCTGATGAAGGCCATGACTGGTCCAGAGTTCACTGTCTCTTTTGGATTGTTGACCAGCCCTCCGGTCTGGATGACCAGCCCTCCGGTCTGGAGAAGAGGGGGGGGATATGTGAGACAGTGAAGGAATATGTGTCGAATGGGGTGTACATTTCACCTAGGTACTGTGCTGTATGGTATAAGGGAAATGTGTGGCTTTGTAAACCTAGTGGTAGAGAAAGGTCACTACACCTTACATTCAGTACACACTTGCAGCTCAGGCCTGAAACCATTCAGCTGTTAATTAGGAGACCAGAAGTAGGTGTCTGCGAACACAGTCAGAGAGCTCGCTTAGTCTGGACAAGGAGTCCAGGCACAAGAAGGAGTCTCCAGGAGTTTGAGCTGTCTCAGTCTGGGTGCGCGATGTACCCCGGACACAGGAGTAGTCTCTGTGAGAATCCATGCGGATAGCTGCTGAATAGCAGGGGAGCTCTTTCAAGTCTGGACGTTGAAGGTGCCTTCAGACACAAGGAGGAGACTCTGTGAAACTCCATGCTGGTAAATGCTGAACATATGTGTTGTTTTGGCCCAGGCTGTTAGAGTCGGGACCCGGATAGATAGGGAAATCTATCTAAGTGTAGTAAGTGGCTGGACAAGCCCAGGTCTTATGTTTATGATTTGTTTTATCTGTTTGCTGTGGACTTTAATAAAGCTGGTTGCGGCCAGTTTTTACCAGAACTGCTGTCTCTGAATGAACTGTTTCTATGCCATTCCGTCTACCCGGACGGCGATCTCAGAGCTATATCCCCTGAAAAGCTTACAATAGATAGAAAGATATATAGGTAGATAGATAAAATGGTACATAGTTAAAGACACACACGCACAAAATCTTAACGCAATAGTTAATAAAATAAAAAAAAATAGGAAAAAAAATGGCATGGGCTCCCGCGCAATTTTCTGCGCCAGAGGGGGAAAGCCAACAGCCGGGGCCAATATTTCTAGCCTGGCAAGGGGTTAATACCCATGGCTCTTCCCAGGCTATGAATATCAGCCCGCAGCTAGCCTTTACTGGCTATTAAAATAGGGGGACCCCCCCAAAAAAAATGACGTGGGGTCCCCCTATAATTTATAGCCAGAAAGGCTAGGCAGACAGCTGCGGGCTGATATTCATAGGCTAGGAAGGGGCCATGGATATTGGCGCCACCCCGGCTAAAAATACCAGCACCCAGCCGCCCCAGAATTGGCGCATCTGTATGATGCGCCAATTCCGGCACTTAGCCCCTCTCTTCCCACTCCCCTGTAGCGGTGGGATATGGGGTAATAAGGGGTTAATATCACCTTGCTATTGTAAGGTGATATTAAGCCTGGTTAATAATAGAGAGGCGTCAATAGGACGCCTATCCATTATTAATTTTATATGAATAAAGGGTTAAAAAAAACAACACACGAATAAGAATAAATTATTTTAATGAAATAAAACACAACACAGTTTTCATATCTTTATTACACGCTCAGATCCAAGCGACGCCCTCGATCTCCTGTAAAACAAACGTAAAAAAATAAAACAACCGTATACTCCCTGTCCGACGCAGTCCAATTAATAACGAGTGTCCCACGACGGTCTCCCCTATAGAACGGTGACATCGGGTGATGTCATTGTTCTATAGGGCCTCCCAGTGATGCACTAGCAGGAGACAATGGCTCCTGCAGTGCATCACTGAGGTTACCTGAGTTCATTGTCTCACTTGATGGCAATGCTGCGTGGGAATTTTCTCACCCAGCATTGCCGTGAGAGAATGAACTGTAGTGACGTCATTCTCTCCCGGCGGCAGAGCAATACACAGATCGATGATGGCGGCGAATAGGTGAGTATGTGCTCAATGTTATGTGTTGTGTGTCATGTGTATGTTCTGTATGTGATTATATGTTCTGTATGTCATGTATGTTTTTTTTTTTTTTTACATTCAGCACATTAGCCGGATGATGGGACTACTACTGTCCCATCATTGGCTAATGTGTCAGTCACTGTAACTGTAGCAGGCATCACCGAATGAGACTTGTAGTCCCATCCGACGATGCCTGCATATACAGATCACGCACACAGGCCCGCACACTGATCACGCACACAGGCCCGCACACCGATCACGCAGACAGGCCCGCACACCGATCACGCAGACAACGGCACACAATCACCGCCCACACACACAGCGCCGCACACTATACAAGCCCACGCACCGCCCACACACACAGCGCCGCACACTATACAAGCCCACGCACCGCCCACACACATAGCGCCGCACACTATACACGCCCACGCACCGCCCACACACATAGCGCCGCACACTATACACGCCCACACACATAGCGCCGCACACTATACACGCCCACGCACCGCCCACACACATAGCGCCGCACACTATACACGCCCACGCACCGCCCACACACACAGCGCCGCACACTATACACGCCCACGCACCGCCCACACACATAGCCCCGCCGCACACTATACACGCCCACGCACCGCCCACACACATAACGCCGCACACTATACACGCCCACGCACCGCCCACACACAGCGCTGCACACAATACAAGCCCACGCACCGCCCACACACACAGCGCCGCACACTATACAAGCCCACGCACCGCCCACACACACAGCGCCGCACACTATACAAGCCCACGCACCGCCCACACACAGCGCCGCACACTATACACGCCCACGCACCGCCCACACACATAGCGCCACACACTATGCACGCCCACACACAGCGCCGCACACTATGCACGCACACACACATAGCGCCGCACACTATACACGCCCACGTACCGCCCACACACATAGCGCCGCACACTATACACGCCCACGCACCACCCACACACATAGCGCCGCACACTATGCACGCCCACACACATAGCGCCGCACACTATACACGCCCACGCACTGCCCACACACATAGCGCCGCACACTATACACGCCCACGCACTGCCCACACACATAGCGCCGCACACTATACACGCCCACGCACCGCCCACACACTTCCCTCCTCCGAACTGCAGCGGTTTCACCCGCAGCAAAACCGCAGATCTTTTTTAGATCTGCGGTTTTGCTGCGGAAGTGCCCGACTCAATGCAAGTCAATGGGCGCCGAACCGCTGCAGTTCCGCACAAAGAATTAACATGCTGCGGAAAATAAAACGTGGCGAAACCGCACGTTTTTTTCTGCAGCATGTGCACAGCAGACATGCGGTTCCCATTGGAGTACATTGCATGTGCACTGTGCTGCGGGTTGGATGCGTTTCCGCACGTTGAAAAACGCAGCGGAAACACATCTAAAAACGCAAAGTGTGCACAGGGCCTAATAGTCACATAATCTTAGAGTTCTCCTTTAAGAGTGCAGCTGCAGTGGGGTTGGGAGGCTGCAGCTTCCCTAAGATGTAGCAGAGCTGCTTGAGTGGGGGGGGGCTGAGGGGGAGTCAGGACTGGGAGATCATGTTTTTTTTAACTATTTGTGCCTGGCTGGCTGTGTCTGAAAGGGAGAGGAGTCCCTGGCCAGGCCAGCAGACGAGGGAGGGATGGAGAGGGGTCTGCACCTCGGTAGTCTGCACCTCAGTCAGTCCCATATTACAGCTACACAGCTGCAGCAGGGGTGAGGGCCGGGGTCGGGGGGTGGGAGGGGGAGTCGGGTCCTGTCAGGAGATCATGTTTTCAAGTCCCACAGTTACTAACAGGCAGCAGTAGTTCAGTTGTAATGCATTAATAACTAGTCTGAGTCAGCGACCTGGCTTCTCCTAACTCTGGGCAGGAGGGGAGGCGGAGGGAGTCACACAAGGAAGCAGCAGCACCGTGCGCAGCAGCCAGCCAGCAGCAGGAGTAACTCACTGACTGTGTCTTCTGTCTTGTGACGTGGTGAGTGACTGTGTGTGAGGGATTAAGGAGAGCCGGCCGGCACCACACCACGTGTTATGGGTTCCCTCTGCCGCCCCCTGGCTGCCGCCGCCTGAGAAACAGGCTCAAGTCGCCTCATTATAGCGGCGCCCCTGCCCGGGGCCCATAAAAAACCTGGAGCCGGCCCTGCTCCAGATGTAGAGGATGCCCCCTTGTCCCCGTCACAGGTCTAAGAGTAAAAAGATCACTAGAAAGGTCTTTGTACTGTCCCCTCATATATTTATACATTGTAATAAGATCACCCCTAAGCCTTCGTTTTTCCAAACTAAATAACCCCAAGTGTAATAACCTGTCTTGGTATTGCAGACCCCCCAGTTCTCTAATAACCTTGGTTGCTCTTCTCTGCACCCGCTCCAGTTCAGCTATGTCTTTCTTATACACCAAAGACCAGAACTGCACACAGTATTCTAAGTGTGGTCGCACCAGTGACTTGTATAGAGGTAAAATTATGTTCTCCTCATGAGCATCTATGCCTCTTTTAATGCATCCCATTATTTTATTTGCCTTGGCAGCAGCTGCCTGACATTGACCACTAAATGTGAGTTTGTCGTCCACCCATACACCCAGGTCTTTTTCAGTCACAGTTTTGCCCAGTGTTTTACAATTAAGCACATAATTATACATCTTGTTTGTTCTACCCAAGTGCATGACCTTACATTTATCCCCATTAAAGCTCATTTGCCATTTATCAGCCCAAGCTTTTAGTTTACATAAATCCTCCTGTAATATAAAATTGTCCTCCTCTGTATTTATTACCTGCAGAGTTTAGTGTCATCTGCAAATATTGAAATACTACTCTGTATGCCCCCTACAAGGTCATTAATAAATATGTTAAAGAGAAGCGGCCCCAATACTGACCCCTGTGGTACCCCACTGCTAACCGTGACCCAGTCCGAGTGTGCTCCATTAATAACCACCCTTGTTTTCTATCCATGAGCCAGATCTTAACCCACTTACACATATTTTCCCCTATCCCCATTGTTCTCATTTTATGTATCAACCTTTTGTGTGGCACTGTATCAAAAGCTTTTGAGAAGTCCATGAACACCACGTCCATTCCCTTGGTCCAGTCCTGAACTTACCCCTTCATAAAAGCTTATCAGATTAGTCTGACAAGAACGGTCCCTCGTAAACCCATGCTGATACTGTGTCATGAGGTTATTCAGCCTCAGATACTCTAATATAGTATCCCTTAAAAAACCCTCCAGGATTTTACCCACAGTAGATGTTAAGCTCACTGGCCTATAATTTCCAGGTTCAGTTTTTGCCCCCTTTTTGAATATTGGCACCACATTTGCTATCCGCCAGTCCTGTGGTACAGACCCAGTTATTATGGAATCTTTAAAGATTAAAAATAATGGTCTATCTATAACTGTACTTAATTGCTGCAGTACTCGGCGGTGTATCCCATCCGGGCCCGGGATTTGTCAACTTTAGTGATTGTTAAGGTACTGCCACACTAAGCAATCCCGCTAGCGATCTCGTTAGCGTTGCATACTAATGAGATCGCTAGCGGGATCGTTTCTATATCGCTAAATGCGGCCACATTTAGCGATATAGTTAACGACGCTATCGCCGTTAGCGATCTTCTTAACGACTTTAGCGGTACAAAAGTACAGCTAAATCGCTAAGAAAAGGTGCCACACAGCGATTAGATACTTACCCAGCGGGAGCGCCGACGAGAAAATAGGGTCCGGAACGATTCCAGCGACGAGCGAGATCACAGCAGGAAGCTCGTCGCTGGAAGCTGCCGCACTGAACAATATCGCTAACGGGATCGCTAAATAGTGACGTTTTTTAGCGATCTCGTTAGCGATATTGTTTAGTGTGGCATACCCTTTAGACGCCGCCGTACTTACTGCTGTGTTAAGCAGGTGACATTTAATGGAGAAATTTTTTATCACTGATCATGTTATCTGTCATGGGATTTTCTTGTGTAAATACAGTTGAAAAAAAGTCATTTAGCATATTGACTTTTTCCTCATCCTCATCCACTATTTCACCCAGACTATTTTTAAGGGGACCAACACTATCATTTTTTAGTTTCTTGCTATTTATGTAGTTAAAGAATATTTTGGGATTATTTTTACTTTCTCTGGCAATCAGTCTCTCTGCCTCAATCTTTGCTGTCTTGATTTGCTTTTTACAGAATTTATTCAGTCTTCTGTATTTATTTAATGCCTCATCACTACCTACTTGCTTTAATTCCCTAAACGCTTTCTTTTTGTCCCTTATTGCACCCCTTACAGCTCTATTTAGCCATAGTGGTTTCCTCCTAATTCTAGCATGTTTATTCCCATAGGGTATATACTGTGCACAGGTCCTATTCAGGATACTAATAAACGTCTCCCATTTTCTTTGTGTATTTTTATGTCTCAGAATATCGTCCCAGTTTATTGCACCAAGATCATCTCTCATCCGTTGGAAATTTGCCTTCCTGAAGTTTAGTGTCCTTGTAACCCCTCGACTAAACATCTTATTAAAGGATACATGAAAGCTTATTATTTTGTGATCACTATTACCCAAGTGACCCCCAACCCTTATATTTGATATGCGGTCTGGCCTGTTGGTTAATATTAGGTCTAGCAGTGCCCCCTCTCTTGTTGGGTCCTGAACTAGTTGTGAAAGGTAATTGTCTCTCATAGTTGCCAAAAACTTATTACCTTTGCTGGAACTGCAGGTTTCTGTTCCCCAATGTATTTCAGGGTAGTTGAAGTCCCCCATAATAATGACTTTTCCTTGAGTCGCTGTTTCATCTATTTTTTGCTTTACGAGGATATTCTCTGTTGCTTCCATTATTTTAGGAGACTTATAACAAACCCCTATCAGTAATTTATTATTTTTCCCCCCTCCCCTAATCTCCACCCACAGAGACTCTACATCTTCATTAGATTCACAGATATCACGCAGGATGGGTTTTAAGGATGATTTTACATATAAACACACACCCCCACCTCGCTTATTTTTACGGTTATTCCTAAACAGACTATAGCCCTGTAAATTAACCGCCCAGTCGTGGCTCTCATCCAGCCAAAACTCAGATATCCCCACCATGTCATAATTATGTTCCAACAAAATTAATTCTAATTCCGCCAATTTGGCCAACTTCAACAGAAGACCTGAGAGGGTGCTGAGTGAACTCAGGCAATGGGTTAGGAGCTGCATCATCAAGTTCAAAGTTTGGGTGCTCTTTAGACATAACAAAATTATGTAGCACCACACATGCCTTCACCACTTCATCCACTGTTTCCAGTTTCAGATGAATGGCTGTGCCCAGAATGCGCCATCTGGAAACAAGTATACCGAAGGCACACTCTACAGTGCTTCTGGCCTTGATCAGCCTGTAATTAAATATTTTTTTGTTGTGGTCCAAGTCCCGGCTGCAGTAGGGTTTGAGCAGGTGTTGGCTCATCTGGAAAGCCTCATCCCCAACCATGACAAATGGCTGTGGCGGACCTTCGGTGTGGGGAAGAGGCCGTGGCATGGGGAAATTGAACTGGTTTCCATACAACCTCCGGCCCATGTCCGAGTTCTTAAAAGCCTGAGAGTCATTTCCACGGCCAAATGCCCCAATGTCCACTGCAACAAACATACAGTCTGCATCTGCAATGGCCATGAGAGCTGTAGAGAAGTACTTTTTGTAGTTGTAGTACTCCGAGCCTGTTCTTTTTGGTTTGATGATGGGATGTGTTTCCCATCAACTGCTCCCAAACAGTTGGGGAAATTGCAGGTTGTCCTGAATTTTTCAGCTATTTCTAGCCACTTTTCTGTGGTGGGCAGGGTATAAATTCTGGACAGAGAACATTCCAGAATGCCCGGCAGGTGTCCACAACAATTCCTGACAAGGTGGAGATACCAATCAGGTACTGGAAGTGGAGTGGAGAGGCTCTCTCCAGTAGCCAGGAATCTGAGAAAGAAAAAAATATATATTATTGTATATGTTTTTTTTTTAAAACATTTAACTAAAGAAAAAAAATAGTACATGGCATACAAATAATTCTACAGGTCTTTGTTTACTATATAGCAGAACAATAATTCTGGCAGCTTTGGAATAGTACATGGCAGAATAAATAAAATGATGCAGGCATTGGTTTAGCAATATTACGTACCGTAATGTCACCAGGAGTCTTTCCTCATGAGGAATCGCCCGACGGAGCTGTGTGTCCTGTCTCCGGATGAATTGTTGGACCCGACCAAGTAAATCCCTGAAGCTTTGTTGTGACATCCGGGTATAGTCGGTAAATTTCTCTGGGTTTGCCTGCAGCTCACTATAGAGGGTGTGGTACGCTCCACGGCTCTCCCGGAGTTCAACAATGGGATGTACCCACAAACACCGCCGCTGACGTCTCCGATGTCTCTCTCTCTCCCTTTCTTCATGGCAAGCAACTGCATAAGCCTAAACCATCGCAATGTCCAGATCCAAGTTGAAGTGGAAACTCTTCCAGCGCAGATCCATGTTCACAAAGGCAAATGCAATCAAATGTGAAGAATGTGGCTGTAAACAGGCTCTATATAAAGATTTCACATAACACACGCCCACTGGTGTCCCATTGGTGGAGTCAGTTGCAAGAATTTTTCAAGGATTTTCCTCCTGTGAAATGCGCCTAAAAAACGCAAACGCATGCAAAAACGCTTGAAATCGCATACAATCGCATCCAAGCACTGCGTTTTTTTGTCGTAATGTGCACGCTTATGCGACTAAATATCGCATCGTTTACAAGCGTGTGCACGCGTTTTTTTAATGCGTTTTATGTGCGCTCGATACGCAGTGCAAAAAAACGCAAGTGTGAAAGTAGCCTTAGACAGTGGAAGCAAATAATAACAGCCGCACCACCACTAGCACCAGCAATTTGGCCAGTAGTACTATGAAATGCAGGTCTATGCCTCCGGCAAGCTTATTAGTGAGGAAGACGTTATAGACTATATGGCACATCCCTCATCAGCAGGATGATGTTACCTCTGAGTCAGTTTGAGTCAGTGGTCTGTACATTTTGCCATCGTCACTATAGCAATTTTTTTTGTGGACATTCAATTCTATCAAATACATGTCTTCTCTGACCCCTAGTGAAGTGCCTTGTCTCCTAAGTCACAGCACTTTGGGTGCTTAACTTCTACTCCAGTTGATGCATTGGATGAGAACAAATAGCTTTTGGACTTGAGTGAGATGGGCAGAAGAGTTGAAAGACATGATGGAAATGCCTATCTGTATTGATGGTATTGGTAGTAGCAGCAATGGGAGCAATGATGGTAGTGGCACTGGTTGCTGTGGTGTTTGTTAGTGACACTCAAGAAGGAGGGAAAGGAAATCAGGACATTTCCCACACTGTGACAACTGTCAGCTGAGTCAGGGATGTTGATAATTGTTGAACAGGACCAAATGGGATAATGAGAAGGAAATGTCATCATAGAAGGATGGTGGTGGTGACTGCAAGAAGAGGGGAGCCAACATGTGGCCAAAAGATCTTCTTACTGGTAGTCAGGCTAAATCATCAGTAATACTTGGTCAGTATGATTAATATGATAACCTACTTTTTGAACTCCTTCATTGTACTGTCAGTTATTCATACATGATTGTTTAACCAGGAAACAACAATACACACCCAGTCATCCTCCTGTTTGCCAGCTCAACTCCCTCCTTCTACTACTATTTGGAAACTGTGATGTCCGCTCAGCCTGGATGCAGGATTCCTAACTGTAATTATTTCTAATAGAAAGTGGTTCTCACTCTGGGTTCTCACATGCAAGAGAATGTGTGCACGCAGGAGAATGTGTGCACGCAGGAGAATGTGTGCACGCAGGAGAATGTGTGCACGCAGGAGAATGTGTGCCACTCCTTGGACATGTCAGTGTGCTCTAAGTGCACTGCACAATTGACAACTGAAGAAGCAATTACGGCCAGGGACAGCACGTCTTTCAGGTCCCAATAGGTCAATGTTTTGAGAGCCAGTGATACACCACCCTAACCAAGACAGGTGGTGAAACCTCCACAGTTAATTATTAGATTTGGTTCCATCTCCATGTTTTACACCTTTAAATATTCGTTAATGGAAATCTTCCCATCCCCAGTGGCAACAGGGCAGAATGTTGCATCCACTTTCGACCCTCAGTCTTTTGGTTCTTGTAGTTTGTAGTAATCCTAAAATGTTTTACAGTTTATGAGTATAGGTGACAAAAGCCATAAAGTGGAGGAGATACTCGTATGCATAAAGCACCTAATGTATCACTACAATGGGGCATGACCTGCACGATGCTAGTGCTCCCAGGACAGAGTACTCCTCTCTCTGGACAGCTGCAGAGCGCACGGCTCCTCTCAATGCAGCAGTCCATCTGCAGACGGCAGGGCCTGACAGTGCCGGTACTCGATGGAGGGAAGCGGAGCACGCCACTCGCCTGCGCGCTGCCCCAAGTTGGCGCTAAATTGCCCACTGCTGTGCGCGCTTTTTATTTTATAGAACCCCGCCTCCCCAGGTCAAGAGGCATCTTATTTCTTCCACCAGGCAACAAGGAATGCAACCTCAACAGTTCCGGACCAAACACGCAGGTACCCGCGGTCCGGTCCTCCTCCTTACATAGGCAAAATAATACAAAAGTAAGTTTGCTGAATGCTGTATGTCCTAAATTTGTCATGCTAAATTTTTTTTTATTAAATTTAACCCTTTTACCCCCAAGTGTGGTTGCATGTTAAAAACAAGCCAATTTGTACAATTCTGACCACTGTCCCTTTATGAGGTAATAACTCTGGAACGCTTCCATGGATCCTGGTGATTCTGACAATGTTTTCTCGTGACATATTGTACTTCATGATAGTGGTAAAATTTCTTTGATATGACTTGGGTTTATTTGTGACAAAAACGGAAATTTGGTGAAAATTTTGAAAATTTTGCAATTTTCCACCTTTGAATTTTCATGACCTTAAATCAAACAGATATGTCACACAAAATACTTAATAAGTAACATTTCCCACATGTCTATTTTACATCAGCACAATTTTGGAACCAAAATTTTATTTTGTTAGGAAGTTAAGGGTTTAAAAATTAAACAGCGATTTCTTATTTTTACAACACCATTTTTTTTAGGGACCATATCCCATTTGAAGTCACTTTGAGGGGTCTATATAATAGAAAATACCCAAAAGTGACACCATTCTAAAGACTGCATCCCTGAAGGTGCGCAAAACCACATTCAAAAAATTTATTAACCTTTCAGGTGCTTCACAGGAATTTTTGGAATGTTTTAAAAATAATGAACATTTAACTTTTTTAAACAAAAAATTTACTTCAGATCCAATTTGTTTAATTTTACCAAGTGTAACAGGAGAAATTGGACCCCAAAATTTGTTGTACTATTTGTCCTGAGTACGCTGATACCCCATATATGCAGGTAAACCACTATTTGGGAGCATGGCAGAGCTCGGAAGGGAAGGAGCGCTGTTTGACTTTTCAATGCAAAATTGGCTGGAATTTGGAACCCCAACCCTAACCCTAATCCCAACCCTAACTCTAATCCCAACCATAACCCCAACTTTATCCCAACCCTAACCCTAACTTTAGCCCCAACCCTATCCCTAACTTTAGCCCCAACCGTAACTCTAACCCTAACTTTAGCCCCAACCCTAACCCTAACTTTAGCCCAACTCACTTTAGCCCAACCCTAACCCTAATGGGAAAATGGAAATAAATACATTTTTTTATTTTATTATTTTTCCCTAACTAAGGGGGTGATAAAGGGGGGTTTGATTTACTATTTTTTTATTTTGATCATTGTGATAGGGTCTATCACAGTGATCAAAACCCATTATAGTGGGTTTTTATGTTTGGCAGCTGTCACACTAAATACACTTTTTGTTGCAAAAAATTGTTTTTGCATCACCACATTTTGAGAGCTATAATTTTTCCATATTTTGGCCCACAGAATCATGTGAGGTCTTGTTTTTTGCGGGATGAGTTGATGTTTTTATTGGTACCATTTTTGGGCACATGACATTTATTGATCGCTTTTTATTACGATTTTTGGAAGGCAGGATGAACAAAAAACAGCAATTCATGAATTTAATTTGGGGGGCGTTTATACCATTCCGCGTGTGGTAAAATTGATAAAGCGGTTTTATTCTTCGGGTTAGTACGATTGCAGCGATACCTCAGTTGAATCTTTTATTAAGTTTTGGCACTTTTATGTAATAAAAACTATTTTATACAAAAAATAATTATTTTTGCATCACTTTATTCTGACAGCTACAACTTTTTTATTTTTTCGCTGATGATACTGTATGGTGGCTTATTTTTTGCAGGACAAGATGACATTTTCAGCGGTACCATGTTTATTTATAACTGTCTTTTTGATCACGTGTTATTCCACTTTTTGTTCGGCGGTATTACGATAAAGCATTGTTTTTTGCCTTTTTTTTACGTTGTTCACTAAAGGGGTTAACTAGTAGGACAGTTTTACAGGACGGGTTGTTCCGGACGCGGCAATACCAAATATGTGTACTTTTATTGTTTAGATTTTTTTTCATACAAATATTTATTTAGTGATAGAATATATTTTTTTTATTTTTTTAATATTTTTACAATTATTTAAAAAAAAATTTTTTAACTTCATTCTAAGTTTTACACTTTGTCCCACTATAGGACAATCATTTTTTGCAGCCTGATCGCTTCTATAGCATGCACTTGAAGCAGCATCTGCATGCTACAGAAGCTGTCAGCGCTGCATGTTGTGTACGCTGACCTGAGAGACTTCCTGATCATGCACTGCGCATGACAGGAAGTTTCTCAGCTCTGGAGACCGGATGTCATCATGACGACATTGGGTCTCCACGGCAGCGATCCGGACCTCCTATATTACAATGCTGCATATGTTGGAGCATCAGTACAAGGACTGTAAAGTGGTGACTAGATGCAGCAGACAAACTGGAGCTTGGGTTACTTTGAAATCCTCCATTGACACCTGATAAGAGATATATTTTGACTACTGGGGACCTGTCATGGGTGCATCGCCACAAAGATCGTCGCGATTGCACATTCTGACTTCTCACAGCTGAGCTTCTGTTTCTTTGTTTTTTGGTAATGTGAGAGTTAATTTTTCCTAGCTCTTTGCTAAGGCTAGGTGCAGCCTCGCCCGGCTGCTTTTGATTATGTTCTAATTAGTTTCCTTTATATTTCTGCCAGTCTGGGTGTTAGACGCCGGTGAAAGCATTCATGTAGTTCAGCAGTCTGGATCGGTTCTGAGAATACTTAAGCTAAGAGCTCCTTAGTTGTTTTTACTCTTACAGCTTATAGTTTTTCTCTGAGACCTTAGGTGTTCCTACTGTGTGTGAGTGTTGTATGTAAGACTTTATTTACTTTATTCCTTCTCTTTCTTGTATGTCTTTCTGTTCATTATCCGTTACCTGTTCATTCCCTTTGGTGGTATTCAGGGTCCTTCTTAGGACTAGAATACAGTTGGCAGGGATTGATAGGAGACAGGGTTTACGCTGGTGGCCTGGACCTCTGTACCTTTAACAGTACCTCCAGGTAGAGGGATTAGTTAGGACCCCAGTTTAGGGTCAGCTTAGACCCCGGTCACCCTCTAGCCGGAGACAGCGTATAACGGATTCCGTTTTGACCCACTGGACATTCTATCAGGTAAATCCATGTTATAATATATCTATGCGCATGTTATATAGTATGTTGCCCTTTTGATATAGATTACTGACATCTCATATATATATCTGCTATACAGCGTGACATTTTCACCGGCCCAAAAAGATTCTCCCCAGCTGTCATGGATCCAGTAGCCCAGCTGGCCCGACAGTTGCAGGGGTTGTCCATGGAATTTGCAGACATTAAGTCCAAGGTTTTGTCCCTCCCAGAGCAAACCAGATCTGAACCTAAGGTTGCTCTCCCGGACAGGTTCACTGGTGGGCGGGACAAATTTTTTACTTTCCGGGAGGCATGTAAATTGTACTTTCGGCTGCGGCCTCGGTCATCTGGGAGTGAAGAGCAGAGGGTGGGAATTGTTATCTCGCTCTTACAAGGGACCCTCAATCTTGGGCGTTCTCTATTCCTCCAGGCTCCCCAGATCTCCAGTCAGTGGATCGATTTTTTACTGCCCTGGGTCTGGTATATGATGATCCGGATCGAGTTTCCCTTGCTGAAACAAAGTTACGTAAAATACGGCAGGGAAATCGTCCAGCGGAGGAATATTCTTCTGAGTTCCGTAGATGGGCAACAGATACTCAGTGGAATGACCCAGCTCTTAGGAGCCAGTTTTGTCAAGGGTTGTCTGACAAATTAAAAGATGTGTTGGCTCAGTATGATTCTCCTCCATCACTGGAGGCTGCTATGGCCCTTGCTATTCGCATTGATAGACGACTTCGGGGAAGACGCGAGGTAACTCCGCCCCCCATGATGACTCCACCTACTACTAAAGTCCCTTATACTGAGGTTCCCCTGGTCTGTTCTGAGGAACCCATGCAGTTGGGAGGGACATCATTTTGTAGGAGGGAATCGGCGGTGCGCCGCAAGGCTAGAAGGTGTTTCTTTTGCGGGAGAGAGGGACATTTTGTTGGGGGTTGTCCATCCCGGACCTCTTTGACCCAAGGAGTTAACCTGGGAGTCTGTATTTCGTCCCCAAATCCCTCTCAGTTTATCGTGCCTGCGGAGGTGGTGATTGGTACTAGAACTGAGAGGATTTCTGTTTTTCTTGATAGTGGGTCCGGGGCTAATCTTGTGGACGCTCGGTTTGCCCAGGTGCATGGTATGCAACTGAGTGTATTGGCCAAACCGGTCCCTATACTCTCTATTGATTCTAGACCTCTTGGTCAAGGTAGCTTGGTTCAAGCTGTTCATAACATAGATCTTCGAGTAGGGGCAATGCATAAAGAGCAATTGTCTTGTTATGTGTTGGAGGGTCTACCTACTCCTATTGTGTTGGGACTTCCTTGGTTGGCTAAACATAACCCAGTGATTGATTGGCAATCCAGAAAGATAAGCCAGTGGGGTGAATTTTGCAAGAATAACTGCATGAGCACGGTCATCGGTGCAGTTGTGCCTAGGACTTTGCCTCCTTTTCTGGAGGACTTTGGGGAGATGTTCTCAGAGAAGGGGTGTAAAGAGTTACCTCCTCATCGCGCATATGACTGCTCAATAAAGTTGCTTCCTGATGCCTTATCTCGTACTTTCCCAGGGACCGGGAGGATGGATGATCCGGTTCCTATTCCTCAGGAGGGAGTTGTGGTGTCAGCTGTATGCTCTGAGCTTGAGGGGGAGGTATTGGGGGCTCAGGGGGACGCCCCTGTGGGACTTCCAGGGAGACTGATAGTTCCAGATCAGTTAAGACTGAAGGTTACGGAGAACCGTTACAAACGGATGGCTGATAGGGGGAGAGTTTCTGGTCGAGATCTGAAGGTGAATGATCTGGTGTGGTTGTCTACCAGGAATATTAAACTTAAAGTTCCCTCCTGGAGGTTGGGTCCCAGATTCATCGGGCCGTACAGGATCAGTTCCATAATTAATCCTGTGGCATTTCGTCTGGACCTCCCTCCTACGTTTAAAATTCATAATGTGTTTCACAAGTCATTACTTAAAAAGTATGTGGCACCAGTCATACCGTCACCTCTACCTCCTCCTTCAGTGGTGGTCAATGATAACGTGGACGGACCTTTCACACAACTCACCCGGACAGACCTGGTCATGAGGGTCCGGAGGCCCCTCGTAGAAGGGGGGGTACTGTCATGGGTGCATCGCCACAAAGATCGTCGCGATTGCACATTCTGACTTCTCACAGCTGAGCTTCTGTTTCTTTGTTTTTTGGTAATGTGAGAGTTAATTTTTCCTAGCTCTTTGCTAAGGCTAGGTGCAGCCTCGCCCGGCTGCTTTTGATTATGTTCTAATTAGTTTCCTTTATATTTCTGCCAGTCTGGGTGTTAGACGCCGGTGAAAGCATTCATGTAGTTCAGCAGTCTGGATCGGTTCTGAGAATACTTAAGCTAAGAGCTCCTTAGTTGTTTTTACTCTTACAGCTTATAGTTTTTCTCTGAGACCTTAGGTGTTCCTACTGTGTGTGAGTGTTGTATGTAAGACTTTATTTACTTTATTCCTTCTCTTTCTTGTATGTCTTTCTGTTCATTATCCGTTACCTGTTCATTCCTTTGGTGGTATTCAGGGTCCTTCTTAGGACTAGAATACAGTTGGCAGGGATTGATAGGAGACAGGGTTTACGCTGGTGGCCTGGACCTCTGTACCTTTAACAGTACCTCCAGGTAGAGGGATTAGTTAGGACCCCAGTTTAGGGTCAGCTTAGACCCCGGTCACCCTCTAGCCGGAGACAGCGTATAACGGATTCCGTTTTGACCCACTGGACATTCTATCAGGTAAATCCATGTTATAATATATCTATGCGCATGTTATATAGTATGTTGCCCTTTTGATATAGATTACTGACATCTCATATATATATCTGCTATACAGCGTGACAGGACCTTCGAAGAATGCACTAAATTTGTGAGTAGAAACAACTGTGGGATCAACTATATAATCCTTCTCATATTTAGATTATGCTCAATGGCTTGGTGCTGACAGGTATATCATTTGCATCAACCAAAGGGATAACTCTCCACAATGCTTTTAGACTATCAATCTAATTGGGGAATTTTTTCCAGCTCCCATAAAGGAGTCAAAATTGGTATATAACCAGGATAAACGTTTCTTGCTGCTGAGAGAACACAATCATTTTCAAGAAAGACAAATCATCCTGGTGGTTCCCCAGATATTGTTCTTGGGAACATACATTGACGATGTTCTTGAAATTTGGTCTGGCAGTACTGAATCATTTCAAGAGTATGCAAAATATTTGAACACTAATGATATAGGGCTTCAATTCATAAATGAGATAAATAATAAAAAAATACAATTTATCAAAATTACTTTAGTAAGGAATCAATTTGGACAATAAACCACATGCATTTCCTGGAAGCCAAACTTACTACGGTGGGAAAGTCACCACCTCATAACTTAAAGAAAGGTATACCTAAAGAGCAATATTATCAAGTCAGGAAAAACTGTTCCAAACTTAGAGTGTTCTATCACCAAGCATATAACCCTTGGGTTAGGTTCAAGGAGAGATGCTAACCTCTGCATGTGTTAAAAGAGTCTTTTAAATGTGATAGGATGGCCCGACTAAAGCCACAACTAAAAAAATAGAGTGAACTAATGATCAGACTTATTGGGAATTTTAATGAAAGATCAGAATATATAGAAAGGAAACGCTGGGGTATTTTAACAGCTGACAAAGACCTAGCTGGGGTTATTACTCCAAAACTATTGATCACATTTAAGAGGGGGAAGTCAATAGATCACCAACTAGTACCCAGCCTCTATAATGCAAAAATAACCAAAGAGATGGCTGGAGAACATAGAGCTTGGAACATTCAAATGCGGTAAATGCAAACATTCCAAATTTATAGACATCACAAAAACATTCATTAGCAAAACTATGAAAAGTCAAGACTATTTGAAGAAACCTTTTTGTACCTAATAGGTTAAAAACTAAGCCTTATTAGTTTGGGAAGGGAGCTTATGAAGATTGGGGTAATAATTACCTACTAAATGGAGGATACTCACGGCTGCCATTATTTCTCCAGGCCGCTACTCTGAACTCTCATATGACTTAAATTGTGGTGGGCCATTCCTTAATATTGTCATTGTGCAGCGAGGTGCATGTTACCATTGACTCATGGAGCCGCAATTATGGCCAGCAACAGTATATATTTTTTTCATGGTCCAATATTTTGAGCAGTAGTATGTTCAGTTCACTTTCATCATAGTAAGACTGCCTTTTTGCTAAAGTGGTTGGATTCAATCCCAGGAGACCTAAGACCATGATACACATCTTTTCAGGACAATTAGAGACATCAAATTCTTTTGATTTGTAGTTTGATGACGCTGGCAATTTTGAATTCCCAGAGAGTTACTCTCTTTGGATTCGCTCTGGCATATAAATTGGATTTGTGCAATGCGTGAAAATATTAGATTGCACTCTTACTAATGTTATTAAGTGAGGCAGTGTGGATCTGCTTATATTTTCTCACATTTTGGCATGAGAAAAAAAATCATAGCATGCTGCCAGTGGCCACGTATATCAGATGAAGCTCGCCAATGCAAGTCTTTGTGTGTGAGAAAAAAATTATATTCAATCATCCCATAACAAGAATTTCTACTCACAGGGAAGTGTTGGCACTCTCCCCTAACTTTAGCCAAGATAAGACATACACGCCTCCATGGAGTGAAGTAAAATAGAGGATGTCTCGGCCCATCAATGGGAGTGGCCTGAGTTATGGAGAACAAGGAACTCGGGCTACGAGGAAAAACACAAGCAGGATGCGTCATGGACGTACATTTTCAAACAAATGCACCTGCAATATGACGATAGTCCTTGGGATGTCCAAATTGGAATTAGAATGTTTTGCTTCCATTTAACTGCAAAACTTTAACCACTTTACTCTCGAGGGTGGTTTGCACGTTAATGACCGGGCCATTTTTTACAATTCTGACCACTGTCCCTTTATGAGGTAATAACTTTGAAACTCTTCCATGGATCCCGATGATTCTGCCATTGTTTTCTCATGACATATTGTACTTCATTATAGTGGTAAAACTTGATATGACTTGTGTTTATTTGTGAAATAATTTTGCAATTTTCCAACTTTGAATTTTCATGCCCTTAAATCACAGAGATATGTCACACAAAATACCTAATAAGTAACAGTTCCCACATGTTTACTTTACATCAGCACAATTTTGGAACCAATTTTTTTTATTAGGAAGTTATAAGGGTTAAAAGTTCACCAGCAAATTCTCATTTTTACAACACCATTTTTTTTAGGGACCACATCACATTTGAAGTCACTTTGAGGGGTCTTTATGATAGAAAATACCCAAAAGTGACACCATTCTAAAAACTGCACCCCTCAAGGTGCTCAAAACCACATTCAAGAAGTTTAACCTTTCAGGTGCTTCACAGGAATTTTTTGAATGTTTAAAAAAAAAATGAACATTTAACTTTTTTTCACAAAAAAAAATACTTCAGGTCCAATTTTTTTTTATTTTCCCAAGGGAAACAGGAGAAATTGGACCCCAAAAGTTATTATGCAATTTGTCCTGAGTACGCTGATCCCCCATATGTGGAGGGAAACCACTGTTTCGGCGCATGGCAGAGCTCGGAAGTGAAGGAGCGCCGTTTGACTTTATAAATGGAAAATTGGCTGGAATTGAGATCGGACGCCATGCCGCATTTGGAGAGCTCCTGATGTGCCCAAACAATGGAAACCCCCCAAGTGACCCCATTTTGGAAACTAGACCCTCCAAGTAACTTATCTAGATGTGTGGTGAGAACTTTGAACCCCCAAGGGCTTCACAGAAGTTTATAACGTACAGCCGTAAAATTTAAAAAATCATTTTTTTCCACCAAAATAATCTTTTCACCCCCAATTTTTATTTTCCCAAGGGTAACAGGACCCCAAAAGTTATTGTACAATTTGTCCAGGGTACGCTGATACCTCATATGTAGGGGAAACCATTGTTTTGGCACATGGCAGAGCTCAGAAGGGAAGGAGTGCCGTTTGACTTTTTCAACGCAGAATTGGCTGGACGCCATGTCGTGTTTGGAGAGCCCCTGATGTGCCTAAACAGTGGAAACCCCCCACAAATGACACCATTTTGGAAACTAGACCACCCAAGGAACTTATATAGATGTGCCTTAACAGTGGTAATGCCCAACAAGTGCCCCCTTTTCGGAACTAATCTACTGTTTCCTGGTATATGAATTTTATAAGTGACCCCGGATCTCACCGCAGCTCAGCCCGGCTGGGAACAGAGCCCAGTGACTCTGAGGGCAGAGCAGAGTACTGCAGTGCGCAGGCGCCGGGAAAGATCAGAGAGGTCCGGTGCCTGCGCACTGTAGTACTCTGCTCTGCCCTCACCAGGGCAGAGCAGTGCGCCTTCACAGGAGCCACGATGGAACGGAAAGAAGAGGCCGGCTTCGCTACAAGATGGGAGGCCCCGGACCGCGACGCCCATCGTACCCGACCGGACGGCGGAACGCCCCTGGGTGAGTATAACTCATTTTCTTCACTTTCAGGTGACATCGGGGGCTTATCTACAGCATTCCAGAATGCTGTAGATAAGCCCCTGATGGCGGTGGCCCTATCTCATAGGGCAAAAATGGGGTGACAGATTCCCTTTAAGTAGAAGCCTGATTAAGGAAATTGAACACAGGTGATTGCAGCACAGACCCAGCACAGACTGACAGCCCCGACACAAAGTAACAAAAAGACAGAAACAGAGTGGAAATCGTGACACTGGCAAATTTGTAAAGATCATCACTTGTATGCACACCTATAAGGGTGAGTTTCCACGATCAGGATTCCTTCAGGAAATGCTGCGTGTTTGGCGCTGTGCGTTGGCGCAGCGCCAAACATGCAGCGTCCAGATGTTACAGCATAGTGGAGGGGATTTCAAGAAATCCCGTCTCCACTATGCGTAACAACACGCAGGCGGAAGACCTGCATTTACGGACATGTGGCGCGTCTTTTCAGACCGCAGCATGTCTTAGCGTATTGTCCTGAACACCTCCGGAAAGAGCGCGCATCAAAATGGGGGCGGGGCTTAGGACGGAGCGGAGTTTCCGCTCCGTCAAATGCACTGTGGTTCCGGACCGTGGAACCACAGCCTAAGAGAGAGGCTTTATGATGAAAAGTCCATAACGCACCCACCGTAGAATTACCTTTTTTAGGGCTTGTGCAGAGGACCGTATTTTCAGTCCGAGCGCCATCCGCCAAAACAACTGATTGCACTTGAATCAATGTTAGTCTATGGGGCCATGCACATGTCCAATTTCTCCTCGGACCTAGTCTCTCCAAGGAAATATTCTCAGCATGCACGATTTGCATCCAATATTCAGATCACACTCGGCCATGCGAGTCAATGAGTTTGTGAATAAATTAGACTGCACTCGGATAAGACCTGAATGTAGTCTGGTTTCCACGGACTGACAGAATAGATTAGATGGAGATTTTTTGTTTTCCCATTGTGACAGGGTCACTGTCAAAGTATGTGAGGGGAGATATGTCATGACAACCCGTTTTCCTAGCCCTTTTGTCGTGATCCACTACATTCTTGGACTTCGGACTGTTTCCTGACTACGCATTTGTCTCAACCCTCTGTCTATGACGTTCTCTCGTGGATTTTAATCTCAGACCTCTTGACTACCCTTTCTCATGGCTTATCTGTGAGTAGTGACTAGCGTCACAAGAGAGATATTGAGAAGGAGCTTAAAAGAAGGACATTTTGGGCTATCGTGGACTAACGTGAGATCACTTGGTGCTGTGGGTTTATGATAAGAGGGGTTCACTCTTTGTAAGGTCAGTTTAGACAGATGCTGATGTAAGCAGGTTGCAGGATGCAGTGACAGGCAAGAGGCAGAGCAAGGGTTAACAAAATGTAACAGTTTAATATAACAAGATATTAACTCCTCGCACGGAGGTAAATGGTTAAGGTATGGATAATAGGAATAACAAGTATAAAACAATGGCAGTCCAGTTAAGGAACTTATCGTGTCCTTTGAGCTCCTTGCAGTTGATTATCCCGCAGGGGTTGTAGAACTGGCAAAGGCCAGGGAGATGTCCTCAGATGGGTCTTTTAAATGAGGGTCCAACTTCTGGCGGACGGTTGGTCTCCGGGACCTTCCGCTGTCCATGAACACATGCGGCCGAAGCAAACAAGGCAATGACACTCCCAGGGTTAAACATGAATGGGCGTTGAAGCAACTGGCAGGGAAGGCCGCAAGAGTATGTCCGGTACTCGGCTGTCTCTGCTTGTCATGTATAGTGTACAGTTCCTATAGCGTCTTGTGCTTGGGTGCGAGGAAAACACAGGAGACATAGGTTGAAATGAAATGACTTGTATTACTTCATACAAGCATGCGGAAAAGGTCACACAGTTTGCAGGAACAGCGACAGGAGACACAGCAGGCCAGAGTAACTTCAAGCACTACAATAACTCTCCAAAGCAGGTTCAGGATCTCTTCTCTGTACCGTAATTCCTCTGCAAACATGGATTCACCAAACAGCAGGTTTCCAGAGTCCAAAAGTGTTCCAAGGTTCCTCAGTAGGGAATAGCTGGAGTACAAGTCCAAGGCTTCCAGGAGTCAGGTCACAGACTGACTGAGGCTTGTTTCAGGAGCACTGATTGTTCAGCTGAGGCTGCTTAAGAAGCAAGAGGGAAGAATCAGGGCGGGAACATGAAAACTGGAAACTCCATATTAACTGAGGGCAAGAGCTGCAGAAAGACAGAAAGCAAAATGGCCGACGGAAAACTGAGTTTCAAGGAACATGTCAACAGAGACAAAGAACCTTACATTACTCCCCCCTTAGGGACAACCTCCGGATGACCTCAGACCAGGCTTGTCAGGGTACCTCTGATGAAACTGGCGGAGCAGGCGAGGAGCATTTACATTATTGACTGGTTCCCATGAGTTGTCCTCCACTGGGTAGCCCTGCCATTTAATCAAATATTGCAACTGATTTCTGTACAACCTGAAATCTAGAATCCTTTCCACCATAAATTCTTCCTGACCATCGACCAGCACTGGGTCAGGGCAAGGAGAAGAATGTCCAGGAAACGTATTGGGTGTTGCAGCCTTTAGTAGGGATACATGAAAGACAGGGTGGATTCTCATAGTTCTGGGCAGTTGAAGACGACAAGCAACAGCACTTATAATCTTATTGATCTTATAAGGTCCAATGTACTTATGTCCCAATTTAGACGATGGAATCTTTAATTTAAGATTTCTGGTTGACAGCCAGACCAAATCTCCTACCTTGAAAGCTGGTGCAGGTTTACGAAATTTATCTGCTGCTTTCTTGTACCTTTCCTGAGCCAATTCTAGATTTTCCTTTAGAAGATCCATATTCTTTTGTAAAGAAGTGATTCTTTCAGCCACTGCCGGCAAGGGCGTATCTATGGGAAATCGAGGAAAAATGTTAGGATGATAACCTAGATTGGAGTAAAAAGGAGACTGCTTAGTGGAGGCGCTCTGAGAGTTGTTATAAGAGAACTCAGCCAGTGGAAGTAGATCCACCCAATCATCCTGTAGGTGACAGATAAAACAGCGGAGATACTGCTCCAGGGTCTGATTGGTTTGTTCTGTCTGTCCATTAGTCTGGGGATGAAAAGCAGAAGAAAGGTTTACTTTAATGTCCAATGCTGCACAGAAATTTTGCCAAAACCTTGAAGTGAATTGCACCCCTCGATCCGAAATGACCTCATCCGGTACTACATGTAAGCGAAACACATTCTTAATCATCAAGTCTGATGTCTGTTTTGCAGTGGGTAAGCCGACACAAGGGATAAAATGAGCTGCCTTTGTTAGACGGTCAACCACCACTAGAATGGTGTTCTTCCCTTGAGAGGTTGGTAACTCCACAATGAAGTCCATAGAAATGGATCCCCACGGGTGGGACGGGGTGGGAAGAGGTTGCAACAGACCAGTTGGTGAGGAGCGAGGTGTTTTGCATCTTGCACAGACTTCACATGAAGTGACATAGTTTAAAACATCTTTCCTGTAAGTGGGCCACCAAAAGAAACGAGAAAGAAATTCTTGTGTCTTTAGAATTCCCCTATGCCCGGCTATCTTGGAATCGTGGATGAGTTGCAATACTCTCAATCTGACTGTTTCAGGTATATACAGACGTTGTCCCTGAATCCACACACCATTCTTAAAGACAAGACTTACGTCCCTTGGGGGTTGAGCCAACAAAGAATCTGCATGGTATGCTTCCTTGATGTCCTTAAGTAGGTCTTGATTATGAATCACTCCCAGGAATCTAGAGTCAGGAAGAATAGTCTTAGGAGGAGTAAGTGGACGTGTCTCTGCTGAATGAATCCTAGAGAGTGCATCAGCCTTTCCATTGCGCGATCCTGGTCTATAAGGAATTACAAAATTAAATTGGTTTAGGAAAAGATTCCAGCGAGCCTGGCGAGGAGTCAGGCACTTAGCCGACCTGATAAATTCAAGGTTACGATGGTCTGTCAGGACGACTATTTGCTGTGCAGCTCCCTGAAGAAGGTGTCTCCATTCCTTGAAGGCGGCAATAATGGCCAACAATTCTCTATTGCCCACATCGTAGTTCCTCTCAGCCGAAGACAACTGCTGGGAAAAGAAGGCACAGGGATGCAAGACATTCTTCTCACCTGTTCTCTGAGAGAGTATAGCTCCAACGGCACAGTCTGAAGCATCCACCTCTATTATGAAGGCAAGCTCGGGGTTGGGATGTACTAAGATAGGTGTGGTGGTAAATTTATGCTTTAAACAGGAAAATGCTTCCTGAGCTTGCGGGGTCCAGGAGAACCTACACTGTTTCCGGGTAAGTTGGGTGATAGGTGACACTACCTCAGAAAAATTCTTAATGAAACGTCTATAGAAGTTGGCAAACCCAATGAAATGCTGCACCTCCTTCACATTTCTAGGAATTGGCCAATCCTTGATGGCTTGGGTCTTGCTTCCATCCATACTAATCCCTTGCGTAGATAGTACATACCCCAGAAATTGAATTTCGGTCCTATGGAATTCACATTTTTCAAGCTTGATGTAGAGATGGTTTTGTCTTAGGCGTTCTAAGACCATTCTCACATGTCCATGATGTTCCTCTGTGGAGTTAGAAAAAATTAGAATATCATCCAGATAAATCACCACAAATGTATCTAGGAGATCCCTGAAGATATCATTCACGAAGTGTTGGAAAGTGGCTGGGGCGGTACTCAGACCAAAAGGCATAACTAGATATTCAAAGTGTCCATAGCGTGACCTGAAAGCAGTCTTCCATTCATCCCCAGGTCTAATACGGACCAAGTTATAGGCCCCACGGAGATCCAGTTTAGAGAAAATTTTGGCATGCCGCACTCTCTCCAACAACTCAGGGATTAAAGGCAATGGATAACGGTTTCTAATAGTAACCTTATTGAGTTCCCTATAGTCTATGCAGGGTCTCAGAGATCCATCTTTCTTCTTCACAAAGAAGATGGGTGCACCTGCGGGAGATGAAGAGGGGCGTATGAAGCCCTTGGCTAAATTTTCGTCTATATAATCCTTCAAAGCTTTTAGCTCGGGCCCCGCTAGGGGTAGATCTTACCAAAAGGTATCTCGGCTCCGGGCAATAATTCAATTGGACAATCATATGGACGGTGAGGAGGAAGCTGATCAGCGTTCTTCTTGTCACATAAATCCACATAGTCCTGGTATACAGCTGGTAGTTCAGGGACTGACATGGTTCCTTTAGGAACAGAGCAAGCTGAAAATCCTTGACTCATCTGTTTCTCCGGAAAGTGTAATTCCTTGGTCTCCCAGTTAATCGTAGGATTCTGCGCCTGCAGCCATGGTAGCCCTAGAATGATGGGAAAGTGGGGAGAAGAGATAAGCAAAAAAGACATTTTCTCCTGATGATCTTTACCCATAAGGACCCTCAAAGGCTCTGTTTCTTGATCCACTGGTCCAGAAGTCAGTAGAGAGCCATCCACAGTCTCCATCTGTACTGGAGTAGCCTTCTTCACTGAACGTATCCCCTGTTTCAGAGCAAAGGAGATATCCATAAAATTTCCACTTGCTCCTGAGTCGATCATAGCAGAGCTAGACACCCAGACTGAGTCAACCCAGAGTTTGATGGAAAGGAAGCAATGAGAATTGTTTTTTTACAACTCAGCTGGGACACCGCTGAGGAAAGTTGAAAAATTGCAGCGTTTATACCGTCATCGTCCCCAGAACTAACAGAGTTTAAGTCTGAGAAATCAAGATCTCTTGCAGCAAATCTCTCTGGAGCCTGAGGCTCGGACATGACAGAGCTCCTCTCGCAACACTCACAGTGAATGATTGCTGCAGTAGTCTTACGAGAACGGCTGGGGCAGTTTATAATGAAGTGCCCTGACTTACCACAGTAGAAACATAGATTTTCCTTTATACGATGTTCTTTGCGTGCATCACTAACCCGTCTTTGTAAAGAGTCCACCTGCATGGGTTCAGGTTCTGGTTCCCTTGTGATCCTACTCAAAGGTTCCTTAGCTGAGGAGGGAGGTAGTAAAAGGTTAGTGCGATTATTTTCGAACCATCTCTCTTGTCTGCGTTCAGTCAGACGAGCATCAATACGTATACAATAGTTAATAAAGTCACCTAACGCAGTGGGAGGGTCGGCACGAGCAAGTTCATCCTTAATCAGTGGAGACAACCCTTTCCGAAAAATAGATTTTTTAGCGGAAGTGTCCCAAGTGGTATCAAGAGCCCATCTCCTGAAATCCAGGGCATATTCGGCTACTGAACGCTTACCTTGGCGCAAAGTTAACATGGCTGCTTCAGCTGTTGCACCTCGATTGGGGTCATCAAACACCTGCCCCATGGCTGAAATAAAAGCATCAAGGTGATTCAAACAATCATCCTCAGTCTCAATCAGAGGGTTTGCCCACATCAAAGCCTTATTGGTAAGCAACATGATTATAGTAAGCACTTTGGATCGTTCAGTGGGAAATTGTGAAGCATGTGCAGAGAAAAATAAATTGCATTGATTAATAAATCCCCTGAATTTCTCACGTTCACCGCCAAAACGAAAAGGAGGTAATTTGGGGATCCCAGAATTTGGGGTTATGGCAGGAGCCTGGGCTCGTTCCTCTAGAGCCTCAATCCTGGCTCGCAATTCCTGGGTAGTCTGTCCAAACACTTGCAAATTATGATTAGTGAGGTCCTGTAGGCTTGCAAAACGGGTTTTTAAAGTCTGTACATCTGAAAGGATTGTATCAGTCACTCTGCAAAGTTCCTTTATGCGGGCCTCTATCTTCCAGATCTTTTAAGGCAGAGGTGCTGGAAGGAGAAGAGGAAAGGAAAAAAAAAAAAAAACAATAGTGTTTACCTGTGGTAACACTCCAGAGTAAAATTTTAAGGAATGCGCTCACCTGGAATGGTTGTGAGAAGTCACAACCACTGTCATCACATAAGGTATTAAACGGACATCTTATATCCACAGTCACAGCAGACACGGCTTTCCCAGACCCAGCAGACACTAAACATTGGCTCCTGAATCTTGTCATGTATAGTGTACAGTTCCTATAGCGTCTTGTGCTTGGGTGCGAGGAAAACACAGGAGACATAGGTTGAAATGAAATGACTTGTATTACTTCATACAAGCATGCGGAAAAGGTCACACAGTTTGCAGGAACAGCGACAGGAGACACAGCAGGCCAGAGTAACTTCAAGCACTACAATAACTCTCCAAAGCAGGTTCAGGATCTCTTCTCTGTACCGTAATTCCTCTGCAAACATGGATTCACCAAACAGCAGGTTTCCAGAGTCCAAAAGTGTTCAAAGGTTCCTCAGTAGGGAATAGCTGGAGTACAAGTCCAAGGCTTCCAGGAGTCAGGTCACAGACTGACTGAGGCTTGTTTCAGGAGCACTGATTGTTCAGCTGAGGCTGCTTAAGAAGCAAGAGGGAAGAATCAGGGCGGGAACATGAAAACTGGAAACTCCATATTAACTGAGGGCAAGAGCTGCAGAAAGACAGAAAGCAAAATGGCCGACGGAAAACTGAGTTTCAAGGAACATGTCAACAGAGACAAAGAACCTTACACTGCTCTTCACGTGCGCAGTACTCACGGTCACTGAGCGCACGTCACCTCTGTTTCTCACAGTCACAAGATGGTCTGTCAGTGGGATCTGTCGATAGCGCTACCGAACCAGTGTGGCATTTCTTGTGGGGATCTTGTGAGTTATAGCTGTGGTGCGCCCAAAATCATCGTCATGATGGGCAAAGACATCTTGGTAACGCCCCAGCATAGCTTCTACCTGTTGCACCTTTTGCGACGAGAATCCCATCAGTTCAGCCCACATCTGTTCCATGATCCGACGCCCTTCTCTCATGGTGCTGGACGAAGGCTGTGAGGACATGGTGATAGCTACAGTCCAGGTATCTCCTTGCTTCACCGCTAACTAAACAGCCTCTGGTTGAGTCAGTTCTTCTCCGGCTTACCCAGTACCTGCGCTACTTCACTCTTGGGTCAAAGCGTGAGATCATCCTCCCCTAGATTAACACACCACACCACTACATTACCGTCGCGGACGATGGCCAGTGTCCAAGCAATGAGGAGTCCTGAAGGCAGTTGATCTATTAGGGCGGGCAGTATCTGGACTTCCACTCCTTCGAGAGGCGTACAGGCTCACACGGGCAGCATGAGCACAGTCTGGCTAGGCAGTAAAACGAGTTTGGCAGCTGCCGGAATGATTACCTTCCCCAGGACTTTTCTTCTCTCGACTTTTCTTGAGCCAGGGATACCCGTATCAGTTGCTGGAACACCTTTCTTTGGTGGGTGCAGGGGCTCCATCGATTGAGAAAAGCATCTGGTGACTCATTGACTAGGATGGTCCCAAGTTCCTTCAGCACATTCATCCCTAGCGTCACAGTGGGGCCATTGCCGGGGTCTCCGGTGGTCAATACTGCTCCTTTTCAGTCCACATCTTGGCCACACACGGTAATCTGCATCCAGACCACCCCTGCGACCGGGATGGGTAATTGGTTGGCCGCTGTCAACTTGATCACTGGGCTCCATTTGGGCTGCCTTGCCCCAGAAAAATGTCTTCTGAAATAAGTCTCTGGCATGGTAGTCACTTGGGAACCGGTATCAACTAGACAATGGACGGCCCGGCCATCCATATCAGCCCATACATCCTTCTCTCCTTCTTAGCGGCTCAGGCTCCGGGCAGCGTCCCCCAGCCACGAAGCCCTGTGCCCTTAGCAGAGAGACATCCCCAAAACATGTTTCCACCTTCATGCTTGACTGTGGGGACAGTGTTCTTTGGGTCATAGGCAGCATTTCTCTTCTTCTAAACACGGCGAGTTGAGTTAATGCCAAAGATCTCAATTTTTGTCTCATCTGATCACAGCACCTTCTTTACATTTATGCTGTTTGGGGCATCAATATGGAATATTGCCGCTAGCCAGTGAGGAGTGGAGATGCCTTTTGCATTATTTAGGGTGTGAAACTTTACAATCATGTAAGGGCTTTATGGTAAGTTACACACACGGCTCTGCTACTTACATGTGGTACACCAGAGATACCCCTCCGTGCATGTGCAATACCCATGCAACTCTACTCTGTATTAACTCGGCCCGGCTGCTCTCCGTACACCTCGTACACACATGGCTCTGCTCCTCTCCGAACACTGCGTACACACGCGGCTCCACTCCGAACACCTCGTACACACGCGGCTCAGCTCCGTATGCCTCGTACACACGCGGCTCAGCTCCGTACACACGTGGCTCCGCTCCGTACACCTCGTACACACGCGGCTCCGCTCTGTACACCTCGCACACATACGGCTCTGCTCTGTACACCTCGTACACATACGGCTCTGCTCCGTACACCTAATACACACACGGCTCTGCTCCGTACACCTCGTACACATACGGCTCTGCTCTGTACACCTCGTACACATACGGCTCTGCTCCGTACACCTCGTACACACGCGACTCTGCTCTGAACACCTCGTACACAGCGGCTCCGCTCCGTACACCTTGTACACACACGGCTCCGCTCCGTATACCTCGAACACACGCGGCTCCGCTCCGTACTTTGTACACAAGCGGCTCCTCTCCGTACACACATGGCTCCTCTCCGTACACCTCATACACACACAGCTCTGCTCCGTATACCTCGACACACGCGGCTCTGCTCCGTACTTTGTACACAAGCGGCTCCACTCCGTACACCTCGTACACACACGGCTCCGCTCCGTATACCTCGAACACACGCGGCTCCGCTCCGTACTTTGTACACAAGCGGCTCCGCTCCGTACACCTCGTACACACGCGGCTCCGCTCCGTACTTTGTACACAAGCGGCTCCGCTCCGTACACCTCGTACACACACGGCTCCGCTCCGTACACCTCATACACACACGGCTCTGCTCCGTACATCTCATACACACGGCTCTGCTACATCCACCCTGTAAACCCCTCCTGACCCCACACAGAAACTTCCCCTCATCCAGCACCATGACAACCAGCACAGCAGAGTCCTGCATACACTGAGGCCCCTGATCATGTGACCCCTGACTCCTCCCCTCCTGTGACCTCATCACAGGTCCTGTGCGCACAGAGCAGCCATATATGTGGTGTGCGGCTCTGCAGGTGGAGGTAGGTACTGGAGATTCCCCATTACTGGGCACAGAACAGCCATATATGTGGTGTGCGGCTCTGCAGGTGGAGGTAGGTGCTGGAGATCCCCTATATTGGGCACAGAACAGCTATATATGTGGAGTGCGGCTCTGCAGGTGGAGGTAGGTGCTGGAGATTCCCCATTACTGGGCACAGAACAGCCATATATGTGGTGTGCGGCTCTGCAGGTGGAGGTAGGTGCTGGAGATTCCCCATTACTGGGCACAGAACAGCCATATATGTGGTGTGCGGCTCTGCAGGTGGAGGTAGGAGCTGGAGATCCCCATTACTGGGCACAGAACAGCCATATATGTGGTGTGCGGCTCTGCAGGTGGAGGTAGGTGCTGGAGATTCCCCATTACTGGGCACAGAACAGCCATATATGTGGAGTGCGGCTCTGCAGGTGGAGGTAGGTGCTGGAGATTCCCCATTACTGGGCACAGAACAGCCATATATGTGGTGTGCGGCTCTGCAGGTGGAGGTAGGTGCTGGAGATTCCCCATTACTGGGCACAGAACAGCATATATGTGGTGTGCGGCTCTGCAGGTGGAGGTAGGTGCTGGAGATTCCCCATTACTGGGCACAGAACAGCCATATATGTGGTGTGCGGCTCTGCAGGTGGAGGTAGGTGCTGGAGATTCCCCATTACTGGGCACAGAACAACCATATATGTGGTGTGCGGCTCTGCAGGTGGAGGTAGGTGCTGGAGATTCCCCATTACTGGGCACAGAACAGCCATATATGTGGTGTGCGGCTCTGCAGGTGGAGGTAGGTGCTGGAGATTCCCCATTACTGGGCACAGAACAGCCATATATGTGGTGTGCGGCTCTGCAGGTGGAGGTAGGTGCTGGAGATTCCCCATTACTGGGCACAGAACAGCCATATATGTGGAGTGCGGCTCTGCAGGTGGAGGTAGGTGCTGGAGATTCCCCATTACTGGGCACAGAACAGCCATATATGTGGAGTGCGGCTCTGCAGGTGGAGGTAGGTGCTGGAGATCCCCTATTATTGGGCACAGAACAGCTATATATGTGGATGTGCGGCTCTGCAGGTGGAGGTAGGTGCTGGAGATTCCCCATTACTGGGCACAGAACAACCATATATGTGGTGTGCGGCTCTGCAGGTGGAGGTAGGTGCTGGAGATTCCCCATTACTGGGCACAGAACAGCCATATATGTGGTGTGCGGCTCTGCAGGTGGAGGTAGGTGCTGGAGATCCCCTATTATTGGGCACAGAACAGCTATATATGTGGAGTGCGGCTCTGCAGGTGGAGGTAGGTGCTGGAGATTCCCCATTACTGGGCACAGAACAGCCATATATGTGGAGTGCGGCTCTGCAGGTGGAGGTAGGTGCTGGAGATCCCCTATTATTGGGCACAGAACAGCTATATATGTGGAGTGCGGCTCTGCAGGTGGAGGTAGGTGCTGGAGATTCCCCATTACTGGGCACAGAACAACCATATATGTGGTGTGCGGCTCTGCAGGTGGAGGTAGGTGCTGGAGATTCCCCATTACTGGGCACAGAACAACCATATATGTGGTGTGCGGCTCTGCAGGTGGAGGTAGGTGCTGGAGATTCCCCATTACTGGGCACAGAGCAGCCATATATGTGGTGTGCGGCTCTGCAGGTGGAGGTAGGTGCTGGAGATTCCCCATTACTGGGCACAGAACAGCCATATATGTGGTGTGCGGCTCTGCAGGTGGAGGTAGGTGCTGGAGATTCCCCATTACTGGGCACAGAGCAGCCATATATGTGGTGTGCGGCTCTGCAGGTGGAGGTAGGTGCTGGAGAATCCCCATTACTGGGCACAGAACAGCCATATATGTGGTGTGCGGCTCTGCAGGTGGAGGTAGGTGCTGGAGATCCCCCATTACTGGGCACAGAACAGCCATATATGTGGTGTGCGGCTCTGCAGGTGGAGGTAGGTGCTGGAGATTCCCCATTACTGAGCACAGAACAGCCATATATGTGGTGTGCGGCTCTGCAGGTGGAGGTAGGTGCTGGAGATTCCCCATTACTGGGCACAGAACAGCCATATATGTGGTGTGCGGCTCTGCAGGTGGAGGTAGGTTCTGGAGATTCCCCATTACTGGGCACAGAACAGCCATACATGTGGTGTGTGGCTCTGCAGGTGGAGGTAGGTGCTGGAGATTCCCCATTACTGGGCACAGAACAGCCATACATGTGGTGTGCGGCTCTGCAGGTGGAGGTAGGTGCTGGAGATTCCCCATTACTGGGCACAGAACAGCCATATATGTGGTGTGCGGCTCTGCAGGTGGAGGTAGGTGCTGGAGATTCCCCATTACTGGGCACAGAACAGCCATATATGTGGTGTGCGGCTCTGCAGGTGGAGGTAGGTGCTGGAGATTCCCCATTACTGGGCACAGAACAGCCATATATGTGGTGTGCGGCTCTGCAGGTGGAGGTAGGTGCTGGAGATTCCCCATTACTGGGCACAGAACAGCCATATATGTGGTGTGCGGCTCTGCAGGTGGAGGTAGGTGCTGGAGATTCCCATTACTGGGCACAGAACAGCCATATATGTGGTGTGCGGCTCTGCAGGTGGAGGTAGGTGCTGGAGATTCCCCATATACTGGGCACAGAACAGCCATATATGTGGTGTGCGGCTCTGCAGGTGGAGGTAGGTGCTGGAGATTCCCCATTACTGGGCACAGAACAGCCATATATGTGGTGTGCGGCTCTGCAGGTGGAGGTAGGTGCTGGAGATTCCCATTACTGGGCACAGAACAGCCATATATGTGGTGTGCGGCTCTGCAGGTGGAGGTAGGTGCTGGAGATTCCCCATTACTGGGCACAGAACAGCCATATATGTGGTGTGCGGCTCTGCAGGTGGAGGTAGGTGCTGGAGATTCCCCATTACTGGGCACAGAGCAGCCATATATGTGGTGTGCGGCTCTGCAGGTGGAGGTAGGTGCTGGAGATTCCCCATTACTGGGCACAGAACAGCCATATATGTGGTGTGCGGCTCTGCAGGTGGAGGTAGGTGCTGGAGATTCCCCATTACTGGGCACAGAGCAGCCATATATGTGGTGTGCGGCTCTGCAGGTGGAGGTAGGTGCTGGAGATTCCCCATTACTGGGCACAGAACAGCCATATATGTGGTGTGCGGCTCTGCAGGTGGAGGTAGGTGCTGGAGATTCCCCATTACTGGGCACAGAGCAGCCATATATGTGGTGTGCGGCTCTGCAGGTGGAGGTAGGTGCTGGAGATTCCCCATTCCTGGGCACAGAGCAGCCATATATGTGGTGTGCGGCTCTGCAGGTGGAGGTAGGTGCTGGAGATTCCCCATTACTGGGCACAGAACAGCCATATATGTGGTGTGCGGCTCTGCAGGTGGAGGTAGGTGCTGGAGATTCCCCATTCCTGGGCACAGAGCAGCCATATATGTGGTGTGCGGCTCTGCAGGTGGAGGTAGGTGCTGGAGATTCCCATTACTGGGCACAGAACAGCCATATATGTGGTGTGCGGCTCTGCAGGTGGAGGTAGGTGCTGGAGATTCCCCATTACTGGGCACAGAACAGCCATATATGTGGTGTGCGGCTCTGCAGGTGGAGGTAGGTGCTGGAGATTCCCCAGTACTGGGCACAGAACAGCCATATATGTGGTGTGCGGCTCTGCAGGTGGAGGTAGGTGCTGGAGATTCCCATTACTGGGCACAGAACAGCCATATATGTGGTGTGCGGCTCTGCAGGTGGAGGTAGGTGCTGGAGATTCCCCATTACTGGGCACAGAACAGCCATATATGTGGTGTGCGGCTCTGCAGGTGGAGGTAGGTGCTGGAGATTCCCCATTACTGGGCACAGAACAGCCATATATGTGGTGTGCGGCTCTGCAGGTGGAGGTAGGTGCTGGAGATTCCCCATTACTGGGCACAGAACAGCCATATATGTGGTGTGCGGCTCTGCAGGTGGAGGTAGGTGCTGGAGATTCCCCATTACTGGGCACAGAACAGCCATATATGTGGTGTGCGGCTCTGCAGGTGGAGGTAGGTGCTGGAGATTCCCCATTACTGGGCACAGAACAGGCATATATGTGGTGTGCGGCTCTGCAGGTGGAGGTAGGTGCTGGAGACTCCCCATTACTGGGCACAGAACAGCCATATATGTGGTGTGCGGCTCTGCAGGTGGAGGTAGGTGCTGGAGATCCCCATTACTGGGCACAGAACAGCCATATATGTGGTGTGCGGCTCTGCAGGTGGAGGTAGGTGCTGGAGATCCCCCATTACTGGGCACAGTGGATATCAACCCTTCCTGGACTGTGACTATTTAGGTGTTCTTATGTTTCTTCATCCCAAGAGCAACTTTTTATAAGCTACATTTCCTCTGAGGTAAATCTCCCCAACAGCTGAGGAAATGGGCGATTAGCAACTTAGGCTAAGTTTACATTTGCTTATATGTGCGCAGCGTATCCTCTGCATACGCATGTTTACGCCGTGGGTTTTTATCCGCATCATCTTACGCATGATGCCAAAAAAACGCGTTTTTTTTTTTTTGCATTTTTTATGCTCATGCGTTTGATATAACAGACACCAAAAGAGCGTGTCTCATGAAGTCCACGTGTATCTAACGAATCCATGCGCATGTCCTTGCGTACCAATGCGTTCCCATAGATAGTAATGCGTTGTTTTGACGCATTCATCCACATGCACATGACTGCGCATATTTGACGGATTTTTGACGCTTCAAAAAATGCAACATGTTGCGTTCGCCGGACACCGCCGCACACCGCGAAATGATCTATGCCTTTGCATGAAAACGCATGTCTCTGCATACACCATGTTAAAGATATGTCAGCATGACGCATGCGGATGAAACGCTGCGCACACAGACGCAAATGTGAAACCAGCCTTAGCGCCATTTGGTAAAAACAAGGAATTAGTGGGTTTTCACACTGCGTTCAGTGACGTTTGTGTGGACAGGACCATAGACTATAATGATGCATGCAGATATAACTACATGCAGCCACGCGCTCCACTCCCGAGTGCCGGCGCCAGAGCTGGGATTTCACATGCGAGTGTCGGACGATTTCCTTGCATGTGTGATCCCAGCCTAACATCAATGATAGTTTGGATTTTGACAAAAAAAATGAAAGTATAGTTTCTTGATCTCTATTTTATTTATTTTACTCACTTATATAGCACCATTAATTCCACAGCGCTTTACATACATTATCGTCGCTGTCCTCATTGGGGCTCACAATCTAGATTCCCTATCAGTATGTTTTTTGAGTGTGGGAGGAAACCAGAGAACCCGGATGAGAACATACAAACTCCATGCAGATGTTGTCTTTAGTGGATTAAACCCAGGACTAGGTTGAGCATTCCGATACCGAACCGGTTCCGATACCTGAAATCCAATGTAAGTCTATGGAACAAAATATCGGAATTTTTAATTCGATATTTTGTTCCATAGACTTACATGGATTTCAGGTATCGGAACCGGGTTTCGGTATCGAATGCTCAACCTACCGGGACCCAGCACTGCAAAGCTGCAGTGCTACTCTGAGCACTATGCTGCCCTATGCAATTTTTACTACTTTTGTAAGAAAGGAAGGATCTAGTTTTAGGGCAATCCTGTCCTTCCAGATCATGAGCTATGGTTCTCTGATAAAGGGGGCCTGCGTGTTTCCAATCCTTCCTGTGATGTAATGGGTCCCAGGAATGCTCTCTTGAGGGATAAACATTTTGGACTGATCAAAGAAAGAGGCCCAAATATGGAGTTGCATAGACTTTTTAACACCAATATCAAATCCAAGAGGGTCACAGGAGGCAGGAGCAGGGTCGTCGCTGCAGGAATGGGGCGATACTGCAGGCCCTGGGCTGGAAGGAGGGGGTGTTCTGGCTTTTGGCAAGCAAGGGAGGCAGGAGCTGAGTCCTCACTGCCACATTCACCTTGCACCAGACTTAGCAAATTGTTTGTAGACACATGCGCACATTGATCTTCCTGACAGCCAACACGAGGTTAATGTGCTCAGCAGGGAGTCTGCCTCCCTTGATTGGCATCACAACTGACCCCCTCCTCCCAGCCTAGGGCCTACAGCATCGCCCCAGTCCTGCAGCGGCGACCCTGCTTACAGTGACTCCGCTCCACCGCTGCTGCTCCCACCCCAAAACGAGCAGGTAAGCTACATTCGGACTGAGACGCAGACCCATTTCCCTGCTAAATTTTGGGGAAAAATATGCATCTTAAAGCCTAAAAAATATGGTACTTTTTGTGTAATAGTGATTACACAGTCTGAGAGACCCCTAGATTTTAATACTGACTTTTCAGGACCCAGGTTGTTAAATGGAACCTCTCACCTCGTTTTTCAGCTATAAGCTGCGGCCACTGACTTTCGGGGCTTATCTACAGCATTCTATAATGCTGTAGATAAGCCCCCGATCTAAAGGCTGGGTCTCACATAGCGATACACCAGCGATCCCGACAATGATCAGGATTGCTGGTGTATCGCTACATTATCGCTGCTGAGCTGCCAAAACAGGCAGCTCAGGCAGCGATCAGTACAAGCGACACTGCGGGTAACATCGCTTAGTTACCCGCAGTGTACCTTGGATACCAGCGCCCTGATGCATGGGAGCTGGTAACCAAGGTACACATCGGGTTTCTAGGCACAGCCCCGCGCCTGGAAACCCACTGTGTACCTTGGTTACCAGCGGATCGCTGGTTTCCCGCCTGTCACACGCAGCGATGCGTGCCTGTCAGCGGGAGACCAGCGATCAAAAAAATGTCCTGGCCTTTCAACGACTATCAGCGATACCCGGCAGGGGGGCTGATCGTCGCTGAATGTCACACACATTGGTGAGCTTCGACCAGTGGAAGGTTTAGAAGTGGAAACCAGCTCGTTTTTGGGCCAAAAGGGAAGTATTCTGATTACTTTGCCGGAATAAAAGAGGTTCCAATTCTGGGCTAAGGCATCCACTTTTACTAGGTTGTCTCTTTGGTCTACAGAAAACAAATGCCAATTTAGCATTGGTTACTGATGCAAATTTGAAAAAGACCCCACCTTTGGTCCAAGTGGAAGAACACCTCTGGGTTTAGAAGCCATTCTGATGGACTTGAGGTGTTTTGGCTTAGAAAATCTCCTGAGTGATTCTGTAAGACATTTAGATTGATGGCAGAGAGAGATTGACTGTCCTTCTGCTCAGTAGAATATTTTGAAGCTAGAATTGCAGATGGTCGTTCTTTTGCCCACTGATGACAGCAATATGCTACTGCTTGTCATATGCGTGTTCGATTCTTACGTCGATCTTGTACATGACTGAGAATTCTCATGAATTCTATGAACTCTGATATAGGAAGATGTGTATCTTCGTACCGTTTAGCCAGTAGATAGAAAATATTTAGACTTGAGAGTCCTCAGTGGTTGATACCTTTAATGGCTAACTGAAAAGTGTAACAAATTGCAAGCTTTCGAGATACTCGGTCTCTTCATCAGGCATAGACTAAACAAAATGAAGAATCACTATTATATATATAGTATATATATATTAATATATTATTTACACCAGAGGACACAGGAATAGTGCATAGGTAGACAGTGACGTGAAGCAGACTGTCATTATGCAGAGGAATGAACATAAATAAAACTCTCTCCTTATCTATGATCTGTTCCAATATTATGTCATTCTCTGCCATAAGACAGTTCTGCTTCACGTCACTTGTCTACCTATTGCACTATCCTGTGTCCTCTTGTGTGTGTATATATATATATAATATATATATTAATATATATAATTTATATTGTGATTCTTCAGTTTGTTTAGTCTTTGCCTGAGAAGAACTGAGTAGTCCGAAGCTGACAATTTGTTACCATCTTTCAGTTAGCATTAAAGGTATCACACTGAGACTCTCAAGTCTAAATATTTTCTATGTAACTCTGTGCTCTTAATTTGAGATTCAACTGGACAGACTTAACCTATCCTGAAAGTGGAGTTTTGTATCCTGGCTCCCCATCTTTTGAGACTATTCATATCTAGGACTCCCAAAAAGACATTCTTGATCTCCAGTTTAAGGTATGATTTTTTTTTCAAGTTTATAATCCAGACCAGATTTATTAGCAAGGATAGGATCCTGAATAGATGAAGACATAGAGTATACCACTTATTTGCCACCACAAGAAAGTTGTCTAGGTATAGAATTATGGTGATGTCTTTTTCCTTAAATATGCCATGATGTCTACAAAGAGCTTGATAAAAACCAATGGGGTTGAGGCAATCCCAAAGGGTGAGCAACGGAACTGATAATGAAGAATTCTGGAATTCTTTTCTATTGTGAATATCGGGTAGTTTTGGTGTAGAGGAGAAATGGAGATGTGATAATATGCACTCTTTAAATCTAACTTGCACATTACTGCTTGATGAACTATCAGAGGAATAACAGGGGATTGACTCAATTTTTAATTTTGAACTTCCTGTAAATAGTCATTTGTTTAATTTTTCTGAAAGAGCCATTTGGCTTGCCACCATGAACAAATTTAAATAGTCACCTTTGTATTCTCTGGCCCTAGGACTTCAATGACAGTCATAGTTTTATATCATCCAAAACCTTTTTGGTTTTTCAGGAGGATAATGTGAAAATTCTATTTTGTATACTTTTTATCACTTGTATACCCAAGTATTCTGACTTATGATAGTCTATTTGCTGTAAAATTACTAAGGTCTGACGCCTACATTTATTGCATAATTTTAATTGGTGTAGAAAGATTGAACTTGATGGAACTAGGTCTTTCAACCTATGTAAAGGGTATGCCACACTAAACGAGATCGCAAACGAGATCACTAAAACGTCACTATTTTGCAATCTCGTTAGCGACCTCGTTGTGTGTGGCATTTAGCAACGATGTGGCCCCTGCTGTGATGTCGCTGATCGCTCACTAGCGTTCTGGACCGTTTTTTTGATCGTTGGCGTCCCGCTGGTGAGCCTATATCGCTGTGTTTGGCACCTTTTGCGAATGACGAGCGACCTCGTTTGTGACGCATATGGTGTTTAGCGTCACAGAATGGATCGCAATATCTGTAAGTTCTCTTTTGCGTCACAGAGAGGATCGCAGAAGTTGCAAAGCAGGCTAGCAGGACGCAGAGAGCAGGAGCGATGCTGGAAATTCCTATGAATCAGAAGCGCTCAGTACATGCTAATGACAGATCCTAACGACCGCCAAAGTCGTTAAAGAGATCGCTGACCGCTGATGAGTCGTTTATGAGATCTCCTGTTTGGCAGCTACTAGCGACCTAAAAGAGATCACACCAACGATCTCATTAGCTTGCGTCGTTATTGAGATCGCTAACCAGATCGCTAAGTGTGGCAGTACCTTATCTATGAATTGGGAATAAGCAGGAATCCTTTTGTTTTCTGCTTTTGGTATAACTCCATCTGCCCGTTTTCTTTTCCACTTGTGCTCCTGCCTTGTCTGAGTATTGGGGTTCTGAAAAGATGGGAGATTTGAGGGATTTCTTCTGGAAAAACTTATTTTTTAGCTAAGGCTTCTTTGAGAATGCTAAGATCCACTAAGCCTCAAGCCGGGGTGGACACACAGACTCCGGAAGTTGATGTAGCAGGCAAAACGGCACTTGTAAAATGAGGACTTGGCGCACTGGAGACCACAGGAGGACAGGTGTAGAAGGGATAGGCAAGTTCAAAGCAACAAAGGCAGCAGATGTATAGGGTCACAATGCAGATGCAGACCAGGAACTTATAGAAAAGCACAGCATACAAATAGAACACAGGACTAGGAGTCTTAAAGAAAACTTGTCAGCAGGATTTTGGTAAGTAAACTACAGACATTGTCATGTTTCCGTATAACAGCGGCAATATGACAATGTTTGTAGTTTACTGAGCAAAATTCTGCTGACAGGTTTGCTTTAATACCAAGGTGTGTGTCTTAGCAGGCCTTAAATATGCTTAGGCAGATAATGTCATGAAAGCACACAGGGCCACTTGTAAAATCTGAAGTGGAGCACAGCAGAAGGCAACGGCATGTTATACAACAGGCAAGAAGAAACTGCCTGTGTAAGAAATTAAGCTCGTGTCCCAGTCCATACAAAAAGAGATTATAACATACATAGGTTATATCTCTTCATATATTTCCCCTTATTAGCTCCAGGAATTGTATTATTACATGGGATTCTTTATGATCTTACATTGGCTCATCTTCTTTCCATTCAGGTCCTTACAATATTGGATTCTTTCAGTAAAGATCTATATAAGAGAATTTTCCCGACTGACCTGTCAAGGATGTCTAGGGACAGGGACAAGGTAGCGGAGAGGATATTACACCTCACCCTAGAGATCCTCTTCCAGCTTCTTGGAGAGGTGAGAGGTTCTGATGACGTCACATTACATCATTCTTATCTATGGGAATAACAGATGGACAGAACTGGAGAGGTGGGGACTCTGGAAATGTCTGTAGTGAGATTTATTAATGTGTCTCTCCATAACCAGGATTACATAGTAGTGAAGACCTCTAGTGAGCGCTGTCAGACCCCTGTGTCTGAGGGATGGGGAACACCCCTGAGCACAATCACGGGGCCTCCACCTCACCCCCTGATACATGAGGACATCAATGACCAGAAGATCCTAGAACTCATCTACAAGATGATTGAGCTGCTGACTGGAGAGGTGAAACTGCTGGGAATGCTGGGACATTATACAGTAACGCTATGAAGGGAACAAGGGGTGTGATGTATCAATGTATGTATCAGGTTCCTATACGGTGTCAGGATGTTTCCGTCTATTTCTCCATGGAGGAGTGGGAGTATTTAGAAGAACACAAAGATCTGTACAAGGACGTGATGATGGAGGTTCCCAGCCCCTCACATCACCAGGTAATAGACTTGACTAGATACATACACACAGCCAATAATTATCTGTATATAAAGAATGAATTCAGTCCCTGTATGTGTTTCTTCCAGTTCTATCCAGTAAGAGGACAACACCAGAGAGATGTCCCAGTCCTCTTCTTCCACAGGACTGTAAACAAGAAAATCCCGATGTTCCTCAGGATCATCAGGTAGATGGAGGAAAGGTGTCATGAGATCTCTCCTATGATGTGTAGACGGCTGTGAAGGTCTTGTGTTCAGTCTTGTTTTATCCACCAGTATTATATGTTTTATACTTGTGTAATGAGAACGTGGAGATGGCAGGATTAGAGCTGATCATAGATGTGACTTTTAGAATATTTGTTTCAGGATAAAGATCTGACCCATATTAATAATACAGAGACATATGTGAGGGGTGATGAGCAGTATAAAGAGGAGATTCCTCCAGATAACCATCCAGGTGAGTAGTAACCATCCAGGTGAGTAGTAACCACTAAATGTAGACAATGGTTTCTATATTTCTCGTACGATAAGACACACTTTATATGCCCCAGAAAATAGGTCTAAAACTTCAGTGCGCCTTATAGTATAAAGGTACTTGTTGTGAATGTGCTAGAAATGAATTCTGAGCAGAAGCTCCCTCTGGTGGTTACAAACAGTACTGAACTATCCAATGAAGATTGGCGATCAGGTGTTACTGACTGGTCTTATATAAGGGAGGTTCCCTCCCATCAGGGTTGCCGGTGATCAATTGTTCTGGTCTCATCTTTGATTCCTGTTCACTTTGTAGCTTGCTGTTTCGTGCCTGCATCTTCTGCTAACAGATAAGACATTTTCTTTTAGTTTTTTGTGCTTGCTTTTTGCATTTTGTCCTGCACTTCTGTGGGGGTCTGCCGGGTCCCCACGGGGGCTTGTGCCCCTCTCAGTTTAGTTCAGCCACTGTTGTTTGTTAATTTGCCTTTTCCAGTTTTTTCAGTGGCTGCTGTTTGGTTTTGTTACACTAGAGAACTAATTTAGGTGGTAGACGTCGTGTGATCTCAGGTGTTTTTGTAATTAGTAGAGTTGGTACTTTTCAGGGTTTTTTGGGATTGCAGTAAGTGTCCTTCCTATCTTTTTCTATTTAGGAAGTTTGGGCCCCAGCGTTTGCTCATACTATTTTCTGTCTGTGTCTGTATTTTCCTCTTGTCTAACCGCCATTACATGTTTGGGGGCTTTCTATGTTCTTTGGGGATCTGCTCCGGGGCAGATAGCTTTCCTCTTTCTATCTTTAGGTGTAGTTAGCTTCTCAGGCTGTGACGAGGCATCTAGGACCAACGTAGGTACGCTCCATGGCTGCCTTTAGTTGTGGTGGTTAGTCAGGGTACTGCAATCCCATAGATTCCAACCTCTCTGGTGTATTCCCTTTTTTGCCTGCTCTCCTCAGCTACCAAATCGTAACAGGTACTATTATAATTACAGTATTTCTGGATACCGGCCATCAATATAATAGGGTATTCACATAATTCTGCATGAACTGGTCACAATCTAGAATGTGTACAGTATTGACACAGAGGGCTATTAAGTGCATGGAGGGTGTGTGAACAGATGCTACGAAGGTCCTGATATTGAAGAAAATTATGTATAGTAAAAACCGGGATAGTTAGATAAGTGTGGTGAGGCGATAGGCCAGTGTAAAGAAATGTATTTTTGGGGTATGCTTAAAACTGTGGATATTGGGAATTAATCAAATTGTCCTGGGTATTGCATTCCAAAGAATTGGCACAGCACGCAAGAAGTCTTGGAGACATAAGTGAGAGGTTCAGATTCTTGAGGATGCTAGTCTGGGTCATTATTGGAACTGAGGGCACAGGTAGGGTAGTAGGCAAAGACTAGGGTGAAGATGTCGGGTGACGCTGAAACGTAGACTTCTTTGTGGGTGAGAGTGATAAGTTTGTATTCAACTCTGTAGCGGATGGTCAGCCACTGCAGTAACTGACTCAGTGTGGAGGCATTGGTGTAGCAGTTTGAAAGGAATATGATCCTTGCTGCTGCATTCAGCACAGATTGGAGAGTGGAATGTTTAGTAAGAAGGAGACCGATTATTAGTAGAGAGTTGCAATAGTCCAGACAAGAATGAATAAGCGCCAGAGTAAGAGTTTTTGCAGTGTCAAAGGTAAGAAAAGGTCGAATTCTAGAGATGTTTTTGAGGTGTAGGTGACAAGGGCGAGCGAGTGATCGTATGTAGGGGGTGAATGAAAAAATCTGAATATAGTATGAGTCCAAGACAGCGGGCATGTTGCTAGGGAGTGTGGGAACCACACATGGAAATGGCAATAGGTAGGTAACTGGATGTAGGAAACATAAGGAGTTCCGTTATTGACAGATTCAGTTTCAGATAGAGCAAGGGACAATGTTAGAGATGGCGGAAAGACAACCACTGGTATTTTGTAGTAATTCAGAGGTGATGTCCGGAGACTATGTGTATAATTATGTGTCATCAGCATAGAGATGGTACTGAAAATCAAATCTACTGATAGTTTGTCCAATTGGAGCAGTGTATAAGGAGTAGAAAAGATGCCTAGGACTGAACCTTGAAGAACCTTTGATTTAGCTGTTAGTAGATCATTAGAGACTTTTGTGAGGCAGTTTCAGCAGAGATTAAAGAGCGTGAACCAGATTGTAACGGGTCAAGAAGAGACTTACTTGAGAGATAGCAGATCAGATGGGAGTGGACAAAGTGTTCCAGGAGTTTATAGGTGAAGTGAAGACAAGTTACCAATACAATTCAAGTCGAGGGATGTGGAAAGATGAAAGAAGAGAGAGAGATGAAATATTTTAGTTAAATGAGCGGTGACAGCCAGTGAAAGGAACTGAAGAAGATGTGAGGGAACAGGGTCACTACTGCAGGTAGTAGGGTAAGAAGATGCGAGGAGCATGTTTACTTCTTCTTCCATGACTGTTTCAAAGACAGAAAATGAGCTAAACGCAGGTTGTGAGGGAGAAGAATGCATGATATTAAGGGGTGTGGAGAATTTACTGTCGGATATGGTTAATTTTTCCTTTGAAATAATTGGCAAGATTGTCAACGCTGAGGTCAGTGATGGGGGGGCCTGTACTCTTGCATTGAGAAGAGAATGAAAAGTGTCAGACGTTTAGGATTATTGGATAGTGCGGTGATTAGGGTGTTGACTTTGTTTGTTTGGAGAGGTGAAGGGCAGAGTTGTATGTGTTAAGCATAAACTTATAATGGATGAAATCTTCAGGCCTGATTCGTCCACAAACTTTCGGCACACCTGGAGCACCACTGGAGAAAATGTGTTTGCAGCGTGTGCCATGGTTGTCACCATCTGTGCCGTGGTGTCCTAAATATGGTTCATCCAGAGCTCTTTGCAATATTTCAGTGCAGATTCAGGACATGAGAGGGAGGAGATTTGGGCCAATGATGACTGCAAATTCCTCATAAGTTTGAGTGTTAATGGCACGTATATTTCTATAAATGTGATAAGTTGAGGGTGTCTTGAGTGGGGTGACAGTTCTTGACAGAGAAAGAAAGAAGGTTGTGGTCAGAGAGCGTGAGAGGGGAGTTAGTAAAATCATGCACTGAGCAGAGCTGGGAGAAGACCAGATCCAGCATATTCCCATCTTCATGCGTAGGAGAGTTAGTAAGCTGTGAACGACCGTAGGAGGAGGTTAGAGATATAAGGTGAGTGGCAAATTGGGAGAGGGGATCAGCAATGGGGATATTAAAGACCATGATGATGGAAATGTCCCATGATAGAAACTATGGAAGCCAGGTGGCAAAGTGATCCAGGAACTGACGGGAGGGGCCTAGAGGGCGATACACAAGAGCAACTCTTAGGGAGAAGGGCCAGTAGAGTCTGACAGCGAGGACCTCATAAGAAGGAAATACTAGTGAGAGTACTGGGGGGTTAACCTGTCAAGTACATTTTGTTGAAATAAGCAGACCAACACCTCCACCTGGTCTGTTTTCAGTTCTGGCAGGTTTGCTTAATAATGTAGGCCACCATGTGAGAGGGCATCAGTGTTGGTGGTGTATGACTGCTGGATCCAGGTTTCAGTAAGAGTCAGAAGGTTAAGGGAATTTGAAAGGAAAAAGTCTTGGTTGTAGGAGGTTTGGTACACACTGACCGTGAGTTCCAGAAGACATGCAAGGAATGTCAATGAGATTTGCAGCGTTTCTGAGTGTAGCAGGGGAGGAGTTAAACTTACTATTGCAAGAAGGACCGGGGTTGGGAGAGATCTCTGGCCACTAGGATAAGGAGTATAGATAGTGAGCAGATGGCTAAGTGATTTATGCATCTCTTGTGTTGTATGGTGGTAGTGAATGGATCTGTGAGGTTTATGACAATGAAAAGAATGTGAGAGTTGAACATAGGAGAGGAGAGAGGGGCTGATATGGATGGAGTGCACAGACTGTGTGAAAGAATGGTGCGTCATCCACAGATTCCCTCATGGCAGTGGGTCATCCACAGATTCCCCCATGCCAGGACTAAATACACACTGCCAATAATGTTCTGTAAGTAAAGATTGAATTCAGTCCCTGTATATATTTCTTCCAGTTCTATCCAGTAAGAGGACAGCACCAGAGAGATGTCCCCATTCTCTTCTCCCACAGGACTGTAAACAAGAAGATCTCAATGTTCCTCAGGATCATCAGGTAGATGGAGAGAAGGTGTCATGAAATCTCTATAATGTGTAGACAGCTGTGAAGTTCTTGTGCTCAGTCTTGTTTTATCCATCAGTATTATATGTTTTATACTTGTGATGGCAGGATTAGAGCTAATCATAGATGTGACTTCTTACAATATTTGTTTCAGTGTAAAGATCTGACCCATAATAATACTACAGAGAGATATGTAAGGGGTGGTGAACAGTGTAAAGAGGAGATTCCTACAAATAACAGCACAAGTGAGTAGTGACCACTAAATGCAGAGAAATCACAGATTCTTCTCAGTCACTGGCTTTGTTTCCTCTAGTTCTATCCAGTAAGAAGACAACGCAAGAGAGATGTACCAGTCCTCTTCTTCCTCAGGACTGTAACAAGAAGATCCCAATGTTCCTCAGGATCATCAGGTAGATGGAGAGAAGGTGTCATGAGATCTCCCCTATGATGTGTAGACGGCTGTGAAGGTCTTGTGCTCAGTCTTGTGTTATCCACCAGTATTAATGTATTTTTATGACAGTGAGACACACTTTTTCCCCAAAAATTTTGGAGAAAAATGGCGGGTGTGTTTTATAGTCCAAATGCTGACTTACCAGGGAGTGGCGGCAGTGATGGGGCAAGGTCCCTTACTCGGGAAGCCGGCGGCGGTAGAAGTGTGGCGATGCTGCGGGTCCGGTGTCGACGATGAGCGGAGTGAATCATTGGTTTTCCGGCGGCAATTTTCCTGAATCCGTGGGCCACTGGAGGCAGCGCTTGCGCAGATTGGGATCTTGGCCCTACTGAAATCTCAACCTGCGCACGCGCTGCCTCTGGCGGCTATTTTCCTGAAGCCCACAGTCTTAGGAAAATGGCCGCAGAGAAACCAATAATGCACTCCACTCTTCTCACCGAGCCCACAGCATCGCCACACTTTTGCCATCGACGGCTTCCTGAGGAAGGGACCCTGCTCCACACAGTGCACTGTACCCTGTCTTATTGCTGACACAGTGGCTGCAGCACCGCACTGCTGGGATACCCCCTCCTCCCACCCAGGGCCTGCAGTATTGCTCCACTTCTGCCACCGCCAGCTTCCTGAGGTAGGGACCATGCCTCCTGTGAGAATCCCCCTCTCCACTGCTGCCAGACCCCAGGTAAGATACCTCAAATTCGGAATATAAGATGTAACTCTATATTATAAAAATTTGTGGGTTTTTTTTCCCCTATTTTTCAAACTACATTTTTTTTTTTTTTTTACGTCTTATAGTCCGGTGCGTCCTATAGTCCAAAAAATACAATGTATGTTTTTTACTTGTTTAATGAGAACGGTGGAGACGGCATGACTAGAGCTGATCATAGATGTGACTTTTAGAATATTTGTTTCAGGATAAAGCTCTGAACCATATTAATACTTTAGAGACATATGTGAGGGGTGATGAGCAGTGTAAAGAGGAGATTCCTACAGATAACAGCACAGGTGAGTAGTAAGCACTAAATGCCAAGAATGGTTACTATATTTCTTTTATGATAAAACACACATTGTATGTCACAGAATATAGGTCTAAAACTTTGGTGCACCTTACAGCATTTCTGGATACCCGACCACTGCTCCATTCATTCTCTATGGGGCTGCGTGAAAAAGCCTTGTGCAGTGCTCAGCAGCCCCATAGCGAATGAATGGAACCGTACTCGAGCATGTGCACTGTTGACCTATTCTAATGAGGATAAAGTGCCAGTCAATGTGGTCCCAACATTCAAACCCCCATAATGTATAGGTTCTCACTGATCCTGTGGATAAGAGATACAGTAATTTGTTTTCACCACACCATCTGTTTTTATGCATATATTCTTTGTCAGCCACACATATGTCAATATCAGTTTAATACTCAGATTTACCTATAGCATCAACCACAGATTCCCAATAACAGTGCATCATCCACAGATTCCCAATAACAGTGCATCATCCATAGATAAAAGAAAAATATTATTTCTATAGCGTTTACACATTCTGCAGCACTGAATGTAAAATTTGAATAGCATATGACCCTCAAGGCAGCAGGCATGTTGTTGGGGAGTAATAGTAGAACCACACACTTGGAAATGGTAATATCGGGCATAGGTAGGTTAGTGGAGGGAGACAACATAAGAAGTTCAGTTTTTGACAGATTCAGTTTTAGGCTCCTTCAAACATCCTGGTGATTCCTGTACAGGAAAAAAACGATACTGGTGAGAGAGATGGTCTGTGTGACATCCATGTGTCCGTTTGCTGTCTGTGTTTCACATCCATATGCAGTCCGTGTGACATGTTCTGGCACCTGGGAAAAGCAGTACAGTTTGCGCTGATCCCAGGTGCCGTCTGCTGAGATCAGCACGACCTGGCGACAATGATGGGAGTTGTATTCAGCAGCATCGGTGTCCCTCCTGTGTAAAATAAAGAATTAAATTTTAAAAAAAAAAATGGCGTGGGCTCCCACACAATTTTCACAACCAGCTGAGGGAAAGCCCGTGGCTGGGGGCTGATAATAATTTGTGAAAAGGGGCAATATCCCAAAAGGTTCCCAAGCTATTAATAGTAGCTCACAGCTGTTTGCTTAGTCTTTCTTGGTGAATTTACAGGGGAACCCAGAAAAAAACATGATGTAGTGCCCCCCTATAAATTCAAACCAGGAAATGCTAAACTGACAGCTGTGGGTTGATATCAATAGCCAGGCAAGGGGCCTGAGATATAGCCCCATTCCCTCCCAGGCCACAAACATCAGCTTTCAGCCGCCCCAGAAATTTCCAAATTTGGCCCTTTGCCTCGCTCTTCCCACTTGCCCTGTGGCAGTGGCAAATGGGGTTGGGGTTGTCAGGTGACATCAAGCCCAGGGGCTAGTAATGGAGAGGCGTCTATAAGATGCCACATTACTAACCCAATAGTAAGTATTGAAATAAACACACTTCAAGAATAAAATCCTTTTATTTGAAATAAAACAAAACACCTTATTTTACACATTTATTTAAAAATAAAGTCTTACTCACTGTTACAGCTTATCCATTGAAGCCCTTGTCCCCTGTAAAAAACAAAAAACAAATAAAAACAATAATAATAAACAACCAGCGCAGTTCACTGTGAGCGGCCCAATGGACTGCGGTGACCTCAATGTGAAAATTCTCACGGTGATCTCATTGAGGTCACCATCGTCAATCGTCTTTGCTCACAGTGAAGTGAGCCTGGGAACACTCCTTCAGTGACCTGTGGTAACCTCTTTGACGTCACCACATGTCACTGAAGCTGCGCTCGCAGCACCTCGTTGTCTCTTGGTTGTCAGACTGGACGACGATCACATCATGCCACCACTCAGGTTGTAGACAAGATATTTCAGACATGGGACAGTATGACGTATCTTCACCTCGGACAGGTGAGGGATATGGTTGTTTATTTTTTTGTGTTTAAAGGGAACAGTGACTTCAATGGGTTAGGCGTAAGGTGAGTATTAATGTTTATTTTCTGTTTTTTTAGGAGGGCAAGGGCTTCAATGAAATAGGCGTAAGCGGAGTATAACTTTTTGTTTTTAATTTTTAAGTAAATGTGTTGATTTTTTTTTTTTTTTATTCAAATAAATGATTTGATTAATGCTGTGTGTTTACTATGGGGTTAGTAATGGGGGCATCCTATATATGCCTCTCCATCACTAACCCCTGAGCTTGATGACACCTGATGACAATACATCTATTATCCCACTTGCCACAAGGCAAGTTTGAAGAGCGAAGCTAAGCGTAAGATTTGGTGCATCTTAAGGGTTTGTCATTCCTGGGGCGGCTGAGGGCTGATGTTGGTAACCTGGGGAGGCCAATATCCATGATCCCTTCCAAGGCTATTAATATCAACCCACAGCTGTCTGTTTTAGCCTTTGCTGGTTTGATTTTATAGAAGGAACTTGCTTCTTTTTTTTTTTTTTCTGGGTTCCCCTGCAAAATTTACCAGTAAATGCTAAGCAAACAGCTGTGAGCTGTTATTAATATCCTGGGTCCCTCATGGGATATTGTCCTTTGTCCCAGATTATTTACATCAGTCCCCAGCCATGGGTTTTCCCTCTGCTGGTTTTGAAAAATGCACAGAAGCCCATGCCGTCTTTTTTTTATTTTATTCTTTATTTTACACAGGAGTTATACAGCTGCTGCTGAATACAGTTCCCATCATTGTCTCCTGGTCTTGTTGAGCGCAGTATGAGCAGGAGAAAATGATGAGCGCTGCCTTCAGCTGCCGGCGCCTGGGAACAGCGCAAACTGTACCACTTTTTTTCCCTTCACTGATGACGGCACACCTGAGAGAGAGTTCCTCCTAGCTAGGACAGTAACCTACTGAAATAAAAGGGCGGTACCTTTCCCCTGCTTCATTTTGTTTCCTGTCCTTAATGGGATTCCAGTGCTGAAATCAGCAGTATCCTGTGATGGGTGAAAAGAAAACGATTGCCCCTGACCTGTCCCAACATCGAAAGAACAGGCTTGCGTACCTGTGGCACCGTCCACAGATCCCACGGGGCTTAGTGTACATGCGGGCGGCAAAGTCAGTGCTGTTTTGGCTCGGTCTGCCGCATCGGCCTCCCCCTGCTGCTCTCCCTGTGCCTGCTCTCTGCTGGTCTCAGTGTGGTAGAGCGGCCGGGGCGATATCCAGAAGTGGCAAGTACCGCTGAAGTGAGCATTACAATAGTCCAGACGAGAAAGAATAAGAGAAACAGTAAGAGTTTTTGGAGGGTAAGAGGAAAAGAAGAAACACACCTTCCCGGTCAACGCTAAGGTCCAGGCTCTCGTTAGCTGAGAATGGAGGAGACCGGAGAAATCTGGTGTGCTGCCCTCATCCTTGAAAAGGAGATATCCTTTTGAGGAAAAGGATGTAGAGTTGTGGGACAAGGTCCCTAGGCTCAATGGCGCTGTGTCTCTAGGTTATGTAAGAAATCAGCACTTCCCTTTGAAGATTCAGGGGTACTCAGGGACCCATTAGATAAGAAGGTGGACACTTATCTAAGGCACACATGGGAAGCGGCAGCCTGATGTCTGAAACTGGCAATCGCCGGAACTTGTACCACACATTCCCTTATGATTTGGCTACAACTGCTGGAGGAACAGCTTAAGTCCAAGGCGCCAAAAGATAGGATCTTGTCCAACATGCCTCTATTGCACGTAGCCGCAGCATTCCTGGCAGACACATCTGCTGACTCTGTGATATTAGCAGCTAGGTCTGCTGGTCTATCGAACGCAGCAAGACTGGCCTTGTGGCTCAAAGGCTGCCTGGGAGATATGCAGTCAAAGAACAAATTATGGTATGTTCCATACCGTGTAATGGCCAGTGTTTGAGGGAAAAGACAGGCTTACTGGATATAGTAAGGGGAGACCTGATAATAGAGTTCTACCATCTGCTGCGTCAATCATTTGTAATAAACCCTATCAGAAGATCAGCAGGAGAACAACTTGCCCTAGAGACTGAGATTCAGGGCCTAGTAGACAAACACGTTTTATGCAAAGTTTTGAGCGATCATAAAGGAAAGGTATTTTATTTCCCCTTCTTTTTGATTAAAAAAGTCGGATGGCTCATTCAGGACCATCATAAATCCGAAGGGTCTCAATCGCTGGATAAAAAAAAAATCACACCTTCAAGATAGTCGGTCAATACAGCCATAAAACTTCTTCATCACAATTGTTTTATGGTGGTAGTCGACTTAAAGTATACTTACTATCACATCCCGATCCATCCGGACCATCAAATACCGGAGGGTGGCCATGTACATTCAAGGTGAAGTCAGACATTTTCAGTTCCAAGCTCTTCTCTTTGGGTTGTCAATAGCCCCGAGAGTGTTCACCAAATTAGTAGCAGAGATGACAGCTTTTTTTCGTATCTGGAACACAATCGCGTTCCTTATCTGGACTACTTTCTCACAGTAGGAAGATCAGAGGACCACTGTGCTACACTGTTGAAAGAGGTTACAGTAGTTTTAAAAGATCTGGGCTTGATGGTAAATACTCAAAATCAGGACTGCAACCCCTAAGGGGTCCCAATTCCACATCAGGCAGCTGCAGTGGGAGATAATGTCTGCACAAAGATCGCTGAAAGGGTGTTTAGAAGGGAAGGGTAGATCTTTCTTCAGAGGTCAGAAACTCCCTCAGATGGTGAACAGACAGGGCAAGTTTAACATCAGGGGTCCCATGGGTGAGGCCAGTAAACGATATAATCACGGCAGACGCAAGCATCTCAGTTTGGGGGTTAGGCAGTTCAGGGGTCTTGGAACCTCCCGAGCAGGGAAGGCGTCAAATCCAAAGGAATTGTGGGTGGTGAAAAGGGCTCTAAAAACTTTGTTCCTCTCCTCCTGGGTCACCACGTCCACATTATGTCGGACAACAGAGCCACAGTGGCGTATATCAACCACCAGGTGGGAATGAGGTCCTACTCCCTAATTGAAGCAGCAAACCACATCTTCCAGATAGCAGAACAGCATATTTTGTCCCTTACAGCACTACACATAAGGGGAGCAGAAAATATCGAGGCAGACTTTCTAAGCCGCAACCGGCTGAAACAGGGGAATGGGCCCTGAACCCCAGTCCATCTATGGGGGTTGCTGAGTTAAATTTGTTTGCTGACAGACACAAAAAAAAAAAAAGGTAAAAATATTCTGTTCTCTGAACCCCAGGGAAAACCCGTTTGCAGTAGACGCCCTGCAGATTCCCTGGGACTTCGGGAATTGCTAACGCCTTTCCTCCAATAGTGATGGTTCCAGCGGTCGTGAAAAATCAGGGAGGATCAGGCTAGAGTGATTATGATTGCCCCCTTCTGGCCAAAAAGACCATGTTTTTCAGATCAATGGATCTTGCCGAAGATACCGGACCTTTTTATGCAAGGCCAATATTCCACACTCAAGTAAAGTATACAAAAACCCTGTTTGGGAGAGAAGAACAGACAAATCGCGGCGCCCTAAGTGTGTAAACACAATATTATAATCTTTAAAAGGGTGCACAATTTTAAGCACTCACCTGATAGAAGACTAATATGGCTTTAGATTGTGTATCCCTAAATATCCTTCTGGGATACTTTTCAATAGACAGGGCTTGCAGCTTGCCTCTGGTGGATCTAAGTGAAAGAGCCAGATTCAGGCTCACACACGATGAGTAAATCAAGAAAAGCACATCCAGCCCATGAATGGCAGCGCTTCCCGGGACTCGCATACAACATGTTTCAGATGCAGTATATATCCTTCAGGTATCATAAAAACACAGTACAAATCCTACTAATATAAAATTCAATTACACATATATAGCAGCAAACCTTTTATCCCAGTCTAAGAAACTTGATTTGGGGTGTGGATCAAGTTCAGGAACATACCCACTAATTGATCCATCCTTGACAACATAGATGGGGAAAAAAAATGAGATGAAGGAAAAACAAAACCCAGAAAATAAATAAATAAAGGAAGCATTTAAACTCTTTATGACCTCATTCAATCCATTTGAATAGAATGTTGCCAGACGATATATTCAAAACGTTTCTTTCTGGTTCAAAAGAGCATTCCTATTTTCAACACCAGAGGGTATCTGCTCCAATGGAGTTACTTTTGTGTTAAATATTTTGTTATGTTTGATTAGCAGATGCCTTGAGAGACTGTTTTAAAAAGCTGTTTTTTTGCTCTATTTCTGTGACCATTAATGAGGGACCGCAGTGTCTGCACAGTACGTCCCACATATTGCAAACCGCAACTGCATGTGATGACATATACAACATAATCACTGCTACAGCTGAGTCTTTGTGGGATCTCAAAGACCTCACCAGTATTATTACATTTGATAGTTTTAGCCACGAGATCTAGGATCCTACAGGTACAACATTTTTTGGAGTTGCATTTAAAAACTGGTTCCTTGAAAAACACCACATAAAATTTGATCCTTACTTTTTTTAATGTTTTTTTCTTTTTGAATCCAACTGTTTTTTTCATTTACTGGGGGGGGGGCACCAAATTTTTCCCCCTCCTATATGTAATCCCTGGTTTATCAGGGAGAGGTTTTCCCAAAACAGGGTCACACTTCAAGATGTACCAATATTTTGAAAGCACAGTTCTTATTACTTTATTTCCCCTTTTGAATGTTATCACAAAATTCAATTTCCAGCGATCATCACTTCTTTACCAATAGTCAAATTATTCCTATTTTTTCCTTTTAAACATTACTCCTGTGTTTTTATTTGTTATCCCTATATGCACCATTTATCAAATTTTTTATTTAACTTTTTTCCTTAAATTTTCTTTTTAGAATTTTAGACTGAGCCACATAATCAGATTCTCTCGTACAATTCTTTCTTATACGAAAAAAAATTGGCTGTGGGGTATATTAACCTTCCACTTCTTGTAATGTGCACTGTTGAAATCTAAAAAGGCATTTGAATGCACTTTTTTTGAAGTGGGTTTTTGTGATAATTTTTTTCCCACTATGGCTGATCTCTAGATCAAGAAACACCATGTTTTCTTTATTAATTTGTGATGTAAAGGTAATCCCCCAGGTGTTATTATTGAGCTCCTTTATTAATTGTGCCGCTTCCTCCTCTGTCCCCTTCCATATAATGATCAGATCATCTATGAAGCGCCTATAAAGCCTTATTTTGTTGTTGAAAATAGGCTCAGAGAGTGACGATGAGGACTCGAATCGCCCCATAAATAAAGTTTGCGAAACTTGGGGCGACCCGAGTCCCCATCGCGGTGCCGAGCATACGCCTTCAAAATGAACACATTGTGTTCAAGAATGAATTTCAGACCCTTTAACAGAAAATCTCTTTGTTCGGGGAGCATCTCTGTCTTTGCTAAATAAAAACCCACCACATTTATCCCCATTTATTCGAACGTCCATGACAGCACTACAGAGAGAGGGGATCCGCCCCTTAGGAACAGGAAACCTACAGATATAAAAGGGCGGCACCTCTCCCACACATCAGTTGGTTTCCTGTTCCTAAAGGACGGGTTTCCTACAGATGAAGATCTTCAGGAGGACCCAGGCCGGCCGGTCGACCCAGGTAGCGGGGGGGGATCTCCTACCTCGGCCGGTGCGGAGCCCCTGGAAGCGCCACGGTGGGTCCGGGTAGGATTCCACGACAGTGTGCGGAGCAGGTGGAGCAGTATCCAGAGGATCCCTGTCTCCCAGCCAGCGCCGGTAGGTAAGTATTCCCCCCCTCTCCCTGGTCCCGATGCCTTCTCCCTGTCCTCTCCTGTGGTCCTGTCATGGTGGGGGCCTCTTGAGGATGCAGCCGTGATTTAAAAAAAAAAAAAAAAAAAATTTAAATTTGAATTTCCCGCCGCGTCACTGCTGTGAACGGCGCGGCGGGGGTTTTTTGAATTTCCCGCCGCGCGTCGCTGCTATGGACGGCGCGGCTGGGATTTTTTTTTTTTAATTTCCCGCCGCGCGTCACTGATATGGACGGCGCGGCGGGCGGTTTTGAATTTCCCGCCGCGCGTCACTGCTATGGACAGCGCGGCGGGGTTTTTGAAAGTTTAGTCGCGGGCCGCTTCTGCAGCAGCGCGGCTGGGTTTGGGGGAGATCTCCGCTCGTGTCCCGGCTGGAGGGGCGATGCAGCGGGGGACTATACTTACCTCCATCGGTACGGTGGGGTCCGTGCGAGCGGGGGGGGAAAGGGGCGGAGTCTCCACCGCCGGAACCGGAAGTGAGACGCCGGCCGGCGTTTTTGAAATTTTTGGCGGCTGCATCATCAGACGGCGCCTGCTGTGGGGACGGCAGGGAGGTGCGGGGGGGCCGTGGAGCGGAGAGTAGTAGGGGTGGACCCCTGGCCAGACCTGCTGACCCGGATATCCGGGGGAGGATATAAGGAGCCTAGGAAAGAGGTAAAGCGCTTCTGCCCCATTTTGTGATGGACACTGCAGAAGCTCCCTCGGTGCAACAGGAGAGCCAGCAGCAGCAGACAGAGCGCTCCTCTTCAATGGCCAGGAGCACCAGCCGCAGAAGTTCCGCAGCTGGGAAAAAGGCCCCTCCCCGTGATCCGGTACCTACTGCTGTATAATCTGGGTAAGAGATCGTCAGACTTAGAATACCCAGTAATGCAGTTTTCCCCCATTCTGTGTCTGTTACTAGGGGAAGAAGTGTTCGGTGAAAAGCAAGCACAGGGAATGTGCCTTTTGTGCTTGCCCTCTGCCTGACGCTTGCCCTAAAAGGTTGTGCCAGCCATGCATGCAACAGACGGTAGGGCATTTGAGGGGAAGGGCAGGGGCCTAGGATGAGATAGTAACCCCCCCTATGCCCCTTCTCTTTTTAGATAGCGGAGGAGACTCCGGATTTCACCGAAAGCCTGAAGGAGATAATAAGAGCAGAGTTGAAAGCGTCCTCAAGACACGGAAAATCTTCCAGGCATAGAACTGTACCAGTTTTATCTGATTCAGATTCACCTGCCGCCCATGACAGGGGTGAAGTTGTGTCAGGACCCTCCTCGCCTTCCTCTTCGGCTTCCTCCTCGTCTTCTACGGAAGACGCTACCCGTTTTTTGTTTTCCCTTAGACCAGATGGACAAATTTGTCAAATCAGTTAGGTCCACCATGGGGGTAGAAGAGGCGAAACCAGAGCTCTCAGTACAGGATCTGATGTTCGGTGGTCTAGATCCAAAAAAACGGAGATCCTTTCCACTAAATAGTAGCATCCAAGGCCTTATAGACAGAGAGTGGAAGAAGCCTGAAAAAAGAGGCTCCTTACCCCAAGCGTTTAAGCGAAGATATCCCTTTGAAGATCCTTAACAGGTAGATGGGATAAGGCCCCAAAGCTGGATGCAGCAGTGGCGAAGGCTTCTAAAAAATCCTCCATCCCATTCGATGATATGGGGTCTTTGAAAGATCCATTAGACAAGAAGGCAGACTCCTTCTTGAAAGGCACATGGGAAATGTCGGCAGGTGCCCTGAGACCGGCGGTTGCAGCCACTTGTGCAGCCAGATCATTGATGGTCTGGCTAGACCAGTTAGCATCCCAGTTAGCAGATGGAACCTCCAGGGGTCAATTCGGAAGACCTTGCCAATAATTCAGAACGCAGCGGCTTTCCTGGCTGATTCCTCAGCGGACTCAGTAAGAATGGCTGCCAGAGCGGCAGGGCTGTCTAATGCAGCACGAAGGGCATTATGGCTCAAATGTTGGCCGGGCGATATTCAAGCCAGATCTCGCCTCTGCTCCATTCCGTGTGACGGCGAATATCTTTTTGGCCCGGTCCTGGACGAACTTTTAGAAAAGGCAGGGGACGACAAGAAAAAGATTCCCAGTCTATCAACCCCTTCCTATAAAAGACCTTTCAGCAGAAGAAGGTTCAGCTACAGAAGGTCGTCCAGAGAACGAGCCAAATGGGATGAAAAGAGGCGAAGAGGTACAGGGTTTATGTTTAGGGGTCCACCTAAGGAAACAAAAAAACCCTCGCAATGACTAGCAATGCCGGTAGGAGGCAGATTGAGGGCCTTCTACCCGGCCTGGTCGGAAATCTCAAACAGTAGCTGGATCCTTAACATCATAGCTACAGGGCTGCGGTTAGAATTCTCCTCGGTACCTTGGGATAACTTTAAAATTACCCCACTCAGATCATCCCCATCGGAGCAGGCCGCTTTAGAGTTGGAGGTTCAGGAGCTTTGCGCTAAGAAAGTCTTAGTGGAGGTACCAGAAGCAGAGCGGGGTAAGGGGTTTTACTCCCCTCTGTTTTTGATCCGTAAACCGGACGGGTCTTTTAGAACAATTATTAATTTGAAAGCCCTCAATAAGTTCCTGATTATTCACCCATTTAAAATGGAGACGGTCAGCTCAGCAATAAAGCTTCTGTTTGAAAATTGCTTTATGGTGGTGTTAGATCTGAAAGACGCTTATTACCACATACCGATCCATATGGAGCATCAGCGTTTCCTCAGAGTAGCAATCCAGATGGGGGAATCGCTGCGACATTTTCAATATAGCGCCCTTCCTTTTGGCTTGGCGGTTGCCCCACGAGTGTTCACTAAGGTTATGTCGGAGGTCATGGCCCACTTACGTGAATCAAATATGCTCATAGTCCCCTACCTCGACGACTTTCTTATCATTGGAAAGACGGCAGAGCATTGCCTAGAGCAACTGCAAAAAGCGATATCTACCTTAGAGCGGCTGGGATGGCTAATAAATACCAAAAAGTCTCGTTTGAATCCGATGAGGGTTCAGCAATTTCTAGGGCTAATTCTGGATTCACAGAATCAGAACTGTAGTTTACCGTCAGACAAGTTAATTCGCTTACGGTACCAGGTCCTAAACGCTTCCAAAAACCCCTCCATGTCGCTTAGGAAGGCCATGTCTCTTTTGGGCTCCCTCTCGTCCTGCATTCCCACGGTTCGGTGGGCTCAATTTCACACAAGGGCGCTGCAAGCTGAGGTCTTGCTGTATCAAAATTTGCTAGGTGGTTACCTGGAAGGCCAGCTATCCTTGTCCCAGGCTGCTATAAGATCCCTGGATTGGTGGAAGAATGAGACAAACCTGTTGTGAATGGGTTTGAGATGAGTTCTGAGCAGAGGCTCCCTCTGGTGGTTACAAGCGGTACTAGAGAGGATTGTGAGGACTGGGAATCAGGTGTTACTGATTGGTCTTATATAAGGGAGTCATTTTCCCATCAGGGTTGCCGGTGATCAATTGTTCTGGTCTGAATCCTTCTTTCCAGTTTCCCTTGTAGCCTGCTGTGTCGTGTCTGCATCTCCTGCTATCTGATAAGACAATTTCTTATTTTGTGTTTTTGCTATATTTTTGCATTTTGTCCTGCACTTCTGTGGGGGCCTTCAGGGTCCCCTCCGGGGGCTTTTGCCCTCTCAGTTTAGTCCAGCCACTGTGTTTTGTACTTTTGCTTTTTCCAGTATTTTTTTCAGTGGCTGCTGTTTTGTTTTTGTTACACCAGAGAACTAATTTAGGTGGTAGAGGTCGTGTGATCTCAGGTGATTTTGAAATTAGTAGAGTTGGTGTTTTTTCAGGGTTTTCTGAGATTGCAGTAAGTACCCTTCCTATCCTTTTCTATTTAGATAGTTTGGGCCCCAGCGTTTGCTCATACTATTTTCTTTCTGTGTCAGTATTTCCTCTTGTCTAACCGCCATTACATGTTTGGGGGCTTTCTATTATCTTTGGGGTTCTGCTCCGGGGCAGATAGCTTTCCTATTTCTATCTTTAGGTGTAGTTAGTTTCTCAGGCTGTGACAAGGCGTCTAGGACCAACGTAGGAACGCTCCACGGCTGCCTCTAGTTGCGGTGGTTAGTCAGGGTACTGCAATCTCATAGATTCCAACTGCTCTGGTGTATTTCCTTTTTTACCTGCACTCCTCAGCTACCGTAACATAACACAAACCTGTCTAAGGGGGTTCCCTGGGAATATGAGATATCCCGAATAGTCACAACAGATGCTAGCCCCTCTGGGTGGGGGCTCATATGGGGGACGTTATGGTTCAGGCTTATGGGAGCAGGATCAAATTCATATGTCTTCTAATATGAAGGAATTAACAGCGGTAGAGCTAGCAATTAAAAAGCTCCTTCTATATCTACAGGGTCACCACGTTCGAGTGCTCTCCGACAATCGGGTCACAGTCGCTTACATCAACCACCAGGGTTGTACTCGTTCCGGTCCTCTCATGGAAGTGGCAAGGCGCCTACTTCAGATAGCAGAACGACACTTTCTTTCTCTAACAGCTCTACATATAAGGGGAGAAGAAAATACCAAGGCGGACTTCTTAAGCTGCAATCTCCTGAGTCAAGGAGAGTGGTCATTAAAGACTTCCATCTTCGACCTAATTGTGCGGAAATGGGGTCAACCGGAGGTAGATCTCTTTGCTACCAAAAGCAACAGGAAAGTGAGACAGTTCTGCTCTCTAAATCCCAAAGAACGCCCTCTGGCAGTGGACGCTCTTCTATTACAGTGGGATTTCAATCTAGCCTACGCATTTCCTCCCCTGTCCTTACTCCCCCTAGTATTGAGGAAGGTCAGGAAGGACAGGGCAAGGATAATAGTAATCGCTCCTTTTTGGCCCAGGAGGGCATGGTTTTCATGTCTCAGAAACATGTCAATAGCCGACCCGTGGTGTTATGTTTCGGTAGCTGAGGAGTGCAGGTAAAAAAGGCAATACACCAGAGCAGTTGGAATCTGAGATTGCAGTACCCTGAATAACCACCACAACTAGAGGCAGCCGTGGAGCGTTCCTACGTTGGTCCTAGACGCCTCGTCACAGCCTGAGAAACTAACTACACCTAAAGATAGAAATAGGAAAGCTATCTGCCCCGGAGCAGAACCCCAAAGATAACAGAAAGCCCCCAAACATGTAATGGCGGTTAGACAAGATGAAATACTGACACAGAAAGAAAATAGTATGAGCAAACGCTGGGGCCCAAACTATCCAAACAGAAAAGGACAGGAAGGGTACTTACTGCAATCCCAGAAAACCCTGAAAAGCACCAACTCTACCAATTTCAACATCACCTGAGATCACACGACCTCTACCACCTAAATTAGTTCTCTGGTGTAACAAAATCAAAACAGCAGCCACTGAAAAAACTGGAAAAAGCAAAAGAACAAAACTCAGTGGCTGAACTAAACTGAGAGGGCAGAAGCCCCCGGAGGGGACCCTGAAGGCCCCCAAAGAAGTGCAGGACAAAATGCAAAAATATAGCACAAACACAAAAGAAGCAAAAGTCTTATCTGTAAGCAGGAGATGCAGACACGACACAGCAGGCTACAAGGGAAACTGGAATGAAGGATTCAGACCAGAACAATTGATCACCGGCAACCCTGATGGGAAAATGACTCCCTTATATAAGACCAGTCAGTAACACCTGATTCCCAGTCCTCACAATCTTCACTAGCACCGCTTGTAACCACCAGAGGGAGCCTCTGCTCAGAACTCATCTCAAACCCATTCACAACAGTACCCCCCCCTTGAGGAGGGGTCACCGAACCCTCATTTGAGCAACCAGGTCGGTCAGGATGAGTTCTGTGATACGCACGGATAAGTCTCCTAGCATGGATGTCCGAAGCAAACACCCAAGAATTGTCTTCCTGACCATAACCTCTCCATTTAACCAAATACTGGAGTTTCCGTCTAGAAAAACGAGAATCCAATATTTTCTCAACCACATACTCCAGATTGCCCTCAACCAAAACAGGGTCAGGAGGCACAGCAGCAGGAACCACTGGCTCAACAAACCTCTTCAACAAGGACTTGTGGAACACGTTATGGATCTTAAATGTCCCTGGAAGAAGCAAACGAAAAGAAACAGGATTAATAATCTCCATGATCTTATAAGGTCCAATGAACCTAGGCTTAAATTTAGGAGATGCTACTCTCATAGGAATATTCTTTGAGGACAACCAGACCAAGTCCCCCACTTTAAACCGAGGACCATCAGTCCTATGCCGGTTAGCAAACCGCTGGGCCTTCTCCTGAGAGAGGGACAACCTCTCCACTACCTGGACCCAAATCTGTTGCATACGCTCCACAACAGAGTCAACACCTGGACAGACAGAAGCCTCCGTCTGTCCTGAAGAAAATCGAGGGTGAAACCCAGAATTACAGAAAAACGGAGACATCAAAGTGGCAGAGCTAGCCCTATTATTAAGAGCAAACTCAGCCAAAAGCAAAAAAGAGACCCAGTCATCCTGATCAGCAGACACAAAGCATCTTAGATAAGTCTCCAATGTCTGGTTTGTTCTCTCAGTTTGACCATTGGTCTGAGGATGAAATGCCGAGGAGAAAGACAATTGAACACCCAGTTTAGAACAAAAAGTCCTCCAAAATCTGGAAACAAACTGGACTCCTCTGTCAGACACAATGTTCTCAGGAATGCCGTGTAAACGAACCACGTGCTGAAGGAACAACGGCACCAATTCAGAGGAGGAAGGCAACTTAGGTAATGGCACAAGATGTATCATTTTGGAAAACCTATCACAAATTACCCAGATGGTGGTCATTCTCTGAGAAACAGGAAGATCGGAAATGAAATCCATAGAGATATGGGTCCATGGTCTCTTGGGCACAGGCAATGGCATCAACAAACCACTAGAGCGAGAGCAAGGCTTGGAGCGAGAGCAAGTCCCGCAGGACTGCACAAATTCCCTGACATCGCGAGACAAGGTAGGCCACCAAAAGGACCGACTAACCAAGTCTCTGGTACCAAAAATTCCGGGATGCCCAGCCAATGCGGAACAATGAATCTCAGACATCACACTCTTTTTCCATTGGTCCGGGACAAACAATTTTCCAACAGGGCAGCGCTCGGGCCTATCCTCCTGACACCCCTCCAGAGCAAGTCTCAAATTGGGCGAGATGGCGGAAAGAACTACACCCTCTTTCAAATAACAGAAGGATCAGATAACTCAGGAGAGTCCGCAAGGAAACTCCTCGAGAGGGCATCCGCCTTAACATTCTTAGTGCCAGGAAGAAAGGAAACCACAAAATTAAAACGTGTGAAAAACAAGGCCCATCTGGCCTGTCTAGGATTGAGTCGCTTGACAGATTCCAGATAGACCAGATTCTTATGGTCCGTAAGGACCACCACCTGATGTTTGGCTCCCTCCAGCCAATGTCTCCACTCTTCAAAAGCCCACTTCATGGCCAATAACTCCCGATTACCTACGTCATAATTACGTTCAGTAGGAGAAAATTTTCGAGAGAAAAAGGCACAAGGGTTACTTTTAGAGGTCTCTGGATCTTTTTGGGACAAAACGGCACCTGCCCCAATTTCAGAGGCATCAACCTCCACCTGAAATGGCAGAGAAACATCAGGCTGCCGTAGAACAGGAGCAGAAGTGAATCTCTGCTTAAGTTCCTGAAATGCAGAGACTGCCTCAGGAGGCCAATTCACCACATCAGAACCCTTTCTGGTCAAATCAGTTAATGGTTTAACAATAACCGAGAAATTACCAATAAATTTACGATAAAAATTGGCAAAACCCAAAAATCTCTGAAGAGCCTTTAATGAAGTAGGTTGGACCCAATCACAGATGGCCTGAACCTTGACCGGGTCCATTTCAATAACAGATGGGGACAAAATGAATCCCAGAAATGAGATCCTCTGTACGCCAAAAAGACACTTTGATCCCTTCACATACAGAGCATTCTCTCTCAAAATCTGGAACACAGTTCGAACATGTCTCACATGAGAGTCCCAGTCATTAGAAAAAATCAAGATATCATCCAAATAAACAATCAGAAATTTGTCCACAAAATCCCTGAAAATGTCATTCATGAAGGACTGGAAGACGGAAGGAGCATTAGTGAGCCCAAAGGGCATCACTAGGTACTCAAAATGCCCTTCAGGGGTATTGAATGCCGTCTTCCATTCATCCCCGTGCTTAATGCGAATAAGGTTATACGCCCCCCTGAGGTCAAGCTTGGTAAACCAAGTAGCGTTTTTCACCCTGGAAAACAGGTCAGAAATCAAGGGTAACGGGTATTGATATTTCACAGTAATATTGTTCAAGAGACGATAATCAATACACGGCCTTAATGAACCATCTTTTTTGGCCACAAAGAAAAAAACGGCACCTAAGGGTGAAGAGGATGGTCTGATATACCCTTCTCCAATGACTCCTTGATATAAGACCGCATAGCGTCATGTTCAGGTACAGACAAGTTAAAAAGGCGACCTTTAGGGAATTTACTACCCGGCACTAATTCAATAGCGCAGTCATAGCTCCTATGGGGAGGCAAGGATGCAGATTTACTTTCGCTAAACACATCAGAAAAATCAAACAAAAAGTCAGGAACATCCTGAGCCTGGGGGAGGCAGAAAAAACAGGAGTGTTGGTATTAACACATTGGCAGCCCCAACTGGTTACAGACACAGATTTCCAATCCAAAACAGGATTATGAGACTGTAACCAAGGGAAACCCAGCACGATAATGTCATGCAGATTATATAGAACCAAAAATTTGCAGCACTCCTGGTGATCAGGTTCAACCCTCATTATCACCTGAGTAGAAAACTGGGGTTTATTCTCAGCCAAAGGGGTAGAATCGATCCCCAGTAGGGAATAGACTTCTGTAGGGGTATCAAGGGAAACCCACAACGTTTAACAAAATCATAATCCATCAGGTTAATAGCTGCTCCAGAATCAACGAAAGCCTGAGCAGAAAATGAGGACAGAGAGCATATCAGAGTGACAGTTAATAAAAACTTAGTCTGAACACTACCCAAGACAACTGAGCGTGCAAAACGTCTTCCCCGCTTAGGGCAGACTGAAATAGCATGAGAGGCATCACCACAGTAGAAACATAACCCATTGCGCATTCGAAACTCATGACGCTGTGCCCAGACACCACTCTATCACACTGCATGGGTTCAGAAGCTGGTTCACAAGGCAACACCATTCCACGCATACTTCTCCGCTCACGCAAACGTCTGTCAATTTGAATCGCTAATGACATAGAATCATTGAGACCAGAGGGGACAGGGAATCCCACCATAACATCCTTTACATTATCTGACAGACCCTTCGGAAAAGGGCCGCCAAAGCGTCGTCATTCCATTTGGTCAGGACTGCCCACCTACGGAATCTCTGACAGTATAACTCAGCGTCATCAAGTCCCTGATTTAATGCCAACAAGGTTTTTTCAGCTTGATCAGTGACATTAGGCTCATCGTACAATAACCCCAAAGCCTGAAAAAACGCATCAACATCACTCAAAACAGGATCCCCAGGTATCAGGGAAAAAGCCCAATCCTGAGGATCGCCGCGCAGGAGAGAGATGATAATTTGAACCTGCTGCGCTGCGTTTCCTGAGGACTTAGATTTTAAGGCAAAAAACAATTTACAATTATTTTTGAAATTCTGAAACTTAGCTCGATCCCCTAAAAACAAATCTGGCATGGGGATCCTAGGTTCCACAACAGGCAACCTAGCAAGATATGCAGCAATACTCTGAACCTCAGTGGCAAGCTGATCCACACGGCCAGACAACTGTGCAAACTCCATTGGGAGAAAAGATCCTCCCCAGCACCCAGAGACACAGAGGAAAAAAAAAAAAAATGCAACAAACAGAAAAATATCTCTGACAACTCTGACAACCTTTTTTCTTTCACAATATTTTTTTCCCTTCTGTGAGTACCAAACAATTTCAATTTTTAGGCCGGTGATACTGTTATGTTTCGGTAGCTGAGGAGTGCAGGTAAAAAAGGCAATACACCAGAGCAGTTGGAATCTATGAGATTGCAGTACCCTGAATAACCACCACAACTAGAGGCAGCCGTGGAGCGTTCCTACGTTGGTCCTAGACGCCTCGTCACAGCCTGAGAAACTAACTACACCTAAAGATAGAAATAGGAAAGCTATCTGCCCCGGAGCAGAACCCCAAAGATAACAGAAAGCCCCCAAACATGTAATGGCGGTTAGACAAGATGAAATACTGACACAGAAAGAAAATAGTATGAGCAAACGCTGGGGCCCAAACTATCCAAACAGAAAGAGACAGGAAGGGTACTTACTGCAATCCCAGAAAACCCTGAAAAGCACCAACTCTACCAATTTCAACATCACCTGAGATCACACGACCTCTACCACCTAAATTAGTTCTCTGGTGTAACAAAATCAAAACAGCAGCCACTGAAAAAACTGGAAAAAGCAAAAGAACAAAACTCAGTGGCTGAACTAAACTGAGAGGGCAGAAGCCCCCGGAGGGGACCCTGAAGGCCCCCAAAGAAGTACAGGACAAAATGCAAAAATATAGCACAAACACAAAAGAAGCAAAAGTCTTATCTGTAAGCAGGAGATGCAGACACGACACAGCAGGCTACAAGGGAAACTGGAATGAAGGATTCAGACCAGAACAATTGATCACCGGCAACCCTGATGGGAAAATGACTCCCTTATATAAGACCAGTCAGTAACACCTGATTCCCAGTCCTCACAATCTTCACTAGCACCGCTTGTAACCACCAGAGGGAGCCTCTGCTCAGAACTCATCTCAAACCCATTCACAACACCGTGGGTCCTGCCGGATATTCCCGATCTGCTCTCCCAGGGTCCAGTCTACCATCCTCGAGTAGCGGGCCTCCACCTGACGGCGTGGATTTTGAACGGTCGCTGCTGAGAGATAAGGGGTTTTCTGCTAATGTAATTAATACTCTCCTTAAAAGCAGGAAGGAGGTTACAACTAGAATCTACGCTAGGACTTGGAAGAAATTTCTCCAGAGCTCGGGGGTGGTAGCAGGGGACCCAACACCGATAACCCAGATTCTAGAATTCCTACAAAAGGGTCTGGACTTAGGTCTCACCACAAGCACCCTTAAGGTGCAAGTTTCAGCTTTGGGGGCACTCTTTAGTAGCAACATCGCAAATAATTACTGGGTCAGTAGATTCATTAAAGCTGCGGGTAGGTCGAGACCCATAGTGAAGGTGAGAATCATGCCATGGGACTTGAACCTTGTTCTCACTGCTTTAACAGAGCCTCCTTTTGAACCTATATCAGCAGCATCAATAAAAATTCTTTCCCTTAAAACCGCTTTCCTGGTAGCATTAACCTCGGCTAGGAGGGTAAGTGACATCCAGGCACTATCTAGATTGTCTCCTTACACTCAGGTCCTGAATGACAGGATAATTCTTAGACCGGATCCGGCATACCTACCTAAGGTGTCTTCCGCTTTCCACAGAACACAGGAAATTGTTCTTCCTTCGTTCATCCCTAATCCATCTAATCAAAAAGAGATAAAACTCCATACTTTAGATGTTAGAAGATGTCTACTGCAATATTTGGCAGTCACTGATCCCTGGAAACGGGACAATGCATTGTTTGTCTCTTTTCAAGGAATTAACAAAGGCCGTAGATTAACAAAGAGCTCATTGGCCAGATGGATTAGGGAAGCAATTTCTCTGGCATACACCTCGAGGGGCAAGCCGGCACCTGAGAGGCTAAGGGCGCATTCCACCCGAGCTGTGGCGACTTCATGGGCAGAAGTCTCGATTGACCAGATATGTAAGGCAGCTACGTGGTCTTCTCCACACACGTTTTACACTCATTATAGATTAGATTTGGGTGCTTCCTCAGACCTTTCTTTCGGACTAAGGGTGCTGCAGGCAGTAGTCCCTCCCTAAGTAGTTATTACTCTCTGTAATTCTCTCTGTAGTGCTGTCATGGACGTTCGAATAAAGTCTAAGTTACTTACCGTTAACGGTATTTTTCGAAGTCCATGACAGCACCCTTACATTCCCACCCGGGTTCTATGTGCACTTCTTCCTCTTATGTAGTCCACATGTAATAAACAATTGATTAATGTTACTGTGTGATGCATAAAATTTTTTTGCTGTATACCATTTAACCTTGAAGTCCTGTTATGCTCTGTAATCCAACTGATGTGTGGGAGAGGTGCCGCCCTTTTATATCTGTAGGTTTCCTGTTCCTAAGGGGCGGATCCCCTCTCTCTGTAGTGCTGTCATGGACTTCGAAAAATACCGTTAACGATAAGTAACTTAGACTTTCGTGATCTATGTTGGAATATAATGAATTTACATCCAACAAGATGAAGGAATAGTTTTCTTCCCATTCAGTATCCCTCAGTTCCTCGATTAATTGTGTGGAATCTCTCAAATACGAAGGAAGAGACTTTGCTAAATCTTGTAAAAAAAAAAAGTCAATATAATGAGAAAGATAAGAAGTCAAAGACCACATTCCTGATATAATTGGTCTGCCAGGTGGTTTTTCAGGGTTCTTATGCAATTTTGGTAAATGATAAAATAAAGCCATGGTTGGCGCAGGATTTGTTAAAAACCTTTTTTTTTTTTTTTTTTATTAAGAATGTTCCTCTCGTAGGCTTCCTTAATCATATGGTGATAGTCCCGAACATAGGATTGTGTAGTATCTTCTTTTAAAATTTTGTAATGTCTCATATCAGACAATATGTTCAAAGCTTCCTCAATATAGTCAGATCTGTTTTGCACAACTACTCCCCCCCCCTTTATCAGCTTGTCTTATTACTATATCTGTATTTTGTCTCAAATCCTCCAATGCCACTTTATCTCTTTTAGAGTTATTGTTCTCCTTCTTTATCTTATTTTTCCCAATTCCATGCTTTTTATTTAATTTTTAGTATTTTCCCATTTCCTAAATTCTTCAGACACTAATGAAAAAAAAAGTGTCTATATTTGGTGCTCTGTGTTGATGAGGATTAAATAGAGATTTTGGGTGTACCTCCTTGTGGATATATTCCCTTTCTTTGTTTGTCTCTATTGGATCAGTATTTTTTGGGGGTTCCCAATGTCCCCATTTTTTTCAGTCAACAAGAAATGCCTTTTAAGAGTAAGTTTGCGAGTATATAGGAAAAATGTGTATCTTCGTACCGTGTTAGCCAGTAGATAGAAAAATATTTAGACTTGAGAGTCCTCAGTGGTTGATACCTTTTAATGGCTAACTGAAAAGATGGTAACATTGCGAGTATATGCATTTAAATCGAGAAAAAGATTAAAAAATGCATTCATATCTTGAGCAGGGCAGAAGTTCAGTCCCCTACTTAAAATTTCCATTTCTGAAGAGGATAAAATGTGGGATGATAAATTACCGTATATACTCGTGTATAAGCCGAGATTTTCAGCACCTTTTTTCGTGCTGAAAATGCCCCTCGGCTTATACACGAGTCATAGGGCAGAAACCAGCGGGGGAGGGGATGCCGCGGCAGGAGCCGGTGGCTGGGATCATACTCACCCCTCCCCGTGCCATCGCTGAACTTGCCTGCAATCCTGCTTTCTCCCCGTCTTCCTGCAGCTCTTCAGCACTGAGCGGTGACGTAATACCCGCTCATTAAGGTCATGTAATATGGACGTGACGCCACTCCCATGGGCGTCGCCTCCATATTCATGGCCTTAATGAGCGGTATTACAACACCGCTCAGTGATGGAGAGAGCTGCAGGAAGAAGGTGAGAACGCAGGATTGCAGGGTCCCTCAGCGATGGCACGGGGAGGGGTGAGTATGATGGAGGAGAGGACAAGGAGCATGAGCAGGACGGGGGGGGGGGAGAACAGTGGACGGGGGAAGCATAGAGGAGGACGGGGGAAGCTGGAGCAGGACGGGGGAAGCATGGAGGAGGACAGGGGGAGAACAGAGGACGGGGAAGCATGGAACAGGACGGGGGGGGAGATCGGTGGACGGGGGAAGCATAGAGGAGGACGGGGGAAGCATAGAGGAGGACGGGGAAGCATGGAGCAGGACGGGGGGGGTAGATCGGTGGACGGGGGAAGCGTGGAGGAGGACGGGGGGAGGATGGAGGGCACAGCAGAGGACGGAGCAGGAGGGGAGGAGAATGGGGGAGCACAGAGCTGGATGGGGGAGCAAGGAGCAGGACGGGGCAGCACAGAGCAGGAGGGCAGTTTATACACCGGCTTATACATGAGTCAATAATTTTTCCCAGTTTTTTGTGGCAAAATTAGGGGGGTCGGCTTATACACGGGTCGGCTTATACACGAGTATATACGGTAAACATTTTAACCAGAGGCAGATTTGGTTGTTTATTGGTTTCTGGGTTCCTTGTTTTTTTTATATGTTCTGAGATTTCTATTAGATCCCTTTCCTCTTTTTCCTCTTACTCTACTTTTCTTTTTTGGGACTTTACAAATTACTTTGCACCGGCTGTAATATCAATGTGATTCTTTTGTATTGGACTTTAAAATTTGGGCTGTTTGTGAAGAATGCATTAGTGGTGTTAAAATTGTTTCTGAAACACTTAGACGTGTGGGACCTATCACTAAAAAAGATGTTGGATATTACTGAGGATGGGGATGGTGTAGGCACTTGTAATACTGTGGTAAATGTAGATGAGGATTCCATATTGTCATGGATAGTTAGTTCGTTTATATCAAATTCAACATTGGAAGTTTCCAACCTGTGGGGAACAGTTGGAATTTCCAGTGGGGGAAGTCCAGCATTAGGGAGAGGTAATGTTGGAGCATTTTTCATTACAATGATCCTGGGCTCTAATGGAATGTTTTTTTCAATGGGTGGAGGTTTTTTCTTTTGTACATTTCTATTAACTATAATGTAAAAATTCTTGGGGTAGACGTATTTAGAGGTAATTTAATTTGCGAGATAGTTGTTTCAATGTCATGTATATTTTTTTATATTTGAATTAATTATAGCCTTTTTTTTTCTGTTTTTTTTTTTTTTTTTTTTTTTTTTCCTTCGTCTGGGTTTTTTTTTCTTGCATCTATGTTGTCAAGGTTGGATCAATCAGTGGGTGTGTTCCTGAACTTGGTCCACACCCCAAATCAAGTTTTTTGAGACTGGGATAAAAGGTTTCCTGCTATATATAAGTGTAATTGAATGTTATACTAGTAGGATTTGTACTGTGTTTTTATGATAACTGAAGAAGGATATATGCTGTATCCGAAACGCTTTGTATCTTCTCTATTTTAACTTGTCAAAAAATATAAAATATCTTTGAATGTGAGTCCTGGGAAGCGCTGCCATTTATGGGCTGAATGTGCTTTTCTTGAAACACTAAAGTAAAGGGCTTCCATCTAGCAGCATGGAATTTGAAAGGGCAGTACTGAGTAACGGGGTTTTCTCCAGGCTCTGTTTTCACCTTGCTAAAAAGTAGAAAATCCACGACAATCTACGGCAAGACATTGAAAAAAATTTGGAAGTTTTTAGGGAAGCCGTTTGGTCAAAAGCCTCCAATTGGCCCCAACCATAGAGTTCCTTTAGATGGGGTTTGAACTGGGGTTGGCTACTAGTACCCTTAAGGTCCAGGTGTCTGCTGTGGGTGCATTGTATAGTTGGCAGCTAATACTTGGATAGCAAGGTTCATAAAATCCTGTTATAGATCGAGAGCAGTCCCAATACTGGGGTTCCCCCATGGGATCTAAAACTGGTGCTAGAGACTTTGAGGGAAAAAAATCACTGTATATGGGATAGGAAATACCAAACCGTATTAGACCACGTCACCGAATTGAGTACCCATTTTTTCAATAATTGATATAAAATAACTTATTAACCCCTTCCGACCTATGACGCAGCATATGCTTCATGGCGGGATCGCTTTCCTGCTGGTCGGGTGACTGGGGTCACTAAAAGGTCACCCGACCTGCAGGTACAGGAGGACATGTACTTGACCCCAGGGGGGGTGGCTTTGCCCCCCCATGGCTACGATCGCTCTGATTGGCTGTTTCACTTTCAACAGCCAATCAGAGCAATTGTAATATTTCACCAATGAAACTTGGTGAAATATTACAATCCAGCCATGGCCGATGCTGCAATATCATCGGCCATGGCTGGAGACCGCAATCTGCCACCGACTGACGGCTGCGATCTGCCACCGTCAGTATTTCCTCCCCTCCGTCCTGTCCTCCACTCCGCCCGCCATCCAATTCCACCCAAACCCCCTCCCCACGGTGCCTCCCGGTGTCCCTCCGTCTCCAGGCCTTCCCCCATGGGCGCCGAGATCTGCTGGCCGGCACCCGGCAACAATAGAAAGATTTTTTCCTATTGGTTCATTTTGGTCACTGTGATAGACCCTAACACAGTGATCAAAATAAAAAAAAAATGTAAATATCTCCCCCTTTATCACCCACTGAGATAGGGATAAAATAAAAAAAAATGTATTTATTTTAATTTTTCCATTAGGGTTGGGGCTAGGGTTGGGTTAGGGTTGGGATTAGGGGTGTGTTGGGGTTAGGGTTGCAGTTAGAATTGAGACGTTTCCACTGTTTAGGCACATCAGGGGCTCTCCAAACGCGACATGGCGCCACCATTGATTCCAGCCAAATTTAGCGTTCAAAAAGTCAAACGGTGCTTCTTCCCTTCCAAGCCCCGACATGTGCCCAAACAGTGGTTTACCCCAACATATGGGGCATCAGCGTACCCAGGAAAAATTGCACAACAACTTTGGGGGTATCATTTCTCCTTTTGCCCTTGGGAAAATAAAAAATTGGGGGCTAAAAAAATCATTTTTGTGGAAAAAATGATTTTTTTTATTTTCACGGCTCTGCGTTATAAACTTCTGTGATGCACTTAGGGGTTCAAAGTGCTCACCACACATCTAGATAAGCTCCTTGGGTGGGGTCTAGTTTCCAAAATGGTGTCACCTGTGGGGGGTTTCTACTGTTTAGGCACATCAGGGGCTCTGCAAACACAACGTGATGCCCGCAGAACATTCCATCAAAGTCTGCTTTTCAAAACAGCACTACTTCCCTTTCGAGCCCCGACGTGTGCCCAAAAAGTGGTTCCCCCCCACATTTTGGGTACTAGGGAACTCAGGACAAATTGGACAACTTTTGGGGTCCAATTTCTCCTGTTACCCTTGTGAAAATAAAAAAATTGTGGGCTAAAAAGTCATTTTTGTGGAAAAAAAATGATTTTTTATTTTCACGGCTCTGCGCTATAAACTTTAGTGAAACACTTGGGGGTTCAAAGTTCTCACAACACTTTCAGATAAGTTCCTTGGAGGGTCTAGTTTCCAAAATAGGGTTACTTGTGGGGGATTTGCAATGTTTAGGCACACAGGGGCTCTCCATACGCGACATTGTGTCCGCTAACGATTGGAGCTAATTTTCCATTCAAAAAGTCAAATGGCACTCCTTCTCTTCCGAGCCCTGCTGTGCGCCCAAACAGTGGTATATGACCACATATGAGGTATCGGTGTACTCAGGAGAAAATTGCCCGACAAATTTTAGGATCCAACGTATCAATAAGATATTTGGATATGGCGCTGTGTGGAGGGCGGATAAAAGCAGCAAAAACAAAGGGCGGCACCACAACACCGTCAGAGTAGTGATAACTAGATAATAATAAAAGAGGTTTGTGCTAATAAATGCCCTATAATAAAGAGGGGGAGTACATTGACATATGAAATTAAGAGATTTTACCTCTGTTCCCAATGCGGGTCCTGGGTTCGGTAAAAGACAGTGAGCGGGATACTTTCCAAAAGAGATAGTGGCGATACAGTGAGGTCTTTTCTTAGCAGCGGTACCCCGGCCGGAGGCAAGCACTTACCTAAGGAAGTCTGTAATTCCGTCCTCCAGGTGTCACAGTTCGGGAGAGGCCAGCTGTCCAGGTCTGTGAGCTGCGCGTGTTGCAGCTAGGCGTTCGTGATGGTACGGCAGGACCTGCCGTGACGTCTTCGTCACGTGACTGGAGGAAACTGTGGAGTACGGTGCGCAGTAAAGAACAAGAGTAGCAGGATTCCTTGTTCCTATGTGTTTCGAGAACGGCGGTTCTCTTCTTGAATGTAGCTTTGAGTAGCTTGAGGGGTGCAGTTTTTAGAATGGTGTCACTTTTGGATATTTTCTGCCATATAGACCCCTCAAAGTGACTCCAAATGTGAGGTGGTCCCTAAAAAAATGGTTTTGTAAATTTTGTTGTAAAAATGAGAAATCGCTGGTCAACTTTTAACCCTTATAACACCTAAAAAAAATTTGTTTCCAAAATTTTGCTGACTTAAAGTAGACATGTGGGAAGTTATTTATTAACTATTTTGTGTCCCATAACTCTCTGGTTTAACAGAATAAAAATTCAAAACTTGAAAATTGCGAAATTTTAAAAATTTTCACCAAATTTCCGATTTTTTTCACAAATAAACGCAAAAATTATCGACCTAAATTTACCACTAACGTGAAGCCCAATATGTCATGAAAAAACAATCTCAGAATCGCTAGGATCCGTTGAAGCGTTCCTGAGTTACTACCTCATAAAGGCACACTGGTCAGAATTGCAAAAAATGGCCAGGTCATTAAGGTCAAAATAGGCTGGATGTAATGATCCGTCCATGTGACCTGGGCCAATTTTACCATGGATGGATCATTACTTCTAAGCAATCGGCCGTGCACATGGAGGGAGTGCAGCCAATCGCGGCCGGGAGTCACAGACTGCACCCGGCACTTTAAGCCCTGAAATACTGCGATCTAACAAGATTGCAGCATTCTGGGAGCCGGCAGAGGGCTGACAGCCCCTCTGCATTTGGATCGGAGACCCCGCGGCGTGACTCTGGCTCCCAATCGTTGCCATGGTGAGCGGATGTCGTCGTGACTACATCCGGCTCACCAGAGCTAGCAAACTTGCTGATCATGCGCAGTGCATGATCAGCAAGTCTCCCTGTCAGTGCAGCGCGAAATTTTTTCTGCAGAATGTCTTCATCTGATGCTTTGAAGGGGCCGCCGCAAAAAAGATTGCCCCACAGTGGAACAAAAGTAAACAGGAAAAATAATAATAAAAAAATAATATAATTTTTTTTATAATAAATATTTGAATGAAAAAAAATATAAACTTAAAGGTACACATTTTGGTATCACCCGGTCTGCAACGCTGCGTCCCCTTTTGGAAAACCATAAAAAAAAACAAAAAAACAATGCTTTTTCCATCATCCCCTGAACAAAAAGTGGGAAAAAAACGCAAAAAAAAAGACGGATAAAATAAACACGTACCGCTGAAAACGTCATCTTGTCCACAAAAAAACGACCGCCCTACACGTTTTCAGCGAAAAAAAATTTAAAAAAATTAACTTCGAAAAAAAGGATGCAAAAATAATTATTTTTTCTCTAAAATATTTTTATTATATAAAAATGCCAAAACTAAAAAAACAATATAAATGAAATGTGCATAATCGTACTGACCCAAAGAATAAAACGCTTTTTCAAAATTGTCCCACACACGAACGGGATAAACCCCCCCCCCCCCAAAAAAAAAAAAAGAAAATTCATGAATTGCAGGTTTTTGCTCATTCTGTCTCCTAAAATAAAAATAGAAACGAACAAAAAATGCATGTGCCCCAAAATGGTACCAATAAAAACGCAACTCATCCCGCAAAAATAAACCTACTTGACCTTTGGGCCCCAAAAAAAAGGAAAAATTTTAGCTCTCAAAATGTGGTGATGCAAAACTATTTTTGCAATAAAAAGTGTCTTTGCTGTGACAGCACCAAAAAAAAAAAAAAA
>JARQOD010000003.1:45925888-45989733 GCA_033576555.1 Oophaga sylvatica
CCCACTTTGTGTTCTTCAGCCGAGACAACGCTGGGAAAAAAGGGCCCACAGGGAAAAAAGAATTTTTTCCCTTTTCTCTGGGGAGGTATACCCCCAAACGGCAAAGTTAAAGCACCCAAAACCCTTATTATGAAGGAAAGCTGGGGTTGGAGTAAAAGATTGGGGCGGTGGAAAAATTTGTTTTTAAAAAGGGGAAAATGCTTCCGGGTTTTTGGGGCGGGGCCAGGAGAACCTAGATGTTTGGGTAAGTTGGGGGGTTGGGGGACACTACCTCAGAAAAATTTCCCAAATGAAAGGTCTATAGAAGTTAAAAAACCCTTTTGAAGCGCTGCCCCTCTTCACTTTTTGGGGGAAAATTGGCCAATCCTTGAGGTTGGGTTTGTTCCCCTCCATACAAACCCCTTGCGTAGATTTTAAATACCCAAAATTTTGAATTTGGTCATGGAATTCCCCAATTTTAAGTTTGATGTAGGATGGTTTTGCCCTTAGGCTTTAAGACCATTCCACTTTGTCCTTGTTTTTCCCCTCTGTGGATTTTAGAAAAAATTAGAATTATCCAGAAATCACAACAAATGTATCTAGGGCCCTGAAGATGTTTTCACAAGTTTTGGGAAAGTGGTGGGGGGGGGGGTCCCTCAGACCAAAAGGAAAACTGGGTATTCGAAGTGTCCATAGGTGCCCCGAATGCGTCTTTTTTTTCCCCGGGGGCAATACGGCCCAAAAGTTTTAGGCCCCACGGGATCCGTTTGAAAATTTTGGCGTGCCGCCTTTTTTCCAACAACTCAGGGTTTAAAAAGGGAATGGAAAGGTTTTCTAGTAATTTTTATTGATTTCCCCCTTTGTCTTTGCAGGGTTAGAGATAACTTTCTTTTTCACAAAAAAGAGGGGTGCCCCCGGGGAGATGAAGAGGGGGTTAAAACCCTTTTTTGGTAGATTTTATTATGTAGTTTTTAAAAATTTTTTGGGGGCCCCCGCTAGGGGGTTTTAGATTTACAAAAGGTATTGGGGTCCAGGAAATTTATTTTTTTTAAAAACTAGGGGCGGGAGGAGGAAGTGATGGGGTTTTTTTTGTCACATAAATCAAATGTCTGGTTTACGGGGTTTAGTTAGGGATGCAGGGTTTCCCCTTTAGGAACAGAAATAAACCTTGATCATCGTTTCCCGGAAAGTTAATTTTGGCCCCCGTTTTTCGTGGGTTTCTGGCCCTCCCGGGTTTAGTAAAATTTGGGGGAAAGGGGGGGAAAAGGGGGAAAAGCTTAAAAAGCTTTTTCTCCTGAGATTTTTCCCAAATTTAAGGATTTAAAAGCTGTTTCCGTTTTTCCCCGGGTCAGAAAGGGACACCCAAAATCTCCTCGAAAGGGTGTTCTTCAAAAAACGTATCCCCTTTTAAGAGAAAGGGGAAAAAACTTTTACTTGCCCTATGATCTTGAAGTCCCCAGACTGGCCCCCCGAGTTTATGGGGGAAAAGAATGAGTTTTTATTTTTTTTCCTGCGGGGGCCCCTTTTGGGAAAAAAAATTGGGTTTTTTCTTGTAGAAAAACTAACTTTTTAAAATGCCCAAAAATCAAAGACCCAGGGACTTTGGGCTGATCTTTTTTAAACAAGCTCCTCTCGAAACCCATCAAGGAATGATGGCAGTAGTTTTAAACGAGAAGGCTGGGGGTTTATATGAAGTGCCCGATTAACCAAAAAAAAAACATTTTTTTCCCCTTTATACGATGTTCTTTTGGTTTCACTAACCTTTTTTGAAAAGATTTCCCCCTGATGGGTTTTTTTTTGGGGTTTCCCTTTTTGTGATCTACTAAAAGGGTTCCCCTTGTGAGGAGGGAGGTGGGAAAAGGTTAGTGCGTTTTTTTCGAACCACCCTCTTTTTGCGTTCAGTCGACGAGCATCAATCGGTACAATGTTAATAAGTACCTAACGCGGGGGGGTCGGCACGAGCAATTTTATTTAATCAGTGGGAAAAACCCTTTCCGAAAAATTTTTTTTTTGGGGGAAGTGTCCAAGTGGTATAAAGCCCCCTTCCAAAAACCCAAGGGATTTGGGGTACTAAAAGCTTCCCCTTTGGGCAATTTAAAATTTGGCTGCTTCAGCTGTTGCCCTCGTTGGGGTCATCAAACCCCCGGAGGGGTAAAATAAATTTTTGGTTTTTTTTAAACAATCATCCTAGTCTAAAACAGAGGGTTTGCCCCCATCAAAGCCCCTTTTTTGGGAGCAAAATGTTTTTTAGTAAGCATTTGGACGTTCAGTGGGAAAAAATTTGGGAAACATGTGCAGAGAAAATAGATTGCATTGGTTAAAAAAAACCTGTTTTTTCACGTTCACCCCCAAACGAAAAAAGGGGGGAACTTGGGGATCCCTGAACTCGGGGTTTGGCAGGAGCCTGGACTCTTCTTAGAGCCTCAATCCCGGTATAATTCCTGAGTAGTTTGTCCAAACCTTGCAAAAAATTTTTTTGTGAGGGGGTGTAGGCTTTAAAACGGGGCTTTAAGTCGTATATCTGCCAAAAGGTTGTATCGTCCTCCCCCAAGTTTTTTGCGGGCCCCCCTCTTCCAAAATTTTTTTAAAAGGGGAAGTGTGGAAGGAGAAGAGGAAAAGGAAAAAAAAAAAAAAAAAAAAGTGTTTATGTGGTAAAAACTCCAGAGTAACATTTAAAGGGAAAAAGCGCTCACCTGGAAAGGGGGTGAGAAGTCACAAACTGTCATCCAAAGGTATTAAACGGACTTGATTCCCGTTTCAGCCCGACCGGCTTTCCTAGGGCCAGCAAAACCCAAACATGGCTCCTAAAATTTTTCATGTTAGTGTAAGTTCCTTTTGCGTCTTGTGTTTTGGGGGGAGGGAAAAACAAAGAGAATAGGTTGAATGAATGTTGTTTCTTATACAAGTGCAAAAAGGTCACACGTTTGAGGAAAAAGAGGCGGAAAAAAGGGGCCGGGAAAAACTTCAAGTTACAATAACCCCCCAAGGGGGTTAGGATCTCTTTTGTCCTTTAATTCTCTGAAACATGGATTCACCAGACAGGGTTTTTCCAAAGCCAAAAGTTTCCCAAAGTTCTCGTAGGAATAGCTGGACCCCAAAACCCGGGGTTTCCCAGGAGTCAGGTAAGGCTGACTGGGCTTGATTCAGGGAAAGATTGTTCGCTGGGCTGCTTAAGAAGCAAGGGGAGAAATCAGGGGGGAAATAAAAAAGGAAACTCCTTTTTACTGAGGGCAAGGCTGCAAAGAAGAAAGCAAATGGCGAGGGAAAAAATAGTTTAAGGAACATGTAAAAAAAGCAAAAAAAATTCATGATGATAGTGAACAAGCCATCCCCCCAACGGCTGATTAAGGCTGAAATTTTGGGTTTCAAGTTATTGAGCACGCAAATCCCCAAAGGGTGCCCAATTCTTGCATCCACCCTTTTCCTTTTTGAAATTTTTTAAAAATTTAAAAAATAAACTATTCCCCCTAAATACAAAAAATTGTCATCTTTAATTTTTTGGTTTTTAGGTTTTTCATCTTCAACTTTTTAAAATTTACAATGACGTAATTTTAACCAGGGTGCCAAACTTTTTACGCTTTTTCCTTGGATTTCGATACTGTGCAGTCTAGTTGTAGTCGGCTGTGTTGGTCGGAAAAGAGGTTCGTGATCTGGCGAGTTCAAAAGTGTTACCCTAAAAAAAAGTGCTTTTGGCATACTTTGATTTTTCTGGTACCTCATGTTCTTTGGGGTTTCCCCCCTAATTCCGTATGAAAAGGAAAAGATTTGGCCAAAAACCACTTCTCTGGAAGGTTAGCGGTTTTTTGTCTAGGGCATCCAGTACCTTTTTGTAGGTTGTCAACCCTCTCTGCCAGTAAAATTGGCGCCCCCCCCCGGAGGTGGTTGGTCTTGTACCCCCCTGATGTTTATACAGGATGGTTGGTTTTTTCCCCCATGCCTCCTTACTCTTCATCCTTTTTGTGGGATTCCCCCTTTAAAAGATAATCATTGCTTCTCTGTCTACGGGAAGAAAAAAAATTGTGTCTTAAAGTGAAGCCCTCTGTGAGGTTGTTTTTGTGACCCAAAAGGGGGAAAAGTCCGGAGTAAGTTCACCCCTTTTGCGTTTCTCCATCTGTAAAAGGGCCTGTGCCTGGCCCACTTGCTACCTTGTGGTGCTCCATCAGCCCCTTCTCTCATTTTTAAATGGATCTTTTTGGGTGTTCAAAATTCGAGTCCTTGAGTGTTGGGTCTTTTTAAGGAAAAAAACAGGGACATGTTTCATGCCTGAATGCCCCCCGGAATATTCTCTTTGGGATGGAGACATATGGGTTTTTTCCCCCCAATTTTTTATCCCCAATACTTGGTTGGTTAATATTAAATCCGATGTAGAGGGGCCCTTCTGATGAGGCTTTAAACCCAAACACCGGATGGGCTATGTTTTCCCCTCCGCGTTACGTTACTCTTTTGTCCTTTTAAATTTTTTGGCCCATTTGTTGAGGAGCGATTTTTGTCGGTACGTAATAAGGAAAACTTCCCCGTTTGGCCCGTTGAAGAAACAAAGTGAGAACTGGGGGGCAAGGTCTAAGGTCTCTGATTGTGCCCCCGACTCCTCCTCCCCCCTTTAGATCAATGATGTCCATCAGCAGGCAAAAACACAAAAAAACTATTTTCAGGGGGAAAATATGTTTTTATCTCTGCATTTTGCAAGTTTTCCCCCTACAAAGAAAAGGGGATTGTTTGGTTTTAGAAGATCCAAAAAAAGGTGTCTCAAGACCCCCTGTTGCAGCTATTAAAAGGGTCAGAATACTACTAAAAAAAAAAAGCAATTAAAAAAGTTTTTTTTTCTTTTTGTGCGCTACCATATTTAACCCCCAACCTTCCATTTCGGCGCAGTAAAGCATTGAGCCCCTGTTTGGTGTTGAAAAATTTGGGGAAAAATTTTTATACTTGATTGTATTGAGGTCTGACTCCACAGGAGGTTGGAGTTTATTTTATGAAATTTTTTTTTATAGGGAAAAAAAGAATTTTTTTTATCCCCTACAATTGCTTAAAAAAAAAGAAATTATTTGATAAAGAAAAAGGATTCATTTTAACAGTTTTTAAAAAAAATATTTAAAAAACCCAAATCAGCAAATAAAAAATTTTTTCCGGTAAACAAAGGTAAAAAGCGTAAAAAATGTTTTTTTTTTTTTCTTTAAAAACATTAAAATGTAATAAAAAAATAACTCTGGGCATATTCCATGTGGTAAAAACTGCATTCTTTTGTGCAGTGTCCTCACCCACCAAAACAAGTCTTGATTATTGTTTCTGCTTTTTTTTTTTGCGTTTTTCCCCTTGTTTTGTGATTTTGGGGCAGAAAGAAGAGAGTTTTCAAAGCCTTTTTTTAAATAAAGAAAAGCTTTTTTTTCGCTTAAAAATTTTCTTTTTTTTTGCATTACTTCCGGGAAAAAAAAAACATATAGGTGTTTCGGGGGGAAGCAAAAAAGGAGCTTGGGGTTTTTTCCTTTTTAAATGGTAAAAAAATTATAGGAAGGGATATTCGGGCAAGCTTTCGAGCTGTTTCGTCTCTTATAGGTGGTGTAACAAAATATTTGAAGAAACCCAATTTTATATAAGTGAAAAACAGGCATGGTGTGATACTGGACATTTAAATAAACAAACATGGTTTTAAAGAGAGAATCCTTAATTAGGTAAGATTAGATAAGTGGTGTGAAAGTTTTTGGACCCCATATGCATGTGAGTCAAAGGATGGTGGTGTCTCCATTGTTTTTGGGGAAGTAGCTAGATTTGGTAATGGGCATAAAATCCTCCGAAAATTGAGCCCTTGTGTGACGGAATCAAAGGTGGTAATGAATTTGTATTCAAACCTGTGTGTTTGTGTGATTGGAAATTGCCTTTCAAAATGACAACTTTCTTATTGTTATGTTGTGCCTGGACACAAAAATGTTTGGCCACAGGTAGATTTTTTTTTTTTTGTCTGTAATCGTATGACGATGAGACCTCACCCTTGCTCTCAGTCTTTTTCCTGTTTCTCCAAATAGAGGCCACGACAGGACATATATTGCATAGAATTAAATATACCACATTAAAAGAGGAACTGTGAATGCCCCTGGGGACTTTCCAGAAGAAACTTATAGAGAAAAAAATGCACGAAAACTGCACAGTACAGCTGGTTTTTATACCCAGAGGGGGGGAGATATCTGAAATTCACTCACATTGCTTAAAAATTTAGACAGTGTTCAACATGTGGAAAAAGCAGCTTTTTTCTGCTGCTTTTTTTTATTTTGTATAAAATTCTTGGGTTTACCTGTCCAAGCATAGTGGATGTAATTTCATGAAAATTGGCCTCTGTGCATCTAAAGGTCCCCCGCCCCGTGATCTAAAGATCCGCCCACTGTGCCCCCAAAGACTCCAGCCTGTGCACCCAAAAAACTCCCTGCCTGTGCACCTAAAGAATCGCCCCCTGTGCATCTGAAGTTTCCACCGCTGTGTATCTAAAGACTCCCCCTTTTGCATCAAAGACTCCATCCCCTGGATCTAAAAGACTCCACCCCTGGATCTAAAGATTCTGCCCCTGTGCATCTAAAGACTCCGCCCACGTGAATCTAAAGATTCCGCCCCTGTGATTAAAGGGCTCCACCCCCTGTGACCTTAAAGACTATGCCCCTGTGCATTTAAAGACTCCGTCCTTGTGTTATAGACTTAACCCCCTGGTCTAAAGACTCCACCCCTGTGTTTCATAGACTCTGCCCCCTGTGATCTAAAGATTCCATCCCACTGTGCATCTAAAGGGCTCCAACCCCTGTGCATCTAAAAGACTGCCCACTGTGCATCTAAAGACTCCCGTGTGCATCTAAAGATTCACCCTGTGCATCTAAAGACTCCACCCTTGACCTTAAAGACTCCACCCCTGTGCATATAAAGACTCTGTCCTTGTGTATATAGACTCCGCCCCGTGCGTCTAAAGGCTCCACCCCGTGATCTAAAGGGCTCCCCCTGTGCATATAAAGATCACCCTTGTGCATATAAAGTCTCCCCCCCTGTACATCTAAAGACTCCAACCCCTGTGATCTAAAGACTCCACCACCTGAGCTCTAAAGGGCTTGCCCCACTGTGCATCTAAAACTCCGCCCCTTTGGAGCTAAAGACTGCCTTGTGCATCTAAAGACCCCACCGCTGTGCATCTAAAGATCCACCGCCTGTGCACCTAAAGATCCACTGCCCGTGCATTAAAGACTTTCCCACTGTGCATCTAAAGATTCCACCTGTGATCTAAAGATTCCACCCCTGAGCATTAAGACTCCACCCATGTGTTATAGACTCTGCCCCCTGTGGTATAAAGACTTCCCCACCCTAGGCATGTAAAGACTCCAACCCCTGTGCATTAAAGACTCCAACTCCTGTGCATCTAAAAATTCCCCCCGAGCTTAAAGGGCTCCACCCATGTGTATATTTGACTCGCCCTGTGCATCTAAAGACTTCACCCTAGGCATGTAAAGACTCAACCTGTGCATTAAAGACCCAACTCCTGTGATCAAAAGACTCCACCCCCTGAGCATCTAAAAACTCCCCCCCTGAGCATCTAAAACTCCACCCATGTGTATATAGACTCTGCCCCTTGCATCTAAAGATCCCCCTGAGCATCTAAGGATCCACCCCCTGAGCATCAAAGACTCGCTATGTGTATATGACTCTGCCCTGTGACTATAGACTCACCCATTGTGTATTGTCTTTCCACGTCAAAGTGACAGGGCGGGTACGCCCCTTAGTAAGCTCACAATATCACTTAGGCCACCGAAAAAAGTTTTAGGGTTTAAAAACAATAATGTAAAATTTTTAAGTTAATCGGAAAGGAATTAGGTTCGATATTTTTCCCCTGTTTCTTAATTAATTTCTGTGAATCTAATTAATATGAATTATAGAAAATAGAGAAAAAGATAAAACTTACCAAGTATTGTAACACCCTTTTCCAGGAGGGACTCGTGTCGCAAAAAGGGAAAAATTCCTTTTTGTTTTTTTTTTAGAAAACCGTGCGTCCCGTTTCCTTCTGGATTGTCCTCCCTCGCTAAAACGGGGCCCCTTTTTTACACGCTCCCCATCCCCCTATCACATTGTGCAGTACAGTCAGGCCAAATTTTGGGAAAAAATGCAATAAAATTTTTTCAAAGTCTATGCTTCTTTTTCAATGGAAATTTGATAACCCAGAATGTTATAAAGAGGATCGTTAAACAGCAATTATTGAAAGTCATTTTGGCTAAAAAAGAATTTACCCCCAAAAAAACACATTTAACATTTGCGCCCCCCCAAAAGGGCCAGCTAACTTTTTCTGATTGCTAAATTAAAACAGGTTGGGTGTTGGATGAGGACATGGTGGAGTCAACTGCATATTAAGAAAAGACACCATGGACCTTTAAAGGAGGCTGGGGTTGGATTTTGTTTCTCTTCTGTTAACCATGGTTATCTTAAAGAAACGTGCGTCTATTGCATGCACAAAAAGGGCCCCAAAGGGAAAAAGTATCGCGCTAGAAAGATTGTCCTCAGTCAACAATCTTGCTCAAAGAACTTCAAGGGAGAGGTTCCATTTTGCCAAAAAGGTTAGGGCGCCCAAAAGAAACCAGAAACGCCGGACCGTTTTTTAAAAAGTGTTTCAGCGGGGGGTCAGGTCCCGCAGGCAGAGCTTGTCGGAATGGCAGGGCAGGTGTCAGGAGCCCCCCCCCCCAGTACCTTTGTTACGGGCCCCAGCGCTTCCATTGAGTTTCTGTGGCTGAAAGTTCCTTAAAAAAAAAACCGATCCTTTGATGTTTTCCTGATTGGAACCTAGTGCTCTTTGTTTGGGGCCTTGTTTTGCCTTTCCCCCCTTTAAATAAACTGGCCCTGGGGTGTGTTTTTGGAGTTTTGAGCCCCAACCCTTTAGTCAAGCTTTCCCCTGTGTTCCATTGCTACAAACACTGTTCCCTGAAAACCCCCCTCGGTTTGCCTTTGACTACGCTCCCCGCCGACCCTTGCTACAAACACTGCTTCCTGTGAACCGACCTCGGTGCCTTCTGACACGCTTCCCTGATCCATTGCTAAAACATGCTTTTGTGCCCCCGACCCGGCTGCCCCCGAAAAACTAATTCCTTTGCCCTCTGTTTTTTACGCCTTTTGTGCCCCGCCCCCGGCTCCCCTGATACTTATCCGCTGACCCATTGCTACAAAATGCTTTCCGTGTCCGACCTGGGCCCTCCTTTGTACGTACCTCCTTGCTTCCCCTGTTTTTGATAACATGGCCCCAACCCAGCGGGTTTGGGGCAGAATAATCTCGCGCCAAATGGAGCCGCTGTAAACCCCTGAGGCGGGAGTTAGGAGTTAAAGTTTTTGTACGTTTTCAAGGAAAAATACCAAAAGTTCAAATGTTTTCACGGCGATAAAAGGAAGAAATTGAGACAAAAACAAATTTGGGGCGTGCGAAATTTGGGTCCGATCAAAGAATCAAAAAACGCGGCTGCGCTGCTGCAAAGTTCAGTGGGGATCGGGGGGAGGGATTTCAATCAATGCCCATATATTCCCCATGCAACCCCTCCCTTTACCTGAGAAAGAAAATTTTTTTATGATAAAATTTGGGTGAAGCTCTTGCTTTGGGGTTCACCCCTTTGTAGAAAGGACTATGCCCCCTTAATGAACCCCGGGGGGGGGTTTTTTCCCCGGGGGTTAAAAGGGGGGTTGGGGGGGGCCCGGGGGGGGGTGGGGGAATCAAAATTTTTGCGGGGTTATAGAAACCGTGAAAAAGACGGCTTCCGGGTTTTGGGGGGCCCCTGACCCCGTTTGGGGACTTTTTTCAACTTGTATCGGTTTACCGGCTTATGAAAGGGGAAAGGAAGATGGGCATTGGGGAAAAGCCCCGGTTTCATTTTCGCATCGGCCACCAAGAAAAGAGCAAGGCGGTCTGAACCATGCGATCGAGTTCCCAAGCCATTCTGCAAGGAGAAGGGGAGGCGCGTGCAGAACTCTCTGCCTATTGTGGGGGGCCGGCACTATGCCATCAACTGTCCTAACAAAGGGGCTATACCCCTTAAAAAAAAGGTCTCCCGCTTTGGACTTTTCGGGGGTCGGATTCCTCTTGAGAATTTTCATTTAAAGCCGAAATAGCAAAAATAAATTTTCTATTCATTTGTAACCCCCTTGGTTGAATGGGCCCCCAAAAAAAAACAATGTCTCCCCTTTTGGTTCGGGGGCGGGGAAATTTTTTGGGGTTAAAATTTTTCCGTGTAAAATATTTCCTAGACCAAATCCAACCAATTTAAAAAGGAAACTGTGGATGGATCCCCCTTGTTTCGGACCTGTCACGCAGGAAATCGAATGGGTTTTGTTCACCGGATTCAAAAAAGCTGTCAGTTTCCCCTTATTCATCCCAATTTCGGTTTTCTGGGATCCCTGGTTTTACCCCAAAACCCTTTTTTTCAATGGGCATCAAGGACCACCCCCTTTCCATTGTCTGTAAGTTTATTGTAAAGGAACCCCTTTTCCCCCAAAACCAAATCTCTGGATTTGCTAAAAAGGAAGAGAAATCCCCTAAATTTCAGCAGTTTTGTGTCTGCGAAAAAAAAAAAGAGATCAATTCCTCTCCCCCCCTTCGACTGCCCCATTAATTTTGCTGCAGGAGCAACCATTCCATTTGGACGGTTTTAAAAATTTTCGAACCTGAATTAAAGGTTTAAGAAATTCCTGGATGAAAAATTTAGAGAAGGCTTTATTGCCCCCAATCTCCAGCTGGGGCCCCCTTTTCTTTGTTAAAAAGAAAGACCCCACTCTGGGCCATGTTTTGACTAAGGAGTGAATAATCCCCTGTAAAAATCGCCCCCCGCTCCCTTGCCCTGAATATTTGGAGACCTTTTGCAAAATCTTTACAAGGGGATTTAGGGGGTTAAAAAATTACGGATTGCCCGGGATGAGGGGAAGACCCTTCGAAGAGATATGGATTTTTTAAACCCCTTTGGTTTGCCTTTGGTTTTTTGAATCCCCCAGCCCCTTTAACATTTTTTAATGATGTATTTCGAGATTTTTTGGGACCAATTCGTTGTGGCTTTTCGTGACATTTTAATTTTCGACCCTTAAAAGGCCGCAGGCCGCCGTTAGTTTGGAACGACTACAGGAAAAACCACTTAATTAAATTTTTGAAAAATGTGAGTTTGAAAAACCAGACCCAATTTCTGGGATTATTTTTCCCCAGGGGGGTTGGCTTGGATCCCGGAAAAATCAAGCTGTAGGGGGATGGCTTTCCCAAAAAATTTTAAAAAGGGCCCCCGGTTTATAGGATTTGCAAATTTTTTTTGAAAATTTAAAAAAGAACTTTTCACGTTTTTACCATTACTACATAAAAAAAAAGACCAAAGCATTTTTTTGGTTTCCGGAGGACGGAGGCTTTGACCCAAATTAAAATTTTTTAGTTGCTCCTTTGTAGTACCCCAAACCCTAAATTTGCCATTTCTGTCGAAGGGAGCCCCGGACTCTGCAGTGGGGCTTTGTCTCGCGAGTTGGGGACAAAATGCAATTCACCCATGTGCGTTTTTTTCCCCACCCCATGTCTTGCAGAAAAAACTCGACATCGGAAAAAAAGAATTTTTGCCTTTAAAATTTGCTTCCCCAAAATGGAACATTTTTGGGGGAAGGTGCCAATCCCCTTGCTGTCCTCACGGCCACAAAATCTTTTTTCCTCCTAAGAAAAGATTTGCTGCAAGACAACCCGTGGGCCTTATTTTTCTCAAGTTTAATTTTTTAAAATTTCTTACCCCCCTGGTTAAGAATGGAGGCTGACCCTTTCCAGGTTTTTGGGGGAACCTCAGGAGAGGTCTTAATGACGATACAATTTACCCCAAAAAAATTTTTTTGGGATTTTTGCACTTAGAGGAAAGGTAATAAATTAAAGATGGTTTTTAAGGGCTCTTTCCTTAACCCTCTTTGGAAGACGTCGATCTTTCATTAAAAAAGGGGTTTTTTGGGGGGGCAAAAAACACAAAATATATGTCCTAAAAATTTCCCTAAAATCCCCAAAAAAGTCCATTTTCCCCAAACTGGCGGAAACCCCCGGGGTTTTCAAAAACAAAGGTTTCTACTTCGTTTTTTTTGGTGGCCTAAATTTTAAAGGAAAGTGGGAAATATGTTTCAACCTGTTTAAATGCGAAGGGGAAAAAAGACCCCCGATTCTCCTTGGACTCTTGAACCCCCCTTCCATTCCCAAACCCCGGCTTGGGGGGGTTTTTTCCTTTTGGGTTTTTGGGGAACTCCCCCCTTCCAAACAGATGACCTTTTTGTACGGGTTTTTTGGGGTAGGGGGTTTGATTTCAGTAAATATTTTTTAAAAAAACAACATTATAAAATATGATTAGCAAACACGCTGAAATAAAAATAATTTCCCTTTTAAACGTATCCTTGAACTCGGGATAAATCTTGAGGGGCTTGATCATGTCCAGGAAAGAAGAGGACCGGGGGGCAACCCGCCCTAGCTGGGGGGCCTAAAATCCCTCCCCCTTGGAGGTATGAAAGGGGGGAGAGGGGCCCAAATCTCCCGCAACCCTGTCCTTTTGCCCCCCAACCCCCGAAAACAGTCCAAAAAAGGTTCTTTTTTACCCCCAAAAGGGGGAAGGGGTGATCTTGAAAAAAAAACGATTAGAAATATAGACAAAAGGGGGGAAAAAAACAAAATTGTACACACTCAAAACCAGAAAAGGAAAATAAATATCTGGGTATTAAACTCTAAGCAAGGTGAGTTTTTAAAAACCCAAGGAGTTTTTTTAACTTAAGTCTTAAGTACAATCCTATCTGGGTCGGTGAAAAATTTTTTAGGAACCCCAAAAAAAAAAACCGGGGGTTTTTTAAAGGAAAAAAATTTTAACAAAAATTAATTGCAGGGGGGAAAAGAAAATGCCCCCGTCCAGAATAGCACGACAGAATTAATCCTAACGCCAAACAAAAAAAACGCAACTCGTTGTGAGAAGTCAGAATGTCAACCCCCGCGATCTTCGGGGGGGTTTTCAAACTGCAGAAAAACCCCCCCCAAAGGGGGGCCCCCGGCCCTCGGGGGGCCGGTTTCCCGGGTGAGTTTGTGGGGCCCGCCCAACGATTGCGTTAATGTAAGACCAAAACCCACCCCCTTCCCTTGGCCCATCCCCTTCCAATGCCCCCAAGTACTAAAGGGGCCCCGGGTTTTCAGACGTAGTCTTTATCTTTGCACTTAAAAACTCCAAGTTCCCTTTGGAAACCACCAGGGGGGGAGGGGAGGTGTTTGGTATGGGGGGCCCCACGTCCCTTTAGAATGATTTGGGGGAAACCTTTTTTAAATTTTAAAACGTAGGAGGGGGCCCCAGACGAAATGCCACGGTTTAAATTTTATGGAACTGTCCTGTACGGCCGATGAATCGGGGCCCTTTTCCAAGGAGGGTTTAAGTTTTTTTTTTTGGTAAAAAAACCTTTCCCAGATCGTTCTTTAGGATTGGCCCCAGAAACTTCCCCTATCAGCCTACTTTTATAACGGTTCCCCTCCCATCAAATTTTTTTTTCCCCCTCTCCAACTGAAAAAAAAGTAGCAAAAAACGTCCCTGGAAAACCCCAAAGGGCCCCCCCATTAAAAAGTAAAAAAATGGGGAAAAAACCCCCTACCCCCCAAAAAAGGGGATTTTAGGGACTCGTCCGTTCCTTTTTTTTAAGAGGAACTCTGCAGAGGAAGAAAGAAGCCAGTCCTCCTGGTTCTCTGAGACAAAACACCGAAGATAAGTCTCTAGGCTTTGATTCAGACGCTTGTCTGACCATTGGTTGGGCGGATGAAAAGCGAGGAAAATGACAATTTGCACCCCCGACCGAAAAAACAAAATGCCCTCCAAAATTTGGGGACACAAATGAGACCCCCTATCTGACACCACATCAGAAGGAACCATGAAGTCTACAATCTCCCCAATGAACACCTGCGCCAGAGTTTTAGCATTAGGGAGGGCAGGAAGAGCAATAAAAATGTGCCATCTTATGAACCTGTCAACAACCACCAGTTTGACAGTCTTCCCTGACGAGGAGGAAGGTCCGTTTGATGAAGTCCATAGACAAATGAGTCCATGGACGCTCCGGAAGGTTTCAAGGGTAAGAGGGTCCCAGGGACGGGTATGGGGGGGTCTTAGAGCGAGCACAAACCCCAAAAAGGCGCGACAAAAGTTTAAAACATCTTTATTACTTTTGGCCCCCAAAAAAACCGGCGGGGAAAGGAGATCTAAATTTGCCTTACCCCCTGGATGTCCTGTAAAGCGGGAATTATGATGTGCCTCAATAACTTTTGTCTCAAATGTTTGGGACAAACAGTCTCCCTGGAGGTCCTGCAGGGGCGTCCCCTAAACCCTCTAATACCTCCTCCTCAAGCTCAGAACATACAGCCGACATACCACCCCCTCCTGAAGGTAGGAATCGGGTCATCCATTTTCCCGGCCCTGGGAAATGCGAGAAAAGGGCATCGCCTTAACATTCTTAGATCCAGGGGATAAGTGACAACAAAATTAAACCTGGTAAAAAAAACGGACCATCGAGCTTGTCTGGAATTCGGCGCTTTAGAAAATTCCAAATACAGCGGTTCTTGTGATCAGTAATGACGGGGACGGGGGGGGGATGCCCCCCAAAAAGTTTAACGCCATTCTTCAAAAGCAATTAATGGCCAAATTCCCAAAAAATTGGCCATTATCATAATCCTTTCGGCGGACGAAAAATTTCTTAAAAAGAAAGCGCACGGATGCCATTTACCGGGGATGGCCCTGGACAATATTGCCCCACCCCTACGTCAGACGCGTCCACCTCCACAACGAACGGCTGTGATGCATTGGTTGGAAAGAACGGGTGCCGAAGCAAACATTTTTTTAAGAGGAAAAAGTTGGCAAGTTTGCCGACCCATTTAGAAAATCGTCCCTTTTTCTTGTCATGCAGTGAGGGTTTTGACAACAGATGAGAAATTACAAATAAATTTCCCCAAGTAGTTAGCAAACCCAGAAAACGTGCAGGCCTTAAGATCCTCTGGTGATCCCATTCAAGCATGCTTCACCTTTTCGGGTCCTACGGAAAACCGGAAAGGGTGACCACCAAGAAACCCAAAAATGAATTCCCGTACGGGAAAAATACACCTTTTCCAGTTTGGCGTATGTTTATTGGGCTCGCAAGATCTGCAACACCGGGCTCACATGCTCTGGGGCACAAGATTGGCCCAATAAATTAAAATGTCATCCAAATTACGCCACAAACAGCCCCACCAGATGACGAAAAATGCATTAACAAAATGTTGGAATACTGTGGTGCAGTGTAAAACAAAAGGCATGACAAGGGTTTTCTAATGTCCCCCCGGCGTGTTAAACGCCGTTTTCACTCATCCCCTCTTTTATCCTAATAGTTATACGCCCCCCTGAGATCCAATTTAGAGAACCATTTGGCGCCAACAATTTGATTGAAGAGATCAGGAATTTAGAGGGAGTGGATACGGATCTGAACAGTAATCCGATTAAGTTCGCGGAAATCCAAGCAAGGGGTAGGCCTCCATCTTTTTTTCTTCACAAAGAAGAACCCCGGGCCACTGGGAAGATGAAGGTTAAATATGCCCTTTGGCCAGGTTTCCGAAATATAAATCTTTCATTAGCCTGCCCCCTAAGGACCAGAAAGGTTATATAAACCCAGTTTGGTAACTTAGATAAAGGAAGTAAATTAATGAGCAGTCATACACGCGATGAGGAGGCAAACTCCTGAACCCCTCCCCAGAGAACACATCCCAAAGTCCTCCAAAAAAGGAAAAAGGGGGAAAGTACTAGGCCGGGCCTATGTGACTGTGTTCAGCAGTTACTTTTTTTGCAAAAAATCCCCATTGGCTTTATCTTTGGATGCAATTAATCAAGGGTTATGTTTTACCAACCAAGGAAGTCCCAAACAAAAGGATAGGTAGACCCTCCAACAAATAACAAGATAATAGTTCCCTATGTATTGCCCTACCCGAAGGTAATGTTTGAAAAATCATGAACAAAGTCCTTGGCCGAGAGGCCTGGGTCAATGGAGAAATAGAGGGATGGGGTTTGACCAATACACTAGATGATACCTGAGCTGAGCAAACTGGCCGTCAACCAGATTACCCCGGACCCACTATAAAGAAGAAAAGAAAACTCTCCACTTCGTACCAAAACCCCTCCACTGGTACAAGAACTGAGAAGAATACCCGGCAAAAATAAAAAACTCCCAGTTGTGCCCCACCCCAACGGGGGATTAACAGTTTTTCGGGGGATTTTCTTTTCAACAAGGCACGGGACGGACATCCCCCAAAAAAATGCCCCTCTTTCCCCAAAAGGGAAACACCTTCTATTTCCTGCGGGTACCGCCAATCCCCTCTACGAAATGATGTCCCTCCCAACTGCATAGGCTCCTCCGAAAAAGACAAGGGGAACTAAAACATAAGGGACTTTAGTAGTAGGTGGAGTAACAGGGGGCGGGTTACCTCGCACTCTCCCGGAGCCGTCTATCAGTACGGATAGCCAGGGCCATAGCAGCCTCCAGTGATGGTAGGGAATCATACTGAGCCAAAAACGTCCTTTAATTTGTCAGAAAGCCATGAAAAACTGGCTCTAAGAGCTGGGTCATTTCCACTGATATCTGTAGCCCATCTACGGAATCAGAAGCAAATTCCTCCGCGGACGATCTCCCTGCTGTATTTACGTAATTTTGTTCTAGCAAGAGAGACCGATCTGGGTATAAATACCCAAACCCAGGGCAGTAAAAATCGATCTACTGACTGTAGAGCCGGGGATCCCGGAGGAAGGGAAAATGCCCAGGATTGAGGGTCCCTTGTAGGAGCGAGATACAATTCCCACTCTCTGCTCTTCATCCCTGATGATCGAGGCCGAAGCCGAAAATACAATTTACATGCTTCCCTGAAGGTAAAAAATTTGTTCTCGCCACAGTGAAACCTGTCCGGGAGAGGACTTTAGGTTCAAATTGGTTTGCTCCGAGGGAGACAAACTTTGGACTTAATGTCCGTCAGCTCCATGGATAATCCCTGAACTGCAGAGCCAGCTGGGCTACTGGATCCATGGCAACTGGGAATAATTTTATGGGCCAGTGAAAATGTCACGCGGTCTTATGATATGTGTACGATTTCAGTAAACTATTCTTAAAAGAACAAACTCTATACAACATATAGATTAGCAACATCAGCATGTAAATAAAGAATAGATTTACCTGACACGATATCCGTTGAACTCAGGATAAATCTTGAGGACTTGATACACTGTCACAGGAAAGAAGAGGGACCGGGGGTCTAACCTGACCCTAAGCTGGGGTCCTAACTAATCCCTCACCTTGGAGGTACTGATAATGGTTCAGAGGTCCAAGTCTCCAGCCTAACCTGTCTCCTATCAGTCCCTGTCTCCTATCAGTCCCTGAACCCTGTAATCAGTCTAAAAAAGGATTCTGATACCACCAAAGGGATATGGGCTGATCTCTGCTAAATACACAGATTAGAAAAAAATAAGACAGACTGGAGAAAAACACAGACTTGCATACACACTCAAACACAGAAGGAAAATAAATGATCTGGGATATTAAACTCTAAGCAAGGTGAGCTTAAAACAACTAAGGAGCTCTTTAACTTTAAGTCTATACAGATTTCAATCTATCTGTGGTCTGCATGAAGAATTTTTACTGGCAACTCCCAAAACAGAAAACCAGAGATTTAAAGAAACAATCAACAAATAATTAATTGCAGCCGGGAGAAATGCACCCAGTCCAGAACGAGCACAGACAGAATTAACTCCCTAACTGCCAAACACAAAGAAACAGCAACTCAGTGTGAGAAGCCAGAATGTGCAACCGCGACGTCTTCGTGGCGATGCAACATGACACCGTCATCCTTGTCATAGTGGACCGATCACAAAAATGGCCCACTTTTATTCCAACTGAAGGAATTCCTACTGCTGAAAAAACTGCAGAACTGATAATCAAAGAGGTATTTTAGGTTTAATGGAATTCCTGACAGCGTGGTGTCTGACAGAGGCATTCAGTTTAGTCAAAATTTTGGAAGAGTTTCTGTACAGCCTTGGGAGTTACGGTGAATCTTTCTACCGCTTTCCCTCCTCAGTCCAATGGCCAGACGGAGAGAACGAAAACCAGACTTTTGGAGCAATACCTCCGTTGCTTCATTTCCTATCTTCAGGATGACTGGGTGGACTATTTACCACAGCAGAGTTTGCCTACAACAACTCCATACATAGCGCTACATCTCAAACCCCCATTTTTTGCTAATTATGGAGTACATCCAGTATTTTTCCCCAATCTGCCAGTGAACACTCCCATTCCTGCTGTAAATGACAGGCTTGCCAAAAATTTCAGGAATCCAGAAGGAATTTATCAGAGATATTACTCAAGACCCAGGAAGTATATAAGGAAGCAGCAGATAAACATCGGAGAGTGCCCCTGCTCTTCAGGTTGGAGACAAAGTTTGGCTGTCCACTAAAAACCTTAAGAACATGTGCCATCCTCCAAATTGGGTCAGAAATTCATTGGACCTTTTCAAATTTCTGCAAAAATTAACCAGGTTGCTTTTCGTTTAAAACTTCCCAACAATCTAAGATTCATCCAGTGTTTCACTATCCTTGCTCAAACCCTTCTGTGAAAAAACCCGTTTCAGGAAGAATTCAGCCACCTCCTCCACCAGAAAGGATCCGTGAAGAAGAATACATTGTGGATAAGATTCTGGACTCCCGAAAATTCAGAGGTAAACTGCAGTATCTGGTGCAGTGGAAGGGTTACGGACCAGAGGAAAATTCATGGGAACCAAGGGACAACGTCCATGCTCCTAGACTAACAAGAGCCTTTCATCAGAGGTACCCGGATAAGCCAGCTCCTGAGATGTCCAGAGGCCATCCTGGAAGGAGGGGAGTACTGTCAGGAGTCAACCCAGTACCTCCTGTCTACTGGCCAGCAGCTCTACCATCTGAGCTATTCTGCTGGCTGCAAAGTTCCTTGCTGAACCCAGATACCATTGACTGTTCTTCCTGATTGGCTACACCTAGTGCTCTCTTGATTGGGCCTCTGATTGCCAATTACACACCCTATATAAACCTGGCCCTGTGGGTGTGTCATTGCGAGATTATTGAGCTCCAAGCCTTTAGTCAAGCGTTTCCTGCTGATCCATTGCTACAAACACTGCTCTCCTGTGAACCGACCTCGGCCTGCCTTCTGACTACGCTCTCCGCCTGATCCATTGCTACAAACACTGCTCTCCTGTGAACCGACCTCGGCCTGCCTTCTGACTACGCTCTCCGCCTGATCCATTGCTACAAACACTGCTTTCCTGTGTACCGACCTCCGGCTGCCACCTGACTACGTAATCTGCCTGCTCCTCTGTTACCTAACTGCCTATTCCTGTGTACCGACCTCCGGCTGCCACCTGACTACGTTATCCGCCTGATCCATTGCTACAAACACTGCTTTCCTCCTGTGTACCGACCTCGGCCTGCCTTCTGACTACGCTACCTGCCTCTGCTTCCCCTAGTGTTTGCAGTAACATCGGCTCCAACCCAGACGGGATCTTGACAGCAGGTGTGAGTGCATCTGCACGCACTGTGAGGCGGAGACTCTTGGAGCAAGGCCTGGTCTCAAGGAGGGCAGCAAAGAAGCCACTTCTCTCCAGAAAAAACATCATGGACAGACTGATATTCTGCAAAAGGTACAGGCAGTGGACTGCTGAGGACTGGGATAAAGTTATTTTCTCTGATGAATCCCCTTTTCGATTGTTTGGGACATCAGGAAAACGCCTCATTCGGAGAAGACAAGGTGAGCGCTACCACCAGTCTTGTCTCATGCCAACTGTTAAGCATCCTGAAACCATTCATGTGTGGGGTTGCTTCTCAGCCAAGGGAATCGGCTCTCTCACAGTCTTGCCTAAAAACACAGCCATGAATAAAGAATGGTACCAGAATGTCCTCCAAGAGCAACTTCTCCCAACCCTCCAAGAGCAGTTTGGCAATCAACAATGCCTTTTCCAGCATGATAGAGCACCTTGCCATAAAGCAAAGGTGATAACTAAATGGCTCAGGGAGCAAAACATAGAGATTTTGGGTCCATGGCCTGGAAACTCCCCAGATCTTAATCCCATTGAGAACTTGTGGTCAATCATCAAGAGACGGGTGGACAAACAAAAACCTAAAAATTCTGACAAAATGAAAGCATTGATTGTGCAAAATGGACTGCTATCAGTCAGGATTTGGTCCAGAAGTTGATTGAGAGCATGCCAGGGAGAATTGCAGAGGTCCTGAAGAAGAAGGGTCAACACTGCAAATATTGACTTGCTGCATTAACTCATTCTAACTGTCAATATAAGCTTTTGTTACTCATATGTTTGCAATTATTATATTTCTGTCTGTGATAAAAACATCTGTCAAACACACATAAAAACCAGACGGCAGCAGATCATGTAAAAATATAATATTTGTGTCATTCTCAAAACTTTTGGCCATGACTGTATGTTTAAGCCGAATCATCAGTATCTTGCCATTGCGCAATAGGTTGTTTTCTGACAACAGCACAATGCTTGGTTGTTTGTTACTGATTACAACAACCTTAGGTTTGTTTGCCTCTGGTTATAGCATAACATTTCAAAGTTCTCCCATATGTTGCTTGTCACAAAGTTAACTCTTCATGATCATAGCATAACGCTCTAAGATGGTAGCATATGGGCAGCATGACTTCCATAATCACCTATTCTGAAAACTGGATATCTATCGTAACCCAGGCACACACTCATACTTGTCTCATTTGTATCACATGTATGTAGACTCCACTCACTGTGCATATAAAGACTCCACCCCCTGTGTATATGAAGACTCCACCCCCTGTGTATATGAAGACTCCACCCCCTGTGCATATAAAGACTCTGCCCCTGTGTATATAGACTCTGCCCCTGTGCATCTAAAGACTTCACACCTAAGGCATCTAAAGACTTCATCCCATGTGCATCTAAAGACTCCAACCCTGTGCATCTAAAGACTCCAACTCCTGTTCATCTAAAGACTCTGCCCTCTGTGTATCTAAAGACTCTGCTCTCCGTGTATCTAAAGACTCTGCTCTCTGTGTATCTAAAGACTCTGGTCCTCTGTGCATCTAAAAGACTCTGTCCTCTGTGCATCTAAAGACTCTGCCCACTGTGCATCTAAAGACTCTGTCCTCTGTGCATCTAAAGACTCTGGCCCCTGTGCATCTAAAGACTCTGCCCACTGTGCATCTAAAGACTCTGTCCTCTGTGCATCTAAAGACTCTGCCCACTGTGCATTTAAAGACTCTGCCCCTTTGTAGCTAAAGACTCTTCCCCTGTGTATCTAAAGATTCCACCCGTTGTGTATGTAGACTCTACCCCTTGTGCATATAAATTCTCCACCCCCTGTGTATCTAAAGACTCTACCCCTATGCATCTAAAGATGCCACCACTGAGCATCTAAAGACTCTGTCCTCTGTGCATCTAAAGACTCTGCCCACTGTGCATTTAAAGACTCTGCCCCTTTGTAGCTAAAGACTCTGACCCCTGTGCATATAAAGACTCCACCCCTTGTGTATGTAGACTTTATCCCCTGTGCATATAAAGTCTCCACCCCCTGTTCATCTAAAGACTCCACCCCTGTGCATCTAGACTCCACCCCCTGTGCATCAGAAGACTCTACCCCCTGAGCATCTAAAGACTCTGCCCCACTGTGCATCTAAAGGCTCCACCCCTGTGCATCTAGACTCCACCCCTGTGCATCAGAAGACTCTACCCCCTGAGCATCTAAAGACTCTGCCCCACTGTGCATCTAAAGGCTCCACCACCTGAGCATCTAAACACTCTGCCCCACTGTGCATCTAAAGGCTCCACCCCATAGCACCTAAACACTCTGCCCCACTGTGCATCTAAAGGCTCCACCCCCATAGCATCTAAAGACTCTGCCCCTTTGTAGCTAAAGACTCTGCCCCTTTGTAGCTAAAGACTCTGACCCCTGTGCATATAAAGACTCCACCCCTTGTGTATGTAGACTTTATCCCCTGTGCATATAAAGTCTCCACCCCCTGTTCATCTAAAGGCTCCACCCCTGTGCATCTAGACTCCACCCCCTGTGCATCAGAAGACTCTACCCCCTGAGCATCTAAAGACTCTGCCCCACTGTGCATCTAAAGGCTCCACCCCCATAGCATCTAAACACTCTGCCCCACTGTGCATCTAAAGGCTCCACCCCTAGCACCTAAACACTCTGCCCCACTGTGCATCTAAAGGCTCCACCCCCATAGCATCTAAACACTCTGCCCCACTGTGCATCTAAAGGCTCCACCCCCATAGCATCTAAACACTCTGCCCCACTGTGCATCTAAAGGCTCCACCCCCATAGCATCTAAACACTCTGCCCCACTGTGCATCTAAAGGCTCCACCCCCATAGCATCTAAAGACTCTGCCCCTTTGTATCTAAAGACTCCGCCCCCTTTGCGTCTAATGACCCTGTTGAATTGTGCAATTTTGATGCTTTTTTTCTCTCTTGGTTTCTATGTGGACCTAAAAAAACATGTAAAAAATGTGTTGTTTTTTTAAGTCCAGAATCATATTTTTTCGGTACTATAAAAAGCATATTAAAAACGCGGCTTCACATCTGCACCAAAAACGCAGGAAAGGAAAGAAATTGCCTAAGGGTATGTGCCCATGGTTCGCTGCCGGCTTTTCAACACAGGTGATTCCGCGTGTGTTCATTGAACTGTGTGGAATCACCGCATCCAATACATTGTACGGTGACATTATTTTGCGGAGACTCGTGTCTCCTCAAGATAAATTGACATGCTGCGGTCTGGAAAGACACGCCAACATGTCCATCTCCACGGGTGATCCGCAGGCATCTGTGCACACATAGTGGTCCTGGGATTTCTTGAAATCACATCCACTATGCTGTAACATCTGGATGCTGCGATTTGGACACTGCAAATGTTCACAACGTCCAACCCGCAGTGTTTACTGACCGTGGGAACATACCCTCAAAAAAAATGCAGCAAACATTCAATAATCAGAGAAGATTGTTATTGTGTAGTTTGGTGAAGATCCTGCAGAAAACAAAAAACACAGCATTTCTGCAATGTGTGAACACGGCCTTATAGAGACCAAAAAGCCAGATGTCATATAATGAAGCTACATAAAGATGATAGTTCTGGCTCTGACGACTGTGAATGAGGAACAAAAAATAATCCACAGATCCCAACAAGAGATGAGCAGGATGCACAGATGATGTCCCGACTGTCCTGAGTGATCAAAAGTAGACATGAGAGAATATTGTCGGATCCCTCCTTATTCGGCTCCCTAATAGGGCTTCTCGAATAGCTGCCTCGGGAACCCCGATACCTGAAGCGCTCCCGAAGATCAGGTGTCCGGTGCCACAGCTGGACAGCCTGTGTGTTTTGACTGTCACACAGCCGCGACACATGCGGCTGTGGTGCCGGACACCTGATCATCGGGAGCGCTGCAGCTTCTTCAGTAAGCGCTATAGCTTGCCGAATAAGGAGGGATCCAACAATGTTCACTCATCTCTAATCAAAAGCCACTCCAGGGGCACTGGATGGTTAGAGATTTGCATCCTCCCTCCTGCCACCAGATACCACAGACCTGGACGCTGGACCAGAGACCCATAAATCCATCTGCTCATCTCTAGTCCCAACCGTCCCGGTTACAGCGGACAGTCCCGGATTTGGGTCTACGCCCTGCGGGCGTCTTCTGAGTGTCTTTCTACCACCACCACCCCTCAGACATCTCCTCTTGACAGGGGAGAAAGAAATGGTAAATGGGCGAGGGTTGTGGTGTGGCCAAAATCACAATACAATGTACTGCAGTTTTGTATGGTGGGGGCAACACAGGGGTATACACTGGTGAACAACCACTCACACCATGCATTGTACATGGCTGCTAATTATAGAGACACACAGATAAGGCTTGGATAGGGCGCCAGTCACACAGATACGAGTAGTGCTTTATGCCGGCTTACAACCTATTAGTGACAGCCTTAGGCGGGGGTCACACTTGCGAGTGCAATGCTAGTCTCTCGCCTCAATACCGGCACTGCCGCCGGCACTCGGGATCGGAGTGTGTGGCTGAATGTATTTCTATGCAGCCTCACACTCCATACATCTGTGACATGGTCTCCCGGTACATACCCACACGCAACCTTCGATCCTCTCAAGATCTCCTCTACTCCCCTCTTATCTCTTCTTCCCACAACCGCATACAAAACTTCTCCCGTGCCTCTCCCATACTCTGGAACTCTCTACCCCAACACATCAGACTCGTGCCTACCATGGAAACCTTCAAAAAGAACCTGAAGACCCACCTCTTCCGACAAGCCTACAACCTGCAGTGATCATCAGTCTACTGAACCACCGCACGACCAGCTCTACCCTCTCCTAGCGTATCCTCACCCATCCCTGTAGACTATGAGCCCTTGCGGGCAGGGTCCTCTCTCCTTCTGTACTTGTGTGTGCCTTGTATTGCTCATGTTTATTGTACTTGTCTATATTTGCCCCTTTTCACATGTAAAGCGCCATGGAATAAATGGCGCTATAAAAATGTATAATAATAATGATGCACAGATACAGCAAAAAAATATAGGTATAGTACAATGCCAAAGATTTCACTTCTTACATTACATAAGTGATATCTATTGTACATTCTCCAATAGCTCAGAAATTGGACAGTATAGTCCTCCATACAGAATAATAAGCCCCATATATTGCTCCATACAGTATTATGGGCACCACATAGTGATCCATACAGAATAATGAGCCCCATATATTGTTCCATACAGAATAATGGACCCCATATAATGCTCCATACAGTATAATGAGCCACATATAATGCTCCATACAGTATAATGAGCCCATATAGTGCTCCATACAGTATTATGGGCACCATATATTGCTCCATACAGAATGAGCCCCACATATTGTTCCATACAGTATATAATAGGTCACATATATTGCTCCATACAGAATAATGGACCCCATATAATGCTCCATACTGTATAATGGTCCCCATATATTGCTCCATACAGTATATAATAGGCCCCATATATTGCTCCATCAATAATAATGAGTCCCATGTATTGCTCAATACATAAAGGGGCCCATATAATGTTCCATACAATATATGATGGACTCCATATAATGCTCCAGTATATGATGGGCCCATATAATGATCCATATATAATTATTATTATTATTTATTTATATAGCGCCATTAATTCCATGGTGCTGTACATGAAAAGGGGTTACATACAAAGTTATAGATATCGTTTACAGTAAACAAATTTACAATGACAGACTGGTACAGAGGGGAGAGGACCCTGTCCTTGCGGACTTACATTCTACGGGATAATGGGGAAGAAACAGAAGGTCGGGGGTGCGGCAGCTCTGGTGGTGGAGGCGGCAGCTCTGGTGGTGGCGGCGTGGCGGCAGCTAGGGTGGTGGCGGCGAGGCGGCAGCTCGGGGATGGCGGCGAGGCGGCAGCTCGGGTGGTGGCGGCGAGGCGGAAGCTAGGGTGGTGGCGGAGAGGCGGAATGGTTATTGCAGGCTGTAGGCTTTCCTGAAGAGATGGGTTTTCAGGTTCCGTCTGAAGGATCCAAGGGTGGTGGATAATCGTACATGTTGAGGTGTGGAATTCCAGAGGATGGGGGATATTCAGGAGAAATCTTGGAGGCGGTTGTGTGAGGAACGAATGAGTGTGGAGGATAGTAGGAGGTCTTGGGAGGATCGAAGATTACGTGAAGGAAGATATTGGGAGATTAGTTCAGAGATATAGGGAGCGGACAGGTTGTGGACGGCTTTGTAGGTCAGTGTTAGTAGTTTGAACTGGATTCATTGGGGAATTGGGAGCCAGTGGAGGGATTTGCAGAGGGGAGAAGCAGGGGAGTAGCGAGGAGAGAGGTGGATTAGTCGGGCAGCAGAGTTGAAGACAGACTGGAGTGGTGCAAGAGAGTTGACGGAGAGGCCACAGAGGAGGGTGTTGCAGTAATCAAGGCGGGAGATGATGAGGGCATGCACAAGAGTTTTAGTAGATTGAGGGCTGAGGAAGGGACGGATTCTGGAAATGTTTTTAAGTTGGAGGCGACAGGAGGTGGCAAGAGTTTGAGTGTGTGGTTTGAAGGACAGGGCAGAGTCGAGAGTTACTCCGAGGCAGCGGATTTCAGGTGCGGGAGAGATCGTGATGCCATTTACCATAATAGATAGATCGGGTAGGGAAGATACGTAAGATGGAGGAAAGATGATGAGTTTGGTTTTGTCTACATTGAGTTTTAGGAAGCGAGAGGTGAAGAAGGAGGATATGGCTGATAGACACTCCGGGATTCTGGACAGCAGAGAGGTGACATCTGGGCCAGAGAGGTAGATCTGAGTATTGTCCGCATACAGGTGGTACTGGAAGCCATGGGACTTTATGAGTTGTCCTAGGCCAAGGGTATAGATGGATAAAAGTAGGGGCCCCAGGACAGAGCCTTGAGGGACTCCAACAGAGAGAGGGCGGGATGAGGAGGTAGAGTGGAAGTGGGAGACGCTAAATGTGCGGTCGGAAAGGTAAGTGGCGATCCAGAACAGGCAAGGTCTTTGATGCCATGGGAAGAAAGAATATGTAGCAGTAGGCAGTGGTCGACTGTGTCAAAGGCAGAGGACAGGTCAAGGAGGAGGAGGATGGAGAACTGTCTGTTAGCTTTGGCTGTGAGTAAGTCATTAGTAATTTTGGTCAGGGCAGTTTCAGTGGTGTGGTGGGGGCGGAAGTCAGATTGGAGGTTGTCAAGGAGAGAGTTAGATGAGAGATGGGAGGAAAGTTGAGCTTGGACATGCTGCTCAAGGAGTTTGGAAGCAAACGGGAGCAATGATATTGGGCGATAGCTGGGCATAGCAGTTGGGTCAAGGTTTGTTTTCTTGAGGATGGGTGTGATGGTGGCATGTTTGAAGGCAGAGGGAAAGGTACCAGAAGATAGTGATAGGTTGAAGAGATGGGTTAGGGCTGGGATGAGCGTGTTAATGAGGTTAGGGAGCAGGTGGGAAGGGATGAGGTCAAGTGCACAGGTGGAGAGGTGTGATTTGAAAAGGAGATGAGTAAGCTCTCCTTCAGTGATATTGGAGAGGGAGGTTAGTAGGGAAGGACAGAGGTCTGGTATATGGAGTGGTTGGGGTGGAGGAACAGTAAAGGTTTGCCTTGTTCGGTGGATCTTATTTTTGAAGTAGGTGGCAAAGTCCTCGGCAGAGATGAGGGGAGTTGCAGGTGGCAGTGGTGGGCGGAGGAGAGAGTTGAATGTGCTGAACAGTTGTTTTGGGTTGTAGGATAATGACGATACAAGGTTTGCGAAATAGGTCTGTTTAGCAGAGGTGAGGGCTATTTTGAAGGCAAGTGTAGCTTGTTTGAAAGCAGTGAAGTCGTCTGGCAGGCGTGTTTTCTTCCAATGCCGCTCCGCGACCCTGGATGATTGTCTACGTTTTTTGGTGAGATTGTTGTGCCAGGGTTGCCTATTGATTCGTCGCACTTTGCGTGAGTGGGGCGACTGAGTCTATGGCAGATGTGAGGGTGGTGTTATAGAAAGCGGTGGCGCTGTCTGTGTCGTGGAGTGAAGATATGGAGGACAGAGGTAGAAGAGAGTCTGAGAGTCTGTGAATGTCTAGGTGTGCGAGGTTTCTGCAAGGATGTGCCAGTGGCTGAACATAGGGGGCAGGTGAAGAGGACAGAGATGAGAAGGTGAGCAGGTGGTGGTCAGATAGGGGGAAGGGGAGAGGTTGTGAGATTAGATAGGGAACAGAGGCGGGTGAAGATGAGGTCTAATGTATATCCGTCTGTGTGGGTGGCTGTTGAGGACCACTGAGTAAGTCCAAAGGATGAAGTAAGTGACAGGAGTTTGGAGGCTGCTGGCTGGCAGGTGTCAGTAGGGATATTAAAGTCACCCATCATGATGGTGCGGATGTCAGCAGAGAGAAAGTGAAGGAGCCAGCTGGAGAATTGGTCAATGAAGGCAGTGGCTGAGCCCGGTGGTCGGTATATGACGGCCATTTGGAGATTAGAGGGAGAGTAGATACGGACCGAGTGGACCTCAAGGGAAGGGAGGATGAGGGAGGGTGTGGGTTGGATAGGGTTGAAGGAGCAGTTATTAGAAAGAAGGAAACCCACACCTCCACCATGTCTGTTGCCAGAGTGAGGAGTGTGGGTGAAGTGGAGGCCACCGTAACTCAGTGCAGCAGGGGAGGCCGTGTCAGGGGCGTCAGCCAGGTCTCAGTGAGGGCCAGGAAGGAGAGGTTGCAGGAAGTAAAGAGATCGTGGATCACGTGGAGCTTGTTGCAGACGGAGCGGGCGTTCCAGAGTGCTCCAGAGAGAGGAAGCTGGGGGGTAGGGGTCAGTGGCACAGGTTTTAAGTGTGAGGGATTGTGTCTCGACCACGCACCACAATTGTGGGTTACCAGGGCTATGGGGTACTCGGAGCCGAGCCCATGGAAGTCTATGGGATTTGTGTCACTGGCAGCGGTGGCTCGGTCCGTGGCCCTGGCGGTCAGGCGTATGATGGGGGGGGAATTATTTACAGGGGATTGGTAGATAACAGTTCGTGACGCCACCTGTAGTTGTCTGATCACTAAGACCAGCGCTGCAGTAGATCTCTGAGGGGATGTTGTGGCAGCTAGATGACGGGTCCCCCACAGGTGGGACTGGTCCCTCAAAGTCTATGGTATTAATGATGTAGGGTGCAGATAAATGAATCAGTCTCACACCATCCAGCGTCTTTCCATACCTTTTACTTGTCAATGTTTAGGCAGGTCCCAGGGAGGCTGATCGGGGTGGAGAATGTGCTTCGAGATAACAGCTGAACAGGTTAGAGGCTTCCTTTACTTCCAATATGATGAGTCCAACTAGCATAGAGCTAAGTTAACTCTGAATACTCCAGCTAACTCCATAGCTGTACTGCCCGGTCAGCATTGTGGTCGGAGTCTTCCATGTGATGGAACTAGGTTCTTGCTTTTGTCGTGCACAGACTCAAAGTCCCTATTCCACCTGACCCCTGTTACGTACCGACACTCCAAGGGCTGCTTTCTGCGACCTAAGGTCCAGTAAGACTCTGGTTGTTCCGTTACTATGCGTGAAGCGATAGCAACACTTCGGTCCCCAGTGACCGGCTAATAGTGCAGATACTCCAATATCTAAGGCACTTCTCTGATTCCTTCCACTGCGCCCTTCGCCCTGTTCGCGCTCTTAACATAAGCACTCCACACTTCCTAGGATGGTACAAGTCAATCCTTCCTTACTTCTTCCTTGGAGCTTGCCGACAGATTCTCAGTATTCTCCTAGTTCAGGAACACATCAACTGAACTTCACTGTCCTTGGGACAGGCGACTGAAGTTTCTGCTGCAAACTCCCTTTTCTCCAAAGCTGTCTCCGTCTGTCTGACTTTAGCTCACCCAGAGCTCTGACAGGAAATTGCAATCTGATCTCCTCTCCTCCCTCCGAGTCCAGACTAGACTGACCTGTCCGACGACAGGAAACTGACTACTCTGTCCGAAGACAGGAAACAGACTGAGCTCTGCTGCATGTCACTACCTTATATAACCTATGGGTGTGTCTAAAGTGTGTGATGGAGTGAATGGATATCAAGCATTAAACTGTTACCTCTCCGCACATCCTCCAGGGTTTTATGTGTGCCTTACACACCAGGACTACACAATTGCGGTAGTTTCTCTTATTGTGAGAAGTATAGGGGTGAGGATTAGTGGGATGTATGAGGCAGGGGGGCCAGGATTGGGGGATATGTCGCCAGCAGTGAGAAGAAGCAGAGAAAGGGAAATCAGATGGGTGAAGGAGAGTGACCGGCTTACGTTATATTTTAGTGGGAGAGGTCTGAGGTTAAGAAGCAGGTCTGCAGATGAGGTGATGTGGGGGGGTAAGAAAGAGGGGGAGACAGTTATTTGGTTCGAGCTTGCAGGGGTTGGGGGATAGCGAAGGAGAGTGAAGATTAGTGGAGCAAAAACGGTGAGGGCAAATGTGAGCATGGTTAAAGAGCAGGGAAAAAGAAAGGCAAGTAAAATTAGAAGACAGGGATTATTCTTACCTTCTGACCGATTTCTGGATATATTTCTGATGTAACACTTCAAAGATGTCACATCTGACCTAGGTCATATCTGACCTGCTCCATTCAACTTATACCATTCAAATGTCCAAGAAATGAAGCCAGGTGAGAGAGAGAGAGGAGAGGAGAAAGGAACAGGAGGAGTGTTCACAGCAGGGAGCAATTAACAGATTGCAGTTAATAGAACATTTGCCTAGCATTACAGATGAAGAAACACAGATTAAGATGGAGGTATAGGCTTATCAGTGAGGGTCACAGACATATCAATATGTATTCAGTAAATCTGAAGTATGCTACATGGAATTAAAATCAGGGAAAAAGCAGCAGCGTACCAGTTAAAACACAAAAAGAGGAGTACATAGGATTCTGGGGTGCAGTGGGTATTCTGGATAGAGAGATGGTTCAGACGTACCAGTTAAAACACAAAAAGAGGAGTACATAGGATTCTGGGGTGCAGTGGGTATTCTGGATAGAGAGATGGTTCAGACGTACCAGTTAAAACACAAAAAGATGAGTACATAGGATTCTGGGGTGCAGTGGGTATTCTGGATAGAGAGATGGTTCAGACGTACCAGTTAAAACACAAAAAGAGGAGTACATAGGATTCTGGGGTGCAGTGGGTATTCTGGATAGAGAGATGGTTCAGACGTACCAGTTAAAACACAAAAAGAGGAGTACATATGATTCTAGGGTGCAGTGGGTATTCTGGATAGAGAGATGGTTCAGACGTACCAGTTAAAACACAAAAAGAGGAGTACATAGGATTCTGGGGTGCAGTGGGTATTCTGGATAGAGAGATGGTTCAAACGTACCAGTTAAAACACAAAAAGAGGAGTACATAGGATTCTGGGGTGCAGTGGGTATTCTGGATAGAGAGATGTTTCAGATGTACCAGTTAAAACACAAAAAGAGGAGTACATAGGATTCTGGGGTGCAGTGGGTATTCTGGATAGAGAGATGGTTCAGACGTACCAGTTAAAACACAAAAAGAGGAGTACATAGGATTCTGGGGTGCAGTGGGTATTCTGGATAGAGAGATGGTTCAGACGTACCTGTGGATGAAAGTTGGTCCCATATATGATGCTCCAGTGTATAATGGTTCCCATATATGATGCTCCAGTGTATAATGGGCCCCATATGCGATGCTTCAGTGTGTAATGGGCCTCATACATACTACAGGGTCTGACCCTGACCCCCATTGTTCGATATTTTGGCCAAAATACATAAGCTCAAAACCCGCATCAAGTGCCCTCATTGTCTTGCGAATGTTTGCACCAAAATTTAAAGCAATTCACTGAAAAAAAAACATCTCCAAAAATGAAAAAAAATCACAAAAAAGAAACAGCCTTCACAAGTCAGTGATTTTTCTCATATGCAAAATCTGTCTGAGTCTCAAGAGTTTGGTCAATTTTTACCATCCAATGAAAAAAAACAAAACAAAGAAACTGATGGAGGTTTCTCCAGCTTCTCCTATCAAACAGTCCATGAAAAACGGACAAGCGCGCTGACGGCATCTGACTTGCATTGGCGAGTTTGATTGAATAGTCGGCTCAATATTGGACTAGTCTCTGTATGGACTACTCAGTCCGAGGAAAAAAATTGGACATGTGATCTACCCTACAGACTATCATAGGTATGAGTGCTATCCGTGAAAAATATGGATAGCTCTTATAAAAGTGAAGGAGGCCTAAGGCTACGTTCCCACAATGAGTTTTCAATGAGTATTTTACGCTGCGTATTTTAGAAAAAACTTAAGTAACCTATTTTACTTAATGGGTGCAAAAATGGTGTAGAAAATGTACAACATCAAAAACTCCCCAAGAGCTCATCATGGGAATGGAGCCTAAGGCTATGTTCACACATTGTGTTTTGGGTTTTTTATGCTAATTTTTAGCTGCGTTTCGCAGTACCAGCAAAGTCAATGAGATTGCAGAAATCTCATGCGCACAGCTTGGTTTTCCAGACTGTTTTGTCAGGAGTGCTTGTTTTTTGCAAAATGAAGCATGTCACTTCTTTCAGCGATTTTTTAGCGTTTTTCACTCTTTGAAAGCAATGGGTGGGGCAAAAAATGCAGGTATCAGGTTTTTTGGTGCCAAAACTTGAAGTTGTATCAGTTTTTTTATGCACTAGACTTTATCATCGTACACAAGAGACAAATGCACCCTGACAAAAAAAGTAAGTAAAGAAAGCACCAAAAACGCGGAAAAAAGCAGCAAAAACTAAGCAAAACCTGCTTTTTGTAAGCAGCTTAAACTAGGCATGGAAAAAAAAAACCGCTGCAAAAATGCAACGTGTAAACATAGCCTAAGGCTACTTTCACACATCAGTTTTTTTCCTTCAGTCATGATCCGGCGTCGCGCCTGAGTGCTAGATCCAGCTCAAATTGTGTAAAAACGGATGAAACGGATCTGGTTTTTCGCCGGATCCGTCTACCTGATCCGGCAAAAAAGCGGATCTGTTTCATCAGTTTTCCATCCGTTTCGTCCATTTTTTATCCGTTTTACGACGGATCCGGTTTTTAAAAACGCTCATGGGAGGTTCCCAAACGATGATCTGTTTCCTGGGGGCTGGCCAATTGGATCTGAGCATGCTCAGACTTAAAAACCAGATCCGGTGACTGGATCCGTCTTTTTCCAGGTCTGGCGCATTCTGCCGCCCATAGACTTCCATTGTAGCAAAAAATCGGAAGCGCCGAATCCAGCACTGTCCGGTTTTTCGCCGCAGATAAAAAACGTTACTGAAGATGTTTTTTTCAGACGCCGGAATGAAAATTTTAGCCGGATCCGGAAAAAAAACTGACGAAACACGAGGACATACGGCGCGATCCGGCGCTAATACAAGTCAATTTGAAAAAAAACTGATCCGACAGTAGATTACGCCGGATCCGGTTTTTCAAAAAATAGCCGGATCATGCCTGAAGAAAAAAACTGATGTGAGAGGCTAAGGCTGCTTTCACACATCCGTTTTTTGACTTCAGGCACGATCCGGGTTGTGTTGCTAAAAAAACGGATCCGGTACCGGATGCGGTTTTTTACCATTGACTTTCATTAGCGCCGGATCGCGCCTGATGTCAGTGCGTTGTATCCGTTTTTGTCCGGATCCGGCGGAAATGTACATTCCGGCGGCCGGACAAAACGGTGCATGCAACGTTTTTTTTGTTTGCCGGAGCCGCCTGATAGTGCCTGAAGCGGCGCATCAGGCGGCCGGAAATAATAGAAGTCAATGGAACCGGATCCGGATTCTGGAAACCAAGGTCTACTACTACTACTACTACTACTACTACATTTTCCAGTGTCTCCGGACATCCAAAACCCTCCGGGTTCAAAAGTTCAGGTCGGATCCAGCAAAAAAACGGATCCGTTGCATCAGATTTTTCTAGGTCAATAGTATAGCGGGAAAAACGCTAGAATTCCGCAAAATTAATGAACATGTTGCTTTTTTTCCGCTATGTTTTTTTCGCGGAAAAAAACGCACCATGTGCACAAAAATTGCGGAATTCATTCTACATAATAGGATGCTTCATTCAAGCGTTTTTTACGCGTTTTTTGCCATGGAAAAAACGCAAATAATCCTGAACGTGTGCACTTAGCCTTAAAGTAGCCTAATGCAGTGTAAAATACAGAAGCCTCTGTGATGAAAGGCAGCGCAGTTGCAATATACTGATAAAACAACCAATCACACACCGACCAATCACTGGGGGTGGAGGCTGCTTAGTAAAGTATAGATTGTTGATCAGAATTCTACACCTGAGCTGCCTCCACCCCATATAAGTGGGGCATGTCTGCATTCTCTACTATGTTGGTGACCACTTTTGTTTTAGTGAGTATGGATGGGCTAAGTGGTGTTTGGTGATGCTGGTGGGTTTTTAAGTTTATTTTTTATAGTATTTATCCCCACAGAACTATAATGGCTGAGTGCTCTATTTATGAGGATCATGGCTACAATGCGCATATAGAGAAAAAATAATGAACTCCTGATTGAGGTCTTAGGCCATGTGCACACTGAGTATTTGAGGTTTTTTTTTTACCTTAATATTTGTAAGTTAATACCAAGAGTGGCACAATCAGAGGAAAAGTATAATAGAAACATGTCACCACTTCTGTGTTTTTCACCAGATACTCAATGTGAACACATGGTCTGAAAAAGTGTCTGGAAATACAGGTGTGGGTAAGAGTATCTCTACAAGGAGGTTCTTCTTAACCTCAAAAATTTGGGGCTTTCTGCACTGAAAACACTTCATGTGCATATTCTCTAGAGGTGTTTGAAAAAAGGCAAATCTAACAGGTGTACTGTTTTGTTTTTGACGTGCATTCTCTCATTATTCCCAATCAGTGGATACTTGTGGTCACTTGCTGGCTGGATTCTATTCCCCGTCTCCATTTATTTATTTTTTTTCCTTCTAATTTGCTTACCGTAATTTTTTAAAACTTTTTTAATGGTGGGTGTAATGTTTATACTATAATATCTAAGACTACACCAATGTCGTCATCTGGTGTTTTGTGTTCTCTCAGCATACTCCTAAAAATTGCACACTTTATTATGGAACTAGGTAACTGCAATTTTTGATTACTGGCATCTACCATTCATGAATTTTTAACTTTAATAAATTGCGTATTTATGATGAAGGGGGTGTGACTCCAAATATCCATTTTAATCTTTAAGTCTCCTTAGGGAGACATGAACCTGTAATTATTTGCCCACTTGCACTAAACACTGCAATAACATAGTCTTGTAGGCTATAGAGCCATTGATGATCAACCACATCCTGGGCTCCACAGGTTAAGATGGCAGCTACGGGGGAGGTGTATGTCCCACTTGGCCTTACCTAAAGTTAACTCATTAGGTACCAAACATTTGCTAAAATCTCCAACTGAGAAGTAAATTTTTTTTAAAAAAACAACCTTTTGTTCTCTGCAGCCACAATTACATGGTGTGATCAGCTCAAGATGAGAAATTTGGAAGGTCCTCTTTAAAGAAGTGCTTCCTTCAAAATTTTTATCCTGACTATATTGCAATATTATATAGTACTTTGTACTTACAATAGCTCATTTAGCTTTTCTACCCAGCTAATTCTTCTCTCTTCCATTAGATCTATGACTTCATGTGATTTAAAAACTGACTAGTTGAATTCTTCTAAGCTCTGTGTAGAACAGGAGGTCAATTTTCACTGTATGACACCAGTCATACCTGCAAAAGTCCTTGGCAGGGGGAGGTGGGAACATCTTGTTCAGGTGTTGAAAAGGGGATAACTCATGCAGGGAAAAAAGACTTCCTGTTTCTACATAGAAAAAATAGCTGGGTAGAAGGGCAAAATGAGCAATTGTGAGTACACAGTGCTGCATAGTATGATCATGGCAATATATTAAGAGAATAATAACTTTGCTAGGAGTGCTTCTTTAAGCAGACTTTTCTTCATGACTGGCATGACATATTTTAATGAGTGGGCCATTGTTTTCAGAAAGTGCTTGTTTTAAGTAGAAATCCTCCATGTTGCTAAGTAACTTGCCTATAGGATTTTGCTCTGTAAGCCACCACCCTCCTAGATGTCTCTTCTATTGCCACACTGTGATGGTGGTACTGTCTAAAATGCTTAAACTTTAAGGGAAGGTTAACCAAGTTCTAAATATAAAATGTAAATGTGTATCGACTCTTTGTCTTCAAAGATTTGTAAACTTTTACGAAAAATTAAGAATGGCAGAGTGCCCTGTTCGGCATGGTCAGCAGCAACCGAGGAAGCTGGAGCCAACGTCTTTATCCACCACCTGTGTTGAAGCGGGGAAGGAAAAGGCGCGGATGGGAGAATTAAGGCTGACTGCACAATCACCTTGCACACCCTTAAGAAGTCAGGCACCAAACGCTGCTCGCACAGCCTCCACATCATTGGGTGCTACAGCATCGGCAGCCTCCACTCCACATCTCCCCATTTCTACCCAAACTGATTTCGCTAATATGCAAACTCTAACTCTTCAAGAATTGGATAAGAAACTAAAGATGGAATCTGAATCCCTGTCCTACAGCCCAAGGTTCTCCAAAGCTGACTTAGATTTTTTTGACTTTAACCTTGCATCTCGCTGCCGCCACATGCCAGCTGACATCAGAGATGACTTCTGTGCTTTTGTCTCCTCCGTGGCATCGGTGTTCGAGTCAGTAGAGTCCATGCCTGAAGTGGGAGACCTTGTTAACCACCTTCGATGGGTAACTGGTGCTAGAAGTGCTCCACCACATATTTTGCCTCAGACAAGGTTGATCACTATGTCCACCCAGACTGACCCCATTTAATTGCTGACCATGCCTCTCCTCCTTCCTAATTCAGTGCTTCCTAATCTAGCTCTTCCTTGTACCAGCAGTGAGCCTGGTCATTGACCTTTTTGCCCCATTATTCTCCTTTGATTTATGACCCCGTGTTATAACGGTTTTAACTTATTTGTATATTAAATGTTTGGCCAGATTTTTTTTTTTTTTTTTTTTTTAGGGGGTGGGTACAGAAAGTGAATTTATTTTTTTAAATGTGAAAATTTCCTGTAAATTTAATAAATGTTTGAATTTCCATTTTTAAAGTTTTTTTTTTATTAAAATGGTTACATCTCAAAATGGCATTTTATATGGCATACCAATGTTAACTACATGTGCATAACATCAAGTAAAGAACTCTTACCGTCTAAGCCAGTGATGGCAAACCTTTCTGAGACCGATTACCCAATTATTTATGACGAAGTGCCACATGCCCCATCATGATCCCCCTTCATGCAGAAATGTGCCCCATCATGATCCCCCTTCATGCAGAAATGTGCCCCATCATGATCCCCTTCATGCAGAAATGTGCCCCATCATGATCCCCTTCATGCAGAAATGTGCCCCATCATGATCCCCTTCATGCAGAAATGTGCCCCATCATGATCCCCTTCATGTCAAAATATGCCCCATCATGATCCCCTTCATGTAGAAATTCCATCACCTCCATGATTTCCTTCTCCCCATCATTGGCGCTCTGCCCAGCACTGATGCTCTCCCCATCACCGCCATCATCTCTCCACAGCGGGCACACACAGACACATGCTCACCACATGCACAGACACACTCAGCGAGTGCACAGACATGCACACACACCACAGCACTTCACTGGCACAGCGGCCACACTCACCTCTCCGCCTGCAGCTTCCTTCCTCTCGCTTCATCTCGCACATTGAGCGGTGCTGCCGGCCGCTGCTGGATGACGTGATCATTCAGCTCTGCCGCCACGCTGCTCAATGTGTGAGAGGCTGGAATAAGGAGCCATACATTCAATGTGTGCACTGCAGTCTGGAACAAGGAGGCGAGGCTGCGTGCCAGCTGAGAGCTCTGCGTGCCCTCTCTGGTACGCGTGCCATAGGTTTGCCATCACTGGTCTAAGCCAAGGCACCTAATTTTGCCACGGAAAACTGGGTAAGCTTATTGATGCGAGTATAAGCCGGGTATGGATTGTTCCTGGTCCTCTAGTATGCATCGCTTGCTCCCACTGTCCTCCCCGTCATACTAGCCCCGTGGTGTGGTCTCTGTACTGCCCTGCATCTTTCTGTTCTCCCAACAACTGCAAGGTAGCTTTTTCCAGGACGTCCCTTCTGACAGCACCATGGGACGTCCTCCTCTTTGCTGGGACAGGAAACACACAAGAGATTAAAAGACCCCTCCCCGCCCCCTTTCCCTCAGTGTGTTTCCTGTCCCTGCATGGAGGGACACACAGGAGAATTTACCGGGTTCAGGGGGATCGTAAGGCCACGCCAGATCCTTCCCCCTGTGAAGCAGCCCAGGGCTGAAACTCTCCAGCGGGGAGTCCCTCAGCTCCAAAGACCAGGTGCGGCAGGCCCTGGATAGCGGACGTTCCTCCAGGTGGGAGGCTCTCGTCCCGGACCTCAGGCAGGGGGTCCAAGGTGGTTCCTGGTAGGACAGCATCCCGCAGCCTGTCGGGCGTTTAGCGGTGGAACCTGTCCATGCTTCGGCTGTGACCAGCGTCTGGGGGAGCGGTTCACTTCCGGTTCGACGGTCGCACTTCCGGTGACGTCATATCCGGGAGACGCTCATCGTATGGTGAGCAGACGTTTCCTGGAACGACAAACGCTGGTGGAGACTGTCACAGCACCTAATCGTGAGTATGTGTGCGTGTTCTGGAGGACGCGTTTGACAGGTGACATATCGCCGCTTCCCCTATCGGCAGGACGCAGTAATTTGGTCGAACAGCCTACCTTGTTCCTCATGGATACAGACGCGGCAGATGGCGGTGGGGTAAGTGCGCCTGGCGCAAAAAATCCCAGCCATAACCTGACAGCCACCCAGGAATCCGACCTGATTAGTTCCTGTCTCCTACTATAGGACAAAGGAACTTCATCCGCTCCCATAACTACAAAAAAGGCTGGCAAAGCCTCAGCAAAATCAGCCAGGTGTCCGGTGTGTCACAGCAAACTGCCAGATGGCTATGACAGAACCCTTTGTTCTTCTTGTACCTCTAAGGTTATGAGAGATGAACAGCCTTCATTACTTTCTGAAATGAGGCGCATGATTTCTGAGGAAGTTCAGGCCTCTATATCTACACTTACTCAGCAGTGGCCATGTAGTCCTTGCTCTAGTCGTAAGCGGCCCAGATGGGAGACGGATTCAAGAGAACAAGATTTAAGCTCTGAAAATAGATCAGATCTAGAGGACGCTATTTCAGAGGAAGAAGGAGAACTTCCCCCCCGACACTCAGGAAAAGAAAAAGAAATTTCTATTTCAACCTGAGGATACTAAGAATCTAATTAGATCTGTACGGAGCACTATGGAGGTCGAGGAAACTCCCAGAACACAATCCAGACAGGATTTGATGTTCGGGGGACTTACGTCTCAGAAGGAGACTGTTTTTCCTGTTAGCGATCACATTAAAACAATGATTCTGGAGGAATGGAAGAGCGCTGAACGGCGTCTAGTTTTGTCACGTGACTTCAGGGGAAGACTACCGTTCGAACCTGAAGATGTTAAATTATGGGAAGAAGTTCCGAAAATCGATACCCCAATAGCTAGAGTCACAAAAAAGACTGCCATCCCATTTGAGGACTCCTCTGGCCTACGTGACCCTATGGACAGAAAGGCTGATATTCTCCTGAAAAGAGCCTGGGAAACCTCTGTGGCTCTTATTAGAACTAATATTGCTGCCACCTCTGTAGCAAGATCTATGGTTTATTGGATGAGTCAATTGGAGGATCAGTTATCCAATAAGACTCCTAGAGCTGAGATTTTAGCCTCTCTGCCGGTTATGAATTCAGCCACAGCTTTCCTGGCTGATATGTCTGCAGAATCGGTCAGATTTTCCGCTAGAAACAGCTCCTTATCTAATGCAGCTAGGAGAGCTGTCTGGCTAAAATCATGGTCCGGAGATAACGCCTCTAAGATGAAATTATGTTCCATTCCATTTTCAGGGCTTAGGGTCTTCGGACCGGCTCTGGATACTATCTTAGAATCAGTATCAGATGCAAAAAAGGGTTTCCCAGAGGATAAACCCCGCCGAGCTCAATCCTTTCGGCGGGGTTCCCAGTCTAGAAGACAGTTCGATTCTAGAGGTCAGGGAAGATCAAGCAGAGGATCATATAGGAGTTACCATTCCCAGGGAGGAAAGAACAAGAATATGTTCTTTGGCTCCTCACATAGAACAAGGAGACAATGACGCCAACTTTATTGGCGGACGACTCCGTTGTTTTGCAACAAACTGGGATCTGGTAACTCAGAATCAGTGGGTTCGCAGAACTATAGCGGAAGGTTATCGGATAGAGTGTTACGCTCCGCCACCCGAAAGATATGTTCCCCCTACGGTGATCTCCACAGACTCGGTCATGTGGACAGATCTCCAGGACCTACTAAAGCTTTCTGTCATAATTCCTGTTCCCCGAGCAGAATTAGGCAAGGGTCACTATTCCTCCCTCTTCACTATCTTAAAGCCGTCCGGAGAATCTCGTACTATAATAAATCTGAAACCCCTAAACTATTGGGTCACATACAAGAGGTTCCGGATGGAATCAATCAGGTCTACAACCCACCTTATAGACAAGGGCACGTTCATGTGCACTCTCGATCTGAAGAGTGCATACTACCAGGTCCCAGTTCATCATACATCACAAAGTCTTCTCAGGTTTGCAGTGCAGTTGCCGACCCGGACCTGCCACTTTCAGTTTCAATGCCTACCCTTCGGGCTGGCCTCGGCTCCCCGAATATTCTCAAAATTGATTTCGGAGATTGTGGCCTTTCTAAGAAGCAGAGGTACTATTATCGTTCCATACTTGGACGATTTTCTTATAGTGGCGCGAACAGAAATGGCGCTGGTCGAACACAGAGATCGCTGCATTTCCATACTCAATTATCTAGGTTGGGTAATAAATTGGGAAAAGTCAGATCTAGTTCCCGAACAAAAGAAAGTCTTCCTGGGTGTTATACTGGATTCAAATCGAAGAATCTCTTTCTTACCTCGGAAGAAGCGAGAGTCTATACAGGACGTAATAGAGGTTCTAATGAAGCACCAGCCCTCTATAAGATTCGCCATGAAGGTTCTAGGTCAAATGACGGCTTGCATTCCATGCGTCAGATGGGCACAGTTCCACTCAAGACCCCTTCAGAAAGAGATTCTTTCGTCATGGAATCGGAACTACAGCTCGTTAGACAGGACATTACATCTGTCAAAGACGGTAAAAGAATCTCTCCTTTGGTGGATGCAGCCAGACAATCTAAAGTTAGGAGTAAGATGGTCGACTTCCCCTTACGTAAAAGTTACCACGGACGCCAGTTCCTGGGGTTGGGGAGCTCATATAAAGGGCAGAATACTACAGGCAGATGGCCAGAAGAAATCCAGTATCGATCCTCAAATTTCAGAGAGCTCTACTCTGTATGGGAAGCCCTAAGAAGGAACCAATCCGAACTCAAAGATCAGCATATCAGGATTTACTCGGACAACATCACAACAGTTTCGTTTTTGAATCACCAAGGAGGTCCCAGACATCGACCCCTTCAACAGTTGGCAGAGATGATATTCACCTGGGCAGAGCAGGTCGTCCTTTCCTTAACGGCAATCCACCTGGAAGGTTCCCAGAATGTAATAGCAGACTACCTGAGCAGAAAGAAAGTGAGTCCTACGGAATGGGAACTAAACCAGGATATCTTCAGAGATCTATGTCGGAGGTGGGGAACACCTCAAATAGACCTATTTGCAAACAGAAGAAATGCGAAGATTCCCAGGTTTTTCTCCCTGAACCCTTTGGACGATCCAGAAGGATTGGATGCCCTAAGCCAGAAATGGGAAGAACATCTGTTATATGCATTCCCACCTCTAGCGCTCATCCCGGCCGTATTACGGAAGATCAAGGAGGATCGGGCTACAGTAATAATGATCGCCCCTTATTGGCCAAAGAGGAGCTGGTTTTCTCTGCTAACAGACATGTCAATCGAAAACCCCTTAGAGCTGCCGCTGATTCCGGACTTAATCCATCAAGGTCCGATCCATCATCCGGACCCGAAGAGATTGCATCTCTCAGCCTGGATCCTGAGAGGGTGACCTTGAAGGCCAAAGGCTTATCTGACCAGGTTATAACCACAATCCAGGCCAGTAGAAAGCCAGTCACATCGGCTATCTATCTCAGAATCTGGAAACGCTTCTGTACAGTGAGTGGCGGGTCCGACTTGGTGACAGGCACTCCGAACATTCCTAAGATTTTAGATTTCCTCCAGTCAGGCTTCAACATGGGACTCAGACCCAGTACCCTAAAAGTTCAGATTGCTGCATTAAGCTCTTTCTTAGACTACTCACTAGCTTCTCACCCATGGGTGATAAGATTTGTTAAAGCTATTCAGAGATTACGGCCCACGATTAGACAGTGTCTCCCAGTATGGGACCTTACTCTGGTACTCAGGGCTTTATGTAACGATCCATTCCGTAACAACAGCACAATGCCTATTTCCTTGCTTACCAGGAAAACAGCTTTCCTGGTGGCAATTACCACAGCTAAAAGAATAGGTGAAATTCAGGCTCTATCCACTAGAGACCCATATTTTCAGGTTAGAGACGACAGCATTCTGTTAAGGTTGGATCCTGCTTTCTTACCCAAGGTTGCTTCAGATAGTAACCGTAATCAGGAGATTATCTTACCTTCCTTCTGTGATAACCCTTCCAACGAAAAGGAGCTGAGGCTCCATTCGTTGGATGTCAGAAAGGTGGTACTAGACTACATAGATGCCACTAAAGACTGGCGTTTAGATTCGAACCTATTTGTCCTCTACGGAGGAATCCGTAAAGGAAAAAGGCGTCTAAACCTTCCATCGCTAGATGGATTACCTCTTTAATTTCAGAGGCCTATTTAGCTGAAGGGTCAGAACCTCCGGCGGGCCTAAAGGCACACTCAACCAGAGCATTGGCTGCCTCCTGGGCAGAGAGGGCAGGCGCCTCTCTGGAACAAATTTGTAAGGCGGCAACATGGGCTAGAATTGATACATTCTGCAAACATTATAAAATAGATGTACTTTCTAACCAGCAGACGGCCTTTGGTAGGAAAGTTCTGCAGGCTGTGATCCCACCCTAAGGAGCTTTCTTTGGTACTCCCCATGGTGCTGTCAGGAGGGACGTCCTGGAAAAGGGTCATTAGACCTACCGCTAATTAGGTTTCCAGGAGTCCATCCTGACAGCACTGGTAGCTCCCTCCCTCTTCAATACGTCATATGCTGTAATATGATTTTCAATAATTAAAGTGTTTTGTGCATTATACATGTCATGGTTCTTGATACAACACTGAGGGAAAGGGGGCGGGGAGGGTTCTTTTAATCTCTTGTGTGTTTCCTGTCCCAGCAAAGAGGAGGACGTCCCATGGTGCTGTCAGGATGGACTCCTGGAAACCTAATTAGCGGTAGGTCTAATGACCCTTTTCCTGTATTCAGTGGTCACATGATACTGCTCATTAAAGTAATGAATATGCACTCCACGCCTATGGGAGTGGAGATGTGTGCATATTCATTACTTTAATGAGCAGTACCATGTGACCACTGAATACAGGAAAAAGCTGCCTTGCAGGGAGGATGTGCTGCCACTGCGCGAGGAGGGGTGAGTATAATGTGACAGCTGCTGGCTCCTGCCACTCCCCCACCCTTCCCCCGCTGGCTTTCTGGGACATGGGGACAATGACTCGTGTATAAGCAGAGCGGGGCACTTTCAGCACAAAAAAAGTGCTGAAAATCTTGGCGTATATACGGTAACTACTTCCTGCAGCAAATTACCTCCCCCCCCACCCCCCCCAACAAGGGTTATAACCAGGGACAGACTGGGACTGAAATTCAGCCCTGGCATTTGAAATCACACAGGCCCATAATGGTCCCATCCCTGAGCACCAGATGGGGATATTACTAATATTAACCTGGATGGAGAAAATCAAGATTTAATACAAGACCAATATTTCTTCTATTGCTATAGAAGATTAGATTATAATATCAAAATATTACAGACAAATACCAACAAACCATAACCAAATATTAACAACATTTGCAGTGTTAATACCACCGTATTGATAAAGGGGTTGAGGTTAAAGTCTATGTAACTTCTGATTCCTCATGGTGCATGCTGAGGATTCTCCAGTGCTGGGATTTTGAGCAGCTGTCATGAGACCGATTTTTCACATCTTTGGCCACATTATGACTAACTGTACTAATTTTTTCTAATTTTGCTTGTATTGAGCAAGGCTGTGCACGTCTAGTCTGCACGTGTCAGCATACTTGTGGTAACATTATCAGGGGGTGTAACTCTACAGTGGGTGTGAGGGTTGCAATCGCACCTGAGCCTTGGAGCTTAGGGGCCCTAAAAGTACATTTGATCTTTATGTAGATCAATGCTGTTAAAGACTTGAAATAATTGGGGGGGCCACATTAGAGCTTTTGCTTTGAGAATCATGCTGTTCAAGTTATACCACTGCACATGATCACAAACTCCCAGCATGAGAAAATCCTCACATCCCACAAGCTCTGTGAGGATTCAGAAGTCCACAGTCACTGCAGACTTTATCCTCAAGCTTGGAAAACTACTATAACCAAAACCCCTGTACTAAGACTGATATTACCGCCATACAGTGACCATATAATGGTATCCTTTTACACCAGTGCTCTGCAGACCATATATGTATATATGTGTAGGTTCTCACAAATAATGTCTGTCATTCATTTTCTCTCTTGCTCTGCATTCTGTCCAGACCGCCATGACCATCTTCCATCCATCACTCGTCCCTGCAAAATGTAACAAACCTCTTCACATTACTGATTTTCCAGGACCCTCCTCACATTTTCCCACCTCTACAGCAACCACAAATTGTGATACCTTATTCCACTGTGCTTCATTTAACCCTTTTCCAATACTGGGGTAATAGTACGCCGAGGTCAGATTCCCCCTGTTTAAATGCCGCTGTCAATCTCTGACAACGGCATTTAACTCGCGGTTACCGGAAGCACGTTGTAAATTCCGCACATCGGTGACCCCTGTCACATGATCGCTGGTCACAGAAGGGTTAGCATGGCAACCAGAGGTCTCCAGCAGACCTCTTGTCATTGCCAGATTGCTATGAGCGCTCATAGCAAGTGAGCATTTCTGCTACACACAGGCGATCTGTAGACTTGGCTGAAGGTTTACCTTCCAACAAGACAAAGACCCTTAGCACACAGCTAAAATAACAAAGGAGTGGCTTCAGAACAACTCTGTGACCATTCTTGACTGGTCCAGCCAAAGCCCTGACATAAACCCAATTGAGCATCTCTGGAGAGACCTGAAAATAGCTGTCCACCAACGTTCACCATCCAACCTGATGGAACTGGAGAGGATCTGCAAGGAAGAATGGCAGAGGATCCCCAAATCCAGTGTGAAAAATGTGTTGCATCATTCCCAAGAAGACTCATGACTGTACTAGCTCAAAAGGTGCTTCTACTCAATACTTAGCAAAGGTCTGAATACTTATGACCATGTGATATTTCAGGTTTTCTTTATTAATAAATTTGCAAAATTTTCGGTTTTGTTTTAATCAAGATGGGGTGCAGAGTGTACATTAATGAGCAAAAAAATGAACTTTTTTGAAGTTACCAAATGGCTGCAATGAAACAAAGTGAAAAATTGAAAGGGGTCTGAATACTTTCTGTATCCACTGTATATAACCTTATTCATTATCTATGGGTGCGGTTTCCCAAACTGGGGATCCAATCACAGTAAAACACTGCTCTTTAAAGATATAGTGTAGTGATTGAGTATTTTTTTCAATTGTAATATGCAAAAACTGTGGGGGTCTAAGTATAGACCAACAGTATTGACTAATATTGACTTGTTCTTAGATTGTGGATATGCAAAGGGTCAAAAGAATATTTATGTACCCAAATCACATATACTTAAAGAATATATATCAACATATTACAACATATTAGGAATAGTCAGATGGTCCAGTGATGGTCAAATATCATGCCGAATATTCTAATTCATCAAGGAGGGGTAGTCTCAAAGAGGAAAACAACACGCAGAGGACCCTATTACTGAACGAGACGGACAAGTGTGGGTAGGTATGTATGCTTGTGATGATGTATTTATACTAATTCCAATGTTTCATGGAGTCCATCCGGATACAGACTACACAGTGATTCCTTGCCATTGAGAACTGATCTTCTGTTTCTGGAGTGAATCAAATTTTTTATTATGTATGAGGGTGATATGTTTGGACAGACTTTGTTTTAAGAATCCTTTCTTGACATTGTGCCTGTGGCCATTCATGCAATTCCGCAGTGATTGTGTAGTGTGGCCAACATATTGGACCTCGCATGTCACCACATATGATAAAAACTAAACTACAAGTCAGTTTTTGATTGAAATTAGGAACAGTATTAGTGTTTTTTAAACTTCATACATTTTTATCCCATGATTGATAATGTTACAACAGGGACTATCTCTATTTTAAGAAATTAATATAGAGGTTACAGCTAGATTATCCCTTTCTGACAATTAGACGTACTATCCCGTCCATGCGACCCGGGCCAATTTGACCATGGACGGGATAGTATGTCATATGTGATCGGCTGCGCTCACGGGAGGAGCGCGGCCTATCGCAGCCGGGTGTCAGCTGATTCTCACAGCTGACACCGGCACTAAGTGCCAGGGGCGGTCACAGACCGCTCCCGGCACTTTAACCCCCGGAACACTGCGATCAAACATGATCGCAGTGTTTCAGAGCTGGCACAGGGATTGACAGCACCTCTGCCTTTGGATCGAAGACCCCACGGGGCCGTGGGGTCCCGATCGCTGCCATGGAGACCCGATGTCATCATGATAACATCTGGGTCTCCAAAGCTGTAAAACTTCCTCTCATGCGCAATGCACAGAGAAGCTGCAGCGCTGACAGCCTCTATAGCATGCAGATGCTGCTTCATCTCCTAATCTTCACCTCCTTGGCAACACTTATCCAGCCCATCATTTTTCTCCATATTGTTTGGGAGTCTCTTTAACCACAAGCTCACAACACACGTCAACTGTCCTCATTATTTTTCAAGTCCCTACACTGAAATCAACTGTTAGTGAGCAGAATAATTAGGCAACTAATTGAAAAATGTAAATTTTTAATCTTAATTGTTTTCATCTGTTAAAATGATAAGAACCAAACACCTCAATATCTAAAAAAAATACATTTTTCAAATATATATGACCAATATGTCCTCTCTCCTTATCAATAACAGTCATAAGCTCTGTCCATGGAATCTGTAAGTTACTTAATCTTTATCACAAAAAGAAGTCCCTTATATTGATACAAAAACCATATACTGTATATGGTCAACACTTCCAACTAAATGGAATATAACCATAGACCAGGCTACAGTATTGTCCATTAACAAAAGAAGTGAAGCCCTAAATTGAATATAAAAGTAATCGTTAATTGAACAATTTTTTAAAACCAATTAAAAAAAATGTAAAAAGTGCTGAAGATGGAAGGACACAAACTCAGATATAAATATTATAGAAAATGGTCATATATCTGTATTATGGTGGACACAAGTCTAGATATTTTGAAAATACAATGTTGTCATATGTGCTGAAAAATACATACCGTATATCATATCGGGGTAATCCTTAGCGATTTAGGAGAATTCCAAATGTCTTTCACTGAACCACAAGGGACTTCTCCTCGTACTGTACTGTAGAGCAGTTCTGTATTGACTAGACATACTTGCCCTCACTGTAACACCACTACCAAACCAAAAGCTTGTCTGGTGACTATAGTGGCTGATGCATAGCGCTCTCCTTGACATCTTCAACATTTCTGCTCAGCGTGAATCCACTTTCATCAGTGAACGGCACTGAGGCCCACTGGTCTCTCATCCAGCATAGATGCTCTCTGGTCCATACAAGACGATGATGCATGGGCCTAATGGTGTGGTCAGGTGGCCTTGCAGGTCATCTAACACGCAGACCACGCTGGTGTAAACAGTTTTGAATGGTCTGACGTGACACTTGGGTGCCTTCCATCTCCCTTAAATGTGACTGCAGTTGTGTGGCATTCATCATCTGGTTCTCAAGGGCATTGTTCACAATGAAGCGGTCATCAGCATGGGATGTGGCCAAAGGACGTCCACCTCTCTGCCTTTCTGTGATTCTTCCAGTCTCTGTGTAGCTTCGTTACAAACTGCTGATGACACTATGTGACACTCTAAGCTCAGTGGTCACTTCCGTCTGAGCACACCCTGCTTGAAGCCTTACAATGTCGAGATACTGTTGATCAATTTTTAAGGGTCGTAATGGTCTCATGATGTCAAAATGTAATGAACATGATGTGGAGGACTGTTTAATGCAAATTCTAATTGAACCCCAAAATTTATTGGCCGATTCATGGATCAAATACCTGTTGTGAATTTTGCCATTAAGCTCCTTGTTAGAGAACAGAAAGTTGTGCAAAAAGTACTGAAACATTGAACACGTTGGACACGGGCATTCAAAAGTGTAGAGGAGTCACATTAAGCTCACCTGAAAAGGTTAGAGTGCGTTTTTAGGTTCAGCCTAAAATTTTGCCTGCAAGACAAATATCCTAACTTTTTGTGAGTAGTGTATTTGTGCAAATAATGTCTTGTGCCGTATTGAGGCTAGAATAAACATTATAAATGAAAAAGTTAGATAATTTTGGCATAATGGGGAAAATGAAAATGTAACAAAGTGTTTGAACTGTCATCAATGTGAAAGATTAATCTGCTGACGATCAACTCTTTGAGCAGCACCAACCACGGCCTCCCAGACACTGATCAGAGAGGTCACTGTTCTCCTACACTGTAAATCTCCTACTGAAGAATGGCCTACAAGTTGCTGAGGCCCCTGATCATGTGACCCCTGACTCCTCCCCTCCTGTGACCTCATCACAGGTCCTGTGCGCACAGAACAGCCATATATGTGGAGTGCGGCTCTGCAGGTGGAGGTAGGTGCTGGAGATTCCCCATTACTGGGCACAGAACAGCCATATATGTGGTGTGCAGCTCTGCAGGTGGAGGTAGGTGCTGGAGATTCCCTATTACTGGGCACAGAACAGCCATATATGTGGTGTGGGCTCTGCAGGTGGAGGTAGGTGCTGGAGATTCCCCATTACTGGGTACAGAACAGCCATATATGTGGAGTGCGGCTCTGCAGGTGGAGGTAGGTGCTGGAGATTCCCCATTACTGGGCACAGAACAGCCATATATGTGGTGTGCGGCTCTGCAGGTGGAGGTAGGTGCTGGAGATTCCCCATTACTGGGCACAGAACAGCCATATATGTGGAGTGCGGCTCTGCAGGTGGAGGTAGGTGCTGGAGATTCCCCATTACTGGGCACAGAACAGCCATATATGTGGAGTGCGGCTCTGCAGGTGGAGGTAGGTGCTGGAGATTCCCCATTACTGGGCACAGAACAGCCATATATGTGGTGTGCGGCTCTGCAGGTGGAGGTAGGTGCTGGAGATTCCCCATTACTGGGCACAGAACAGCCATATATGTGGTGTGCGGCTCTGCAGGTGAAGGTAGGTGCTGGAGATCCCCCATTACTGGGCACAGAACAGCCATATATGTGGTGTGCGGCTCTGCAGGTGGAGGTAGGTGCTGGAGATTCCCCATTACTGGGCACAGAACAGCCATATATGTGGTGTGCGGCTCTGCAGGTGGAGGTAGGTGCTGGAGATTCCCCATTACTGGGCACAGAACAGCCATATATGTGGTGTGCGGCTCTGCAGGTGGAGGTAGGTGCTGGAGATTCCCCATTACTGGGCACAGAACAGCCATAATGTGGTGTGCGGCTCTGCAGGTGGAGGTAGGTGCTGGAGATTCCCCATTACTGGGCACAGAACAGCCATATATGTGGAGTGCGGCTCTGCAGGTGGAGGTAGGTGCTGGAGATTCCCCATTACTGGGCACAGAACAGCCATATATGTGGTGTGCGGCTCTGCAGGTGGAGGTAGGTGCTGGAGATTCCCCATTACTGGGCACAGACAGCCATATATGTGGGTGCGGCTCTGCAGGTGGAGGTAGGTGCTGGAGATTCCCCATTACTGGGCACAGAACAGCCATATATGTGGTGTGCGGCTCTGCAGGTGGAGGTAGGTGCTGGAGATTCCCCATTACTGGGCACAGAACAGCCATATATGTGGTGTGCGGCTCTGCAGGTGGAGGTAGGTGCTGGAGATTCCCCATTACTGGGCACAGAACAGCCATATATGTGGTGTGCGGCTCTGCAGGTGGAGGTAGGTGCTGGAGATTCCCCATTACTGGGCACAGAACAGCCATATATGTGGTGTGCGGCTCTGCAGGTGGAGGTAGGTGCTGGAGATTCCCATTACTGGGCACAGAACAGCCATATATGTGGTGTGCGGCTCTGCAGGTGGAGGTAGGTGCTGGAGATTCCCCATTACTGGGCACGAACAGCCATATATGTGGTGTGCGGCTCTGCAGGTGGAGGTAGGTGCTGGAGATTCCCCATTACTGGGCACAGAACAGCCATATATGTGGTGTGCGGCTCTGCAGGTGGAGGTAGGTGCTGGAGATTCCCCATTACTGGGCACAGAACAGCCATATATGTGGTGTGCGGCTCTGCAGGTGGAGGTAGGTGCTGGAGATTCCCCATTACTGGGCACAGAACAGCCATATATGTGGAGTGCGGCTCTGCAGGTGGAGGTAGGTGCTGGAGATTCCCCATTACTGGGCACAGAACAGCCATATATGTGGAGTGCGGCTCTGCAGGTGGAGGTAGGTGCTGGAGATTCCCCATTACTGGGCACAGAACAGCCATATATGTGGTGTGCGGCTCTGCAGGTGGAGGTAGGTGCTGGAGATTCCCCATTACTGGGCACAGAACAGCCAATATGTGGTGTGCGGCTCTGCAGGTGGAGGTAGTGCGGAGATTCCCCATTACTGGGCACAAACAGCCATATATGTGGTGTGCGCTCTGCAGGTGGAGGTAGGTGCTGGAGATTCCCCATTACTGGGCACAGAACAGCCATATATGTGGTGTGCGGCTCTGCAGGTGGAGGTAGGTGCTGGAGATTCCCCATTACTGGGCACAGACAGCCATATATGTGGTGTGCGCTCTGCAGGTGGAGGTAGGTGCTGGAGTTCCATACTGGACGACTCATATATGTGGTTGCGGCTCTGCAGGTGAGTAGGTGCTGGAGATTCCCCTTACTGCACAGAACAGCCATATATGTGGTGTGCGGCTCTGCAGGTGGAGGTAGGTGCTGGAGATTCCCCATTACTGGGCACAGAACAGCCATATATGTGGTGTGCGGCTCTGCAGGTGGAGGTAGGTGCTGGAGATCCCCCATTACTGGGCACAGAGCAGCCATATATGTGGTGTGCGGCTCTGCAGGTGGAGGTAGGTGCTGGAGATTCCCCATTACTGGGCACAGAACAGCCATATATGTGGTGTGCGGCTCTGCAGGTGGAGGTAGGTGCTGGAGATCCCCCATTACTGGGCACAGAACAGCCATATATGTGGTGTGCGGCTCCGCAGGTGGAGGTAGGTGCTGGAGATCCCCCATTACTGGGCACAGAACAGCCATATATGTGGTGTGCGGCTCTACAGGTGGAGGTAGGTGCTGGAGATTCCCCATTACTGGGTACAGAGCAGCCATATATGTGGTGTGCGGCTCTGCAGGTGGAGGTAGGTGCTGGAGATTCCCCATTACTGGGCACAGAGCAGCCATATATGTGGAGTGCGGCTCTGCAGGTGGAGGTAGGTGCTGGAGATTCCCCATTACTGGGCACAGAACAGCCATATATGTGGAGCGGCTCTGCAGGTGGAGGTAGGTGCTGGAGATTCCCCATTACTGGGCACAGAACAGCCATATATGTGGAGCGCGGCTCTGCAGGTGGAGGTAGGTGCTGGAGATTCCCCATTACTGGGCACAGAGCAGCCATATATGTGGTGTGCAGCTCTGCAGGTGGAGGTAGGTGCTGGAGATTCCCCATTACTGGGCACAGAACAGCCATATATGTGGTGTGCGACCCTGCAGGTGGAGGTAGGTGCTGGAGATTCCCCATTACTGGGCGGGGGCAGTAACCCCCTCCATTCCCGGAGATATGCGCCCCCTGCCCCCAGCTCTGCCATGTGTATATGGACAGTAATAGAGCGCTGGCTGTGTCATGTGTATATGGACAGTAATAGAGCGCTGGCTGTGTCATGTGTATATGGACAGTAATAGAGCGCTGGCTGTGTCATGTGTATATGGACAGTAATAGAGCGCTGGCTGTGTCATGTGTATATGTACAGTAATAGAGCGCTGGCTGTGTCATGTGTATATGGACAGTAATAGAGCGCTGGCTGTGTCATGTGTATATGGACAGTAATAGAGCGCTGGCTGTGTCATGTGTATATGGACAGTAATAGAGCGCTGGCTGTGCCATGTGTATATGGACAGTAATAGAGCGCTGGCTGTGTCATGTGTATATGGACAGTAATAGAGCGCTGGCTGTGTCATGTGTATATGGACAGTAATAGAGCGATGGCTGTGTCATGTGTATATGGACAGTAATAGAGCGCTGGCTGTGTCATGTGTATATGTACAGTAATAGAGCGCTGGCTGTGTCATGTGTATATGGACAGTAATAGAGCGCTGGCTGTGTCATGTGTATATGGACAGTAATAGAGCGCTGGCTGTGTCATGTGTATATGGACAGTAATAGAGCGCTGGCTGTGTCATGTGTATATGGACAGTAATAGAGCGCTGGCTGTGCCATGTGTATATGGACAGTAATAGAGCGCTGGCTGTGTCATGTGTATATGGACAGTAATAGAGCGCTGGCTGTGTCATGTATATATGTACAGTAATAGAGCGCTGGCTGTGTCATGTGTATATGTACAGTAATAGAGCGCGGCTGTGTCATGTGTATATGTACAGTAATAGAGCGCTGGCTGTGCCATGTGTATATGGACAGTAATAGAGCGCTGGCTGTGTCATGTGTATATGGACAGTAATAGAGCGCTGGCTGTGCATGTGTATATGGACCGTAATAGAGCGCTGGCTGTGTCATGTGTATATGTACAGTAATAGAGCGCTGGCTGTGTCATGTGTATATGGACAGTAATAGAGCGCTGGCTGTGTCATGTGTATATGGACAGTAATAGAGCGCTGGCTGTGTCGTGTATATGGACAGTAATAGAGCGCTGGCTGTGTCATGTGTATATGGACAGTAATAGAGCGCTGGCTGTGTCATGTGTATATGGACAGTAATAGAGCGCTGGCTGTGTCATGTGTATATGTACAGTAATAGAGCGCTGGCTGTGTCATGTGTATATGGACAGTAATAGAGCGCTGGCTGTGTCATGTGTATATGGACAGTAATAGAGCGCTGGCTGTGTCATGTATACAGGGGAGGTCACTCTGGTTCTGAGAACTGCTTTACATCTGTGCGGCACGGAGTCTAGTAACATCTGACACCTGTGAACAGATATTCCAGCCCAGGCAGACTGGATTACATAACACAATTCTTTACATTCTTAGGTTTTGGATTAAATACAGCATTTTCGATGTCTCTCCACAAATTCTCAATCGGATCGAGGTCTGGGGATTGGGCGGCCCTTCATAACATCAGTCTTGTTTGTCTGGAGCCAGGATATTGCCCACTTGCTGGTGTGTTTGGGGTCGTTGTCCTTCTGTAACACCCATTTTAAGGGCATTTCTTCTTCAGCATAAGACAGCACAACCTCTACCAGTATTTTGATATATTCAAACTGGTCCCTGGTGCCTGATATGTGATAAATAGGCTCAACTCCATAATATGAGAAACAACTCAAACCATTATGCTCGCACCTCCATGTTTTAGAATCTTCACACTGTCCTGTGACCTGAATTCAGTGTTTATGGGTCGTATTTGGGCGCACGGTTTCTCAGTGGATAGCACTGCAGCCTTGCAGTGCTGTGGTCCTGGGCTCAAATCCCACCAAGGACAACATCTGCAAGGAGTTTGTATGTTCTCCCTGTGTTTGCGTGGGTTTCCTCCGGGTTCTCTGGTTTCCTCCCACACTCCAAAGACTCACAATCTAGAATCCCTATCGGGGACACTGCCGATAATGTCTGTAAAGCACTGTGGAATTAATGGCGTTATATAAATGAGTAAAATAAATAAGTCTCACAAACTGTTTGCGGCCTTTTACACCCGATAAGAACAACCTTGCTCTCATCTGTCCATAGAATGTTGCGCCACTTCTCTTTAGGCCAGTCAGTGTGTTCTTTGGCAGAATGTAACCTTTTCAACACATCTTTTTTCAGCAATGGTACTTTACGAGAGTTTCTTGCAAACAGTTTGGCTTCACGTAGGCGTCTTCTGATGGTTGAAGGACTCATTGAAGTTTTGAAGAACTGAAGATCTTCTTGGATCTCCCTAGAGCTGATTATTGGATGCTTCTTTGCCATTCTTGTGATTCTATGATCTATGCGGATGGTAGTATTTCTTTTCCTACGTGTTTTGGATTTTGTTTGCCTTTTATAGCATTGGAAATCTTTTTAGCTAAGCAGCCAATTATTTTCTGCTCTCATATCTTTTTCCCTCTCCAATCAACTTCTTGATCAAAGTTCTTTCTCCTTTGGTACAATGTCTGAAACAACCCATATTACTCACTGACCACGGGGTGAAACCTGCAGATATATTTGCTGCCCTCCCTCTTTAAATTAGGGTCATGATTGAGACCTGTTTATTCACAGAATTAAATTATGCACTGCTATTAATTAGAACACCCCCTTTCAATAAATGAGTCAATTACATCGTGAATGTCATGACTGTTGATTCTGTTGCTTTCCATTACTCGCCTACAGTTAGCCATTAATTTTTTCCCATGTTGTATGATCTTTTTGTGCCAAAAACAGTAATTAAACACATTAGTGATGTTAGACTTCTATTGTTTTGCACATAAATATAGATTTATAGGGAATGCATTTATTTATATTTTGGGGATCTGAGAAACAAAAAAAATTTTTTTCCTAAATTTGGCAGCAGCAGTTTTAAAATAACAATATTCTCTCATGAAATGTCTGTAGCATTATTCCTGGTAATGAGGACACTTACCTTGGAGGTGGAGAGTAGAATCTTAGACAAGAATATTGCATAAAACAATGTACAGTAAGATTGATGTAACACTATTGTTACATTATTTTCATACTGTGACATAAATTTGTTAAAAGTAACCTTTGAAGTCCAAAAAAGTAATTCTAAATATATTACTGAGAATTTATTATTTCCACTGCACCAGTTTTCTGGCATAACAAAGATGTAAAAGTTCTCCAGCGTTCAAAAATGTTGTTCTTATGCACTAACCTCAAGTGGTTTTGCCTAGGGGAAGAGAAAACCGATTCCCCATAATTTATACTGATAAGTAGCATAAATTCAGTCGTCGTACTATTGTGGTGTTAGTAATGCTGCTGACTCATAATTATTACTGAAGAAATCGAAATTTCAGTGCACACACCGCGGGTATAAGAGGTGTAAATTCACCAGCACTGAAGTAGTGTTCCTGTCAATAGAAAAATAGAGAGAATATAACACCTACATATCACATCTCAACATATATTTTCCCTTATTATCTCCTGTAATTGTATTATTTTCTGGGATTCTTTATAATGTTACATCGACTCCTCTTCTTCTGATTCAGGTTCCTACAATATTGGATCCTCTCAGTGGAGATCTTGTACATACAAGGATTTTCCTGATCGACCCGTGAAGGATGGAGAGGGACAGGGACAAGATGGCGGAGAGAATATTACACCTGACCCTAGAGATCCTCTTCCGGCTTACTGGAGAGGTGAGAGATTCTGATGACGTCACATTACATCATTCTTATCTATGGGAATAACAGATGGACAGAAATGGAGAGGTGAGGACTCTGGAAATGTCTGTAGTGAGATTTATTTATTAATGTGTCTCTCCATAACCAGGATTACACAGTAGTGAAGAAGACCTCTAGTGAGCGCTGTCAGGCCCCTGTGTCTGAGGGATGGGGAAGACTCCTGAGCCCAATCACGGGGTCTCCACCTCACCCCCTGATACATGAGGACATCAATGACCAGAAGATCCTAGAACTCGCCTACAAGATGATTGAGCTGCTGACTGGAGAGGTGACACTGCTGGGAATGCTGGGACATTATAGAGTAAAACTATGAAGGGATCGGGAAATGATGGTATCATTGTGTGTTTCAGGTTCCTATAAGGTGCCAGGATGTCGCAATCTATTTCTCCTTGGAGGAGTGGGAGTATTTTGAAGGACACAAAGATCTGTACAAGGACGTCATGATGGAGGTTTCCCAGCCCTTCACATCACCAGGTAATAGACATGACTACTGACTAGTGTTGAGCATTCCGATACCGCAAGTATCGGGTATCGGCCGATATTCGCTGTATCGGAATTCCGATACTTAGTTCCGATATTTTTCATATATCGTATACCGGAATCGGAAGTTCCCATAATTCTTTGAGAGGCAATGTGATTTTAGTCAGCCAATGAGGAATCTTATGAAGTGTGGGCACATCCTGTAATGCTGCGGTCATCTTAACTAATGGCATGGCTGTGATTGGCTGCTGAAATTATGTCAGAATGCACTATAAAAGGCGCCGCCTCCATTTTAGCGTCACTGTGCTGTGAACTCAGTTAGGGACAGAACGCTGCTGTGCTGACTCTGAGGGACAGTTAGACATTGCGATTTTGTGTACTCTACTGTGCTTTAGGCAGCCTAGTTTACCAACCGCTGTGTAAAGCTTCCTTTTGCCAGTGTTGTTTTAACAGCTCTGTGCAAGGTGTGTGTGAGAGTGCAGGTGACGCTGCAGTTTGCTCTGCATCCACCGCTGTTTGTAGGCATCTGCAAGTGTCACTCACTGACTCTTTTTTTTTTTTTTTTTTTATTTTGATTTTGTGGAATTGGTGCAGCTCCATTATATTTGCAAAAAATCTAATCTATTAGTGTGACGCGCTTCCATCCGTATACAATACATTGGTTGCAAACACTATAGAAGTAGACAAAGGGGCCTTTCACAGCTACTGAACAGTTGTGTTTCAGTGTTCACTGTAGTCTGTGAGCTTTTCATTTTTTGAGTGCAGATCACGCTCCAGTTAGTTCTTCAACTACTGCTGGTTGTAGTCTGCTGAGCGTGTGTCACTGCCTCATCCTTCACATTTTTCTCTAATTGGTGCTGCTCCATTATATTTGAAAAAAATCTAATCTATTAGTGTGACGCGCTTCCATCCGTATACAATACAGTGGTTGCAAACACTATAGAAGTAGACAAAGGGGCCTTTCACAGCTACTGAACAGTTGTGTTTCAGTGTTCACTGTAGTCTGTGAGCTTTTCATTTTTTGAGTGCAGATCACGCTCCAGTTAGTTCTTCAACTACTGCTGGTTGTAGTCTGCTGAGCGTGTGTCACTGCCTCATCCTTCACATTTTTCTCTAATTGGTGCTGCTCCATTATATTTGAAAAAAATCTAATCTATTAGTGTGACGCGCTTCCATCCGTATACAATACATTGGTTGCAAACACTATAGAAGTACACAAAGGGGCCTTTCACAGCTACTGAACAGTTGTCTGCAGTGTTCACTGCAGTCTCTGAGGAATAACCACACTTAGGCCTTATAACTTTTCTGACTTTCTTTATCAATCTACCAAGATGAAGAAGGCAGGGAGTAAGGCACGTGGTCGTGGCCGGGGAGTTTCAGCAGGGAGAGGACGTGGGGATTCTGTGGCTGCTGCCGCACCCAGTGACACAGCATCCACCAGTTTTCCCCGTGAGCGTTCCTTTATGCGCACTTTTGTAGGAGCTCAGCGTACTCCTCTGCTGCGGGAAGAACAAATTGAAGCCGTTGTTGGTTGGATGGCAGCCAATGCATCGACTTCAATTGCTTCCACCTCCTCTCAGGACCACAGCACTGTTGAACAACCATCTGTCTCTTCACCGCCTGCCAAATTGCCCAGGCAGTCAGAGTTCTGAACTGGAGCCAGCTGAGTCTCTGCTTCTGTTCTCAGAATCTGTTGGCTTGGAAACAGGGGCCCAGCCAAGCAGCATTCTGGAATGTGAAGAAGAGGCAGTATGCAGTGATGCGCAACAGCTGTGTCTCTCTGAATGTGAAGAGGCGGGTGAGCCAGTGCCGATGGTCAGCACACCGCAGAACGCATCTGATGATGATGAGACTCAGGTGCCATTTTCTGTTGAGCAAGGTGCTGGCCAGACCACCCAACAGCAGCAGGTGTTGGAAGAGGGTAGTGGAGATGATGAGGTCCAAGACCCAACATGGCGTGAGGAACAGGAAGGTGGTGGTAGCAGCTCTGAGGAAGAGATTGCCCCAACGGTCCAAACAGTAAGGAGAGGTAGGCTGCAGACTCGGTTGCCTGTACCCTCCAGTTTGGCACCCGTTCGTAGCAGTTCTCTTCCAACAGCCAAACCGGGCGCTCCCAGGACTTGCACTGCGTGGTCCTTTTTGACACACTTGCAGATGATATTTGCTATGTCAAATGCAAGCTGTGTAATCAAAAAGTTAAAAGAGGTAAAAATATCAGTAACCTCAATACCACAAATATGTGGAAACATGTACGGACAAAGCACGTAGCTGAGTTACAAAGACACACTGGAGATGTAGGCCAACCTGCAGCAGCACCTACATCTTCAGCTCGTGTTGGAGCCTCTTCCTCCAGCTCACACACAGCTGGTTCGGCTTCCTCACAGGATCACCATGGAAGAACCTCTGTAACTGTTGTCCAGAGACCCAGTGTTATTCCACCCACAGCTGCAAGTTCCCTGTCATCCTCACACTCCCAGGCCACAAAACAGCCATCGGTAGCACAGGCATGGGATAAAAGACGGCCATACTCGGCAAACCATCCATGAGCACAGGCTCTGAATGCTGGCATTGCAAAACTCCTGTCCCTTGAAATGCTGTCATTCAGGCTGGTGGAGACTGACAGTTTCCGTGACTTAATGTCATTGGCAGTCCCACAATACAATGTGCCCAGCCGATTTTATTTCAGCAGACAAGCCGTCCCTGGTCTGCAAAAGCATGTTGAGGGAAAAATTAAACATGCGCTACTAAACGCCGTCAGTAGCAAGGTCCACCTGACCACCGATGCGTGGACCAGTACCCATGGCCAGGGACGATACCTTTCCCTCACTGCCCATTGGGTCAATGTTGTGGAGCCGGGTACAGATCTTGCGAGTGGCGCTGTACGTGTTCTGCCAACTCCAAGGATTGCAGGAATCAAGTCTGTCCACATTGACTCCTCCTCCTACTCCAGTTCCTCAGAATCATCGCTGCAGGAGCCGTCACGGTCTACCTCCACATGGACCCGTGAACGTTTACCTGATGCGACCGATATGAGCACAGCCGTGGCCAAACGTCAACAGGCCGTCCTGAAATTAATTTACATGGGGAATCGAAGCCACACAGCGCAGGAGCTCTGGAATGCCATCAAGCAGGAGAGCGACGTGTGGTTTTTGCCAGCGAATCTCCAGCCAGGCTTGGTAGTGTGTGACAATGGCCGAAATCTGGTGGCAGCTCTGGGCCTTGGCAACCTCACTCACATACCATGTCTGGCACATGTGCTCAACTTGGTCGTGCAGAGTTTTTTGAGGGACTATCCGGATCTTGATGCACTGCTGCACAAGTTCCGCCTAGAGTGCGCTCACTTGCGACGTTCCAGCATGGCCAGATCGCGCATTGCAGCTCTGCAACGCAGATTTCGCCTTCCTGAACATCGCATCATATGTGACGTACCCACCAGGTGGAATTCCACGTTACATATGTTGGAGCGGTTGTGTGAGCAGCAGCCAGCAGTAATGGAGTATCAGCTGCATCAGGCGCAATCAACTCGCAATTTGCGTCGTTCACACTTCACCACTACTGAGTGGGCCTCTATGAAGGACATCTGCCACGTTTTGCGTGCGTTTAATGAGTCAACGCGGATGGCGAGTACAGATGATGCACTAGTCAGCCTGACTGTCCCCCTTATCTGCCTGCTTCAAAAAACACTGCAAGCAATAAGGGATGAGGTTTTGGAAGAGGTGGAGGATGAGGAGTCACAAATTCCATCACCTTCTGGACAGTCAGCGCAACGTGGTTCCTCACAAAGGGCTGGGCAGTGTTCACTTTGTGAGGAGGATGAGGAGTCAATGGAGGAGGAAGACATCGCTCCAGAGGGAGGTACACAACGCTCTAGTCAGTATGTAGAGCGAGGGTGGGGTGATGCAGAGCAGTCAGAGATGACGCCTCTTGCAGGGGACAGCGTTTCTTGGCCAGTTGGGAGTCTGCAGCACATGGTTGATTTCATGCTGCAGTGCCTGAGAAACGACCGCCGCATCGCCCACATTCTCACCACGTCTGATTATTGGGTGTACACCCTCCTAGACCCTCGCTACCGGGACAACTTACAAAGCCTCATCACACCGTTGAACCGGGAGCGTAAAATGCGGGAGTACCAAGACATACTGGTGCAATCCATAATGTTCTCCATTCCAGCCGAGAGCACTGCTGCTGCTACTGCTTTACAAAGCAGCTCTGTGCGTCGAGGCAGTGGAGACAGCTCTGCAACAAGAGGGAGCACAAGCAGCGCCTCTGCACAGGGCAAGACCAGTATGTTCCAAATGTGGCGAAGTTTTGTGGCAGCGCCACCAATGTCTACACCATCCGAGACGGCTCCAGTCAGCAGGAGGCAACGTTTCCGTAAGATGGTGACAGACTACATGTCTTTCCCTCTCAGTGTACTCCCAGATGGCTCTTCCCCATTCAAGTTTTGGGTCTCTAAGCTGGATACATGGCCAAAGCTTAGCCAGTATGCATTGGAGGTGCTGGCTTGCCCTGCTGCCAGTGTATTATCGGAGCGCGTCTTTAGTGCCGCAGGTGGTGTACTAACAGACCGTCGCATGCGACTATTCCCGATAATGTAGACCGGCTTACTTTTCTGAAAATGAACAAGGCATGGATCTCGCCAGAATTTGTCTGTCCGTTTTCAGATTAAATAACTGGTTCGCAACGTTATCCATGTCTCCTGTTCCCTACACATGCACAGAAAAACCCATGTCGAACATGCTCCAAATAGGGAAGAGCCGTCACCCTGATTGTTATGCTTAAAACAGGAAATTGTGAAGTTTTCCAGGCCTAGAATGATAAATTTTTATGACAAATATGGACAAATAATAATTTGTCATCACAGCGCATATCTGCACATGTCTATTATAAATGGTAACAAAAACTAAAACATAGTCTTCACTTTTTGAAATTAATGCATAAAAGTACATTTCATACTTATCAATTAATGCTTTTTTAGGAACTTTATCTGTACCTGTAAGATAATGCAGTCAATGGATGTACAAATCATAAAATCCTCATCATCATCATCACGATTTTTATTTATGACAGACATTATAAAATACACATACTGATGCCAACTGTAACTTCACACACCATATATGAAATGGCCAGCATCTAAACCTGGTAATAATGTGCAATAATAAATTATTACATCTATAAAGTGCATCATGCATACTGACAATAGGTAGTACTAGTTATACCTGCAAGTGCTGTTGAAACAACCACAACAGATATAAATTAATAATGGTATATAGGTATCACAGTGCATAGTTACTCATGGACAATGTCGATGTAATACTGTACCTCAATAAAGTCAGCGTGAACCATTATGCTTGTTAGTCTTGTAGATTGTTAAAGAGGGAACGGTCTTTTTTTGTTGGTCATAGGTGGAGTATTAGACAGTAAATGATTACTGCTGTTGTATTTTTGGCGTCCCTAGGGCGCAATAACGCTGCGTAACGTCACATTTTATAGAGTCATCTAATTGACACACGCTACCCTACCCTACGCGTGACAGTAGGAAGGTAGTGTTGACGGATAAAGCCTTGCGCAACCAGACATGCTTTTACCCTCTTCAACACTGTCCAAGCAAAAAATGCATGATTGCAGCCGCAGACTTTATTGACGTACAGTATAACATCGCCATTACCCATCAGAGGCTGTCCACTGTCTGATACAGACATAGAATATACCTTTGCTATCCGTAGCCTTTCTTTCACCTACACTTGCAGGCACACACTTAAATTGTGACAATGCATTATGTTTTTTTAAATGGTTATTTTTTATCGTACATTATTGTGTCATCACATTGATGAGTCCATGCTGGATATGTCATACATGCTGTACAAAGTAACGATTTTATTAACTTAAATAATTGAAATGTCTGTGACTGTCACATCTAAATTGCAATGATGATGATGAGTGACGATTACAAAATCCATTGTCTTCACTATGTTATGGTTTAACATAGCGTTCCTTAAGCATTATTCATAAATACAAAAATGGACTTTTATTCTTAAATTTACAACACTATATTTTGTAACCAATTTTTTGGGTGGTGTGTTGTTCCATTTCTTGTTGGCATGTGCATATATGCGTTTATATTTGCAGTGTCTTTATTTTTATTATTGAAGTTAGGAAACATGTGTATCTTCGTACCGTGTTAGCCATTAGATAGAAAAATATTTACACTTGAGAGTCCACAGTGGTTGATACCTTTGAATAGATAACTGAAAAGATGGTAACAAATTGCAAGCTTTCGAGGCTACTCACGTCTCTTCATCAGGCAAAGACTAAAACAAAAAATGAAGCATCACATATTTCTATACACAACAGGACACAGGAATAGTGCAATAGGTAAGACAAGTAAGTGACGTGTAGCAGAACTGTCATTATCACAGAGGGATGAACATAAATATTGGAACAGTTCCTAGATAAGGATAGAAAGTTTTATTGCCCTCTGATTGGGGTCTGGTTTTGTGTTTTAATGCCCCTGGAAGAGCAGAGACGCAGATTCCTTAATTGATATAGAATGACATAAATCCGTGTGATCTATTCATTCCATCACTAACAGTGTCAAAGGTCATGATGAGCTTATATCTGAAACCTTTGTATCTTTGTCATATTTGAAGTTATATTTTAATACCAGTAATTCCATATCCATCATGCTATGACCGGGCATACAAAAGTGTTTTGCCACAGGTAAATCCATTATTTTTTGTCTTATCGTGTGGCGCTGATAATTCATCCTTGTTCTCATTTTTTGGCCGGTCTACCCTCACTTGTCCCTCCCTCACTTGTCTTACCTATTCCTGTGTCCTGTTGTGTGTACAAATATGTGATTCTTCCATTTTTTTTTAGTCTTAGCCTGATGAAGAGACCTGAGTAGTCTCGAAAGCTTTGAATTTGTTACCATATTTTCAGTTAGCCATTAAACGGTATCAACCACAGAGGACTCTCAAGTATAAATATTTTTCTATTCTTGGAATTGAAATTCATCATTTTATTGTCCTAGTAAAACTTCATTTATTCTTGTTTGAAGTACATACATTTGCAATGGCCACGTAACAAGGCAATAACTCAATATTTTATGCCTACACCCTCCTTGACCCTGGGCTTCAACAGCGCCAGTTGCTGCTCAGAAGTGTTAGATGCACAGATGAAAACAATCGCTGATGTGTTTGTGGGTTCAGTAACGCCTGCTGTTCCCCTGCTGTGTGTCTGGCAAAAATTACTGCTGCTAACTACAACTTCAAACGTCTCATACTAGGCCTCTGCCTACACCCTCCTTGACCCTGGGCTTCAACAGCGCCAATTGCTGCTCAGAAGTGTTAGATGCACAGATGAAAACAATCGCTGATGTGTTTGTGGGGTTCAGTAACGCCTGCTGTTCCCCTGCTGTGTGTCTGGCAAAAATTACTGCTGCTAACTACAACTTCAACTTCAAACGTCTCATACTAGGCCTCTGCCTACACCCTCCTTGACCCTGGGCTTCAACAGCGCCAGTTGCTGCTCAGAAGTGTTAGATGCACAGATGAAAACAATCGCTGATGTGTTTGTGGGGTTCAGTAACGCCTGCTGTTCCCCTGCTGTGTGTCTGGCAAAAATTACTGCTGCTAACTACAACTTCAACTTCAAACGTCTCATACTAGGCCTCTGCCTACACCCTCCTTGACCCTGGGCTTCAACAGCGCCAGTTGCTGCTCAGAAGTGTTAGATGCACAGATGAAAACAATCGCTGATGTGTTTGTGGGGTTCAGTAACGCCTGCTGTTCCCCTGCTGTGTGTCTGGCAAAAATTACTGCTGCTAACTACAACTTCAACTTCAAACGTCTCATACTAGGCCCTGCCTACACCCTCCTTGACCCTGGGCTTCAACAGCGCCAGTTGCTGCTCAGAAGTGTTAGATGCACAGATGAAAACAA
>JARQOD010000003.1:45989833-46056856 GCA_033576555.1 Oophaga sylvatica
GGGGTTCAGTAATGTCAGCTGTTCCCTGCTGTGTGAACGGCAAAAAGTCCTGCTGCCTCCACCCTGTTCTCTTTCTCCCTGGGCTACAACACCGCCAGTTGTGCTCGAAGTGCTGTTAGCACAGTGAACACTTGCTCCTGTGTTACTGGGTTCAGTAATGTCAGCTGTTCCCCTGCTGTGTGAACGGCAAAATAGTCCTGCTGCCTCCACCACTGTTCTCTTCTCATCCCTGGGCTACAACACGCCAGTTGTAGCTCGGAAGTGCTGTTAGCACAGTCTACACTTGCTCCTGTGTTTACTGGGGTTCAGTAATGTCAGCTGTTCCCCTGCTGTTTGAACGGCAAAAAGTCCTGCTGCCTCCACCTGTTCTCTTCTCATCCCTGGCTACAACACCGCAGTTGTAGCTCGGAAGTGCTGTTAGCAACAGTGAACACTTGCTCCTGTGTTACTGGGGTTCATAATGTCAGCTGTTCCCTGCTGTGTGAACGGCAAAAAGTCCTGCTGCCTCCACCCTTTCTCTTCTCATCCCTGGGCTACAACACCGCCAGTTGTAGCTCGGAAGTGCTGTTAGCACAGTCTACATTGGTCCTGTGTTTACTGGGGTTCAGTAATGTCAGCTGTTCCCTGCTGTGTGAACGGCAAAAAGTCCTGCTGCTCCCCCCTGTTCTCTTCTCATCCCTGGCTACAACACCGCCAGTTGTGCTCGGAAGTGCTGTTAGCACAGTGAACACTTGCTCCTTTGTTTACTGGGGTTCAGTAATGTCAGCTGTTCCCCTGCTGTGTGACGGCAAAAGTCCTGCTGCCTCCACCCTGTTCTCTTCTCATCCCTGGGCTACAACACTGCCAGTTGTTAGCTCGGAAGTGCTGTTAGCACAGTACACTTGCTCCTGTTTTACTGGGGTTCAGTAATGTCAGCTGTTCCCCTGCTGTGTGAACGGCAAAAAGTCCTGCTGCCTCCACCATTGTTCTCTTCTCATCCCTGGGCTACAACACCGCCAGTTGTTAGCTCGGAAGTGCTGTTAGCACAGTGAACACTTGCTCCTGTGTTTACTGGGGGTTCAATAATGGTCAGCTGTTCCCCTGCTGTGTGAACGTCAAAAAAGTCCTGCTGCCTCCCCTGTTCTCTTCTCATCCCTGGGCTACAACACCGCCAGTTGTAGCTCGGAAGTGCTGTTACACAGTCTACATTGCTCCTGTGTTACTGGGGTTCAGTAATGTCAGCTGTTCCCCTGCTGTGTGAACGGCAAAAAGTCCTGCTGCTCCACCCTGTTCTCTTCTCATCCCTGGGCTACAACACGCCAGTTGTTGCTCGGAAGTGCTGTTAGCACAGTGAAAACTTGCTCCTGTGTTACTGGGGTTCAGTAATGTCAGCTGTTCCCCTGCTGTGTGAACGGCAAAAAGTCCTGCTGCCTCCACCCTGTTCTCTTCTCATCCCTGGGCTACAACACCGCCAGTTTGTAGCTCGGAAGTGCTGTTAGCACAGTCTACACTTGCTCCTGTGTTACTGGGGTTCAGTAATGTCAGCTGTTCCCCTGCTGGTGTGAACGGCAAAAGTCTGCTGCCTCCACCATGTTCCTTCTCATCCCTGGGCTACAGCACCGCCAGTTGTTGCTCGGAAAGTGTTCATTGGCACGGTACTCACTCCTGCCCAGACTGGTTACGCACGCCATCTGTTTCCTTCATGTAAACGTCACTTAGCCTCAATAGTTGTCCTGTCGTGTTGCGGTCGGGTTAGCCGACTCTATGGTGCTTGGAGTTTAGGTGCTTCCTATGTGTGCTGCGGGGTATGCAAATAAAGGATGTTTCCGTTGTGACAATAGGACAATCACCCACTGTAGTACTGTGGGATTCGGTAACCTGCGGCCGGCTCGCGGCCTGTCATCTTAAATTTCCATGGGTACCTTCTGCTACCCTCCGGGTTCAGTACCGTCAGCTGGTTCTCCGCAGGCCTTTGGCCTAGGTGCCTCCATCTCGGTATCCGAGTTCCAGCAACGTCTGCTGTGTCTTGGTAGTGCTTTGGGAGCACAGGTACCTCCTGCTTAGTAACCGGGTCCCATAACGTCAGCTGGTCTCGTTGTGCCATTGTCTTTTCCTTCTGCTGCCCCTCCGGGTTCCAGTACAGTCAGCTGGTCCTCGTTACTTGCATTGGCTCTTGTACCTTCTGCTACCCGTCCGGGTTCCAGTACCGTCAGCTGGTCTCCGCAGTGCCTTTGGCTAGGTGCCTCCATCTCGGTATCCGGTTCCAGCAACGTCTGCTGGTCCTTGGTAGTGCTTTGGAGCACAGGTACCTCCTGCTAGTAACCGTGTCCCCAGTAACGTCAGCTGGTCCTCGGTTGGTCATTGCTTCTTTTCCTTCTGCTGCCCCTCCGGGTTCCAGCACAGTCAGCTGGTCCTCGTTACTTGCTTTGACTCTTGTACCTTCTGCTACATTTACAAATTGAAGATTTTTTCAATGCTTTTTTGGTAATCACTCTGGATCTCCAACAATGAAGACGACGACCCTGATGACCACCCGAAGAAGATGACGACCACAAGGACGACGAGCATCAAGCCAACCAGCCTAAACACCATCACAAAGAAGAAATAAAAGATTTACCAAACAGGACTAAGAAGGTTAAGACAAACTGCAAGATACAGAACAAGAGACTTAAGAACAATAAGCAGAAGATCAAAAGCAGAAGAACATGAAGTATAAGACCAAAATGAAGAGCAAAATATATGCTCTAAATTCTAAGCAGAAGACTAGCAGTGTATTGGGGGGTGAGTCCGTTCCTCCTCGTGGTGCCCCTGGGAAAATGCCGCTGCTGCAGGCTAAACTGAACACGGACAAATACTGTTGTAATTTAAATCTTTTGTGACAGCAAGAACGGAAGGATGAAAAATCATACTTTGACAGATTACAAGTACAGGATTCTCTGTCACAAATAAGAATATGATGAAGAAGATGAAGTACAATATGAATAAGAATAATAGTTTAATAAGAAGAATATGAGTAATGTTTAACAAAAAGATGAATAGCAAGAAGTTTAAGAAGAAGATAAAGAAGGTGAAGATGAAGAATATTTGATGAAAAAGATGATGCGCTGAAGATTATGAAGGAAGAAAGTGTGTGAAAAGTTAAAAAGGTGACGGCATGGAAGTTGTGAAATATACATATTTGCCAAAATAGAAAAAACGTTAACAACATTGTCCAATTTATTCGTCAATCCGAACATCTTTTATTCATTTGATTGGGTTAACATCTATGCCTTTAATGTCTCCTCAACCTTCCCCAATACATTCTACATTACTCTTTGTTGTTTTCCTTCATGTACAATTAACCAACAAGGCAAGAATGGGTTTTTTTTAATTCCGATATTTGTTTCCCATAGACTTACATGGGACTTCGGTATCGGTATCGGTATCGCCGATATTTTAATGGTATCGGCGATACCAATTCCGATTCCGTTTATTTGGATATCGGAAAGTATCGCTCAACCCTACTACTGACTTGTAGTGATACTAGTTTTTTTTGTGTTTTTTTTTTAAATATTTATTTGCAAACACCAGAATCATTTACAATTCCAAAATATTTTACAAAACTTTGTTAGTTACATTAAAAACATTTTCAGTAGACCTGGTTTATGTACCCGATTATTTATCATCCATTTGTGCTGTCCTAGGCCTCTGACACCTCAAAAGTTTGGTTGTGAATAAGTTTTTAGTTATGAAAGATTTTTTTTTGAGTTACTCTTTGGATTCATCATTATATAATTTCCACAATTTTGTTGACCACTTTAAAGATCTTGTTTAAGTGCAAACTTTCAAAATGCGCATTAAAAGATAAATTGGAAAAAGAAAAATTGAAGCTAACTCTTTGATTCTTCTAACATTCTAACCAAATAAAAGGATGTTTGAAAAACGAATGCCTATAATGTAGACATGCAGCACTGGGGTCCCTGGGTTGAAAATCCCAACAAAGACAACATCTCCAAGGAGTTTGTATGTTCTCCCGTGTTTTTGTGAGTTTCCTCCGGGTTCTCCGGTTTCCTTCCCAGACTCCAAAGACATAATGATAGTTCATGTACATACTTCAAAGCATGTACGTTGGGTGCGCCTGCACGGGTTATTGTATCTCCTCTTACACAATCTTGCACTCATACTCTGTTATAACCTACAGAGCATAATTCACACCTTGACACAGTTCACACACCCCTCGATACACAAAATCTGCCCACTCATCAAACTCATGGGATGATTAGTCCCTGATATACAGTTGTGCTCAAAAGTTTACATACTCAGCAGAATTTTTTTCTTTCATGGCCTTTTTTCGAGAATATGAATAACACCAAAACTTTTTTCTGCTGTGTGGGTGAAGCCATTTATTGTCAAACTACTGGGTTTTTCTTTTTAAATCATAATGACAACCAAAACATTAAAATGACCTAATCAAAAGTTCATATACCCTGGTGATTTGCCCTGATAACATGCGCAGAAGTTGACACAAATAGGTTTGAATGGCTACTAAAGGTAATATCCTCACTGTGACCTGTTTGCTTGTAATCAGTGTGTGTGCATAAAATCTGAGTGAGTTTCTGGGATCCAGACAGACTCATGCATCTTTCATCCAGCCACTGACGTTTCTGGATGTGAGTCATGGAGAAAGCAAAAAGAATTGTCAACATATCTATGGGAAAAGGTAGTTGAACTGTATTAAAACAGGAAAGGGATACAAACTATACAAGGAATTGATAATGCCAGTCGCAGCGTTCAAACGTGATTAACAAATGGAAATCAGGGGCTCTGTAAAAACAAAACCAGGGTCAGTCAGGTAGACCACAAAAATTTTGACCACAACTGCAGGAAATTATTCGTGATGCAAAGAAAAACCCACAAATAAACATCTGTGTGTCTGTTTCAAGATGCACAATAAGGAGGCCTGGAAGAAAAATGAGCTGCATGGTCGAGTTGCCAGAAGAAAGCCATTACTTAGCAAATGCCACTAAGTATCTTGCCCACATACACAAAACAGCACAGAGACAAGCTCAAAACTTCTGGAACAAGATAATTTGGAATGATGAGACCAAATTGAACATTACATTTGCAGAGAGGTCAACAAGGCCTACGTTGAAAGGAACACCATTCCTACTGTAAAGCACGAGGTGGATCGCTGATGTTTTGGGATGTGTGAGCTACAAAGACACGGAACTTGGTCAAAGTTGAAGGAAAGATGAATGCAGCATGGTATCATTAAATACTGGAGGCAAATTTGCAATCATCAGGCCGGAAGCCTGCGCATGGAACGTGCTTGGATGTTCCAACATGACAACGATCCAAAAAACACAAGGCCAAGTCGACCTGTCTGGCTACAGCAGAACAAGTGAAGATTTGGTTGCCATCCCAGTCTCCTGACCTCAATTATCATTGAGCACTCTGGGGAGATCTCAAGCTCGCAGTTCATGCTAGCAGCCAGGAATTTACAGGAACTGGGTTTTTTGCCAAGAGTGGGCAGCTTTACCATCTGAGAAAATAAGACCTCATCCACAACTACCACAAAAGGACTTCAGCTATCATTGATGTTAGAGGGGGCAACAAACGGTATTCAGGGTCACTGGATGATTTGGGTTGTCATATGATTTTAAAAAAGAGAAAACACAGTAGTTTGACAATAAATGGCTTCATCCAACCACTAAAACATGAGTGTTATAAAAAAGTTTTTGTGTTATTCATATTCTCGGAAAAAAAGCAAGAAACAAAAATTCTGCCGGGGTATGTAAACTTTTGAGCACAAATATATATATACTACTGACAAAGTACATTGTGTCACAAAAAAATACAACTTCAAAATCAACTGGGACTGGAAGAAGCATTCCACAGTTATACCAAAAAAATGGCACATGTCAAGTTTGAAAAATCTTTCAAAACACTGACCGTCACATCCAAACACAGACCAAGTGTGAACAAGTGCTTAACCCAGAGTCACCAACTCATACACACTCAAACAAAAATGGAAGCACACTGCAGCGCCATACCTGGAAGCCACGTTAAGGCGTTTCTCATATTCCAGGTCCTAACTAATGCCAAGCCTCACTTAGAGAAGTCTTTATCTGTATGGGAACTTATGCATCCTCTCTTTAGACTAAAATCTACATCTCTAAAAATGCCTGCGACTAAGAGGCGGAGTGCTCAGTCAGAAAGTAAATGAATACAACTTTCAAAACACTGACCGTCACATCCAAAAACAGAGACCAAGTGTGAACAGGTGCTTAACCCAGAGTCACCAACTCTCACACACTCAAGCAAAAAAGGAAGCACACTGCAGCGCCATAGCTTGCAAACATGAGATATGAAAAATCAATTTCATCACTGCCTTAGAAATATGAAAAATTGAGAAAATTTAGTGCATAAAATGGCCAATTTATGTGTACCTGGATGCCACGTTAAGGCGTTTCTCGTATTCCAGGTCCTAACTAATGCCAATCCTCACTTAGTTCCCATACAGATGAAGACTTTCTAAGTAAAATATTTTTTCCAAGGGAAACAAGACCCAAAAGTTATTGTGCAATTTGTCCTGAGTACGCTGATATCCCATATGTTGGGGTAAACCACTGTTTGGGCGCACGGCAGAGCATGGAAGGAAGGAGCGCCGTTTGACTTTTTTAACGCAAAATTGGCTGGAATTGAGATCGGACACCATGTCGCATTTGGAGAGCCCCTGATGTGCCTGAAAAGTGGAAACCCTCCACAAGTGACCCCATTTTGGAAACTAGACCCCCCCCCGGGAACTCATCTAGATGTGTGGTGAGCACTTTGAACCCCCAAGTGCTTCAGAGAAGTTTATAACGTTCAGGCGCGAAAAAAAAAATCATGTTTTTCCACAAATATGATCTTTTAGACCCCAATTTTTTATTTTCCCAGGGCAATAGGAGAAATTGGACCCCAAAAGTTGTCCAATTTGTCCTGAGTACGCGGATACCCTATATGTGGGAGAAAACTACTGTATGGGCACATGTCGGGCTCGGAAAGGAAGTAGTAACGTTTTAGATTGCAGACTTTGATGGAATGGTCTGCGGACGTCATGTCGTATTTGGAGAGCCCCTGATGTGCCTAAACAGTGGAAACTCCCCAATTCTAACTCCAACCCTAACCCCAACACACCCCTAACCATAATCCCAACCCTATTCATAACCACAAACCTAACCCTAACACACCCCTAACCCTAATCCCAACCATAACCCTAATTCTAACTTTAGCCCCAACCGTAACCCTAACTTTAGCCCCAACCCTAACTTTAGCCCCAAGACTAACCCTAACTTTAGCCCCAACCCTAACCCTAATAGGAAAATGGAAATACTTTTTTAATTTTATTATTTTTCCCTAACTAAGGGGGTGAAAAAGGGGGGTTTGATTCACTATTTATAGCGGGTTTTTATGATTGGCAGCTGTCACATGCTAAAAGACGCTTTTTATTGCAAAAAATAGTTTTTGCATCACCACATTTTGAGAGCTATAATTTTTCCATATTTTGGCCCACAGAGTCATGTGAGGTCTTGTTTTTTGTGGGACGAGTTGACATTTTTATTGCTACCATTTTCAGGCACATGACATTTTTTGATCGCTTTTTATTACGATTTTTGGGAGGCAGAATGAACAAAAGCCAGCAATTCATGAATTTCTTTTTGGGGGGGGGGGCGTTTATACCGTTCTGCGTGTGGTAAAATTGATAATGCAGTTTTATTATTCGGGTCAGTACGATTACAGCGATACCTCATTTATATTTTTTTATGTTTGGCGCTTTTATACAATAAAAACAATTTTATATTTAAAATTATTATTTTTGCTTTCTTTATTCTGCGAGCTATAACTTTTTTATTTTTTCGCTGATGATGCTGTATGACGGCTCGTTTTTTTGCGTTTTCAGTGGTACCATGTTTATTTATTGTCTTAGCGTCTTTTTGATCGCGTGTTATTCCACTTTTTTGTTCGGTGGTATGATGATAAAGCATTGTTTTTTTGCATTGTTTTTTTTTAAGAGGTTCACTAAAGGGGTTAACTAGTGGGACAGTTTTATAGGGCGGATCGTTACGGACAAGGCGATGCTAAATATGTGCACTTTTATTGTTTTTTTTTTTTTATTTACTTAATAATAATGTTTATTGAGGAAAATTTTTTTTTTAACTTATTTAGGGATTTAAAAAAAATATATTTTTACACAGTATATATATATATTATATATATATATATATATATAATATATATATATTATATATAATAATATTTATTTTTTACATTTTTACATTGTCCCAGGGTGGGACATCACTATATAGTGTCAGATCGCTGATCTGACACTTTGCAGAGCACTGTGTCAGATCAGCGATCTAAAGGCAGTGTAGGAGGCTTGCCGACACCTGCTCTCAGCAGACACTGACAAGCCACATCCCAGCAGGACCCCGCGCCCATCTTGGATCCGTGGGCCTGCAGGGAGGAGGCCCTCGGAGCAACGCGATCACATGCCAGTGATGTTTCCCTATGCCACCGGAATGCTGCGATCATGTTTGATCGCAGTGTTCTGGGGGTTAAAGTGCCAGGAGCGCTCCATGACCGCTCCTGGCACTTAGTGCCTGGTGTTAGCTGTGATTAGCTGACACCCGGCCGCGATCAGCCGCGCTCCCCCCCGTGAGCGCGGCTGATCCATGATGACATACTATCCTGTCCTTGGGAATTAAGTCCAGGGCAACTGGACGGGATAGTACGTCAAATGGTAGAAGGGGTTAATAAAAAGAATTTTGTATGTAAAATTTATGTATATGTATAATGTAATAAAATATCAATATAATTTTAATGTTAAATTTAAAAAATAAATTAAATGTAATAACTTTATTTTTTCTTGGCAGATGAGTACATCAGAAGCTCAGAGCAACATGTGATTCCTATAGATTTTAAAACAGAAGATTGTGGTATCACAAAATTTACATATGAAGAGGATGCCATTATCTCAGATACACCTCCAGCCCTTTACAGCAAAGATCTATCATCTGATCCTTTTCAACAGCTCTTATCTTCGGATTCATCACAGACTGTTAAGCAAAATCAAAATATCAGATTCAGAAACAACGTTGAACCATCTTCTTACACAGTGGAGGATCCGTTTTCATGTTTAGAATGTGGGAAATTCTTTACTCGAAAAACAGTTCTCATTGGCCATCAAAAAACTCACACAGGGGAGAAGCCATATTCATGTTCTGAATGTGGGAAATGTTGCACTCAGAAATCTGATCTTGTTAAACATCAGAGAACTCACACAGGGGAGAAACCTTATTTATGTTCTGAGTGTGGGAAATGCTTTAGCCAAAAATTTCATCTAGTTAGACATCGAAGAAGTCACACAGGAGAGAAACCATATTCATGTCCAATATGTGGAAAATATTTTAACCAGAAATCACATGTTGTTAGACATCAGATAAGTCACACGGGGGAGAAGCCATTTTCATGTTCTGAGTGTGGGAAATGTTTCAGCCAGAAATCAAGTCTTCTTGCACATGAGAAAATTCACACAGGGGAGAAGCCATTTTCTTGTTTACAATGTGGGAAATGTTTTAACCAGAAATCAAATCTTACTGCACATCTGAGAAGTCACACAATAGGTAAGAACATTTTATACCCAGAATGAGGAAAATGTTTTAATTGAACAACCAGTCTTGTTAGCCCCCTAAACAGTCTTGTTGGCCTGAATATGGGAAATAATTTGTCTATGACAAATATATCGTTAAAGTGAACCTGTCAGTTGATACATGCTGCCCAATTTGTGGGCAGGATGCATCAGTCACTGGCTGTTTGATCTCAGCCAGCTATGCTTCACTCTAAAACACTGCATTGTTTCAGATAAAAAATATACTTTAAAAGCTGCTTCTCCTTGCCCGCTGCACTGGTTTGACAGATCTCTGCCTATACATGCACATACTCAGAGACTTGTTACTCCAGGGCAGTGGACGAGGGAAAGTTTCAGAAGGTTCACTTTAAAGGGGTTTCTGGGGATAGCGTTTTTATGGCCATCATCTTGACCTCTTTAAAAACAAGAATCTCAGTAGATTATCACCCTCCTCTGCTCCAGGGATGCCTCTCCGTGGTTGCTTTGGTCTTTTTTCATAGGCTGTAATGGTGTCAGCACAACTATGGGGCACATGACCACTGCAGCCAGACACTATGCTCAGTAGCCTGTGCCTTCTACGTCGGCATAAGTGCTGAGCCATAACAGGGTCGGACTGGCCCACCGGGAAACCAGAGAATCCTCCAGTGGGCCCGGCCCTGGCCAGCACCACAACTCCTGCCTCCTTCATTTGCCTGCTCTGCCCTGTATTCTGATCTGGTGCACCAAGCGATGAGTGCGTTATTGTATCCCGGTGCCGGCAGGCCGTCTGCACTGCTCAGCAACAAGTGATGTGAAATGAGTGCTTTCTCATCACCTGCTGCTGGTGCCGGCTTCTGTTGATTTCATTGCACTAACCGCTCTCTCAGCTGCGGAGAGCTCGAAAAGATCAACAAAAGCGGGCTGCAGCAGCAGGTGATGAGAAAGCACTCACTTCACATCATTTGTTGCTGACAGTGCAGGCGGCGGCCGGCACAGGGTATGGAATAATGCACTCACGGCAAAGCCGGCACAATCAAAGACTCAGCTGACTGTGAGACTGTACACTCAGCATGGAAGCGTCTAGAACAGAGTTGATTTTTGGAGGGAATGATGTCACCGGAAGTGGCGGGGCCTTCTTCAGTCCAGTGAAGACCCAATAGCAGGAAGCTGCGATGTGCTGAGGCTGCTGGAGAGGAGAAGAGGGAAATGACAGGCTGTACCATAGAGCCGTGGAGAGGACTGAGGGGCTGCATGATGGACCCTTGTACAGATGGGAATAAGGACCTAGAACTCAGTGTAAGTACTATGAAGATGTATTTTGGAAAGGTTTGATGTAACTTTAGTGGGGTTGCATAGGGAAGATGATGATGAGGGGCTGTATGGAGAACGGGGGGAAGTGAGAAAAAGCCTCTTGGTGCAGTGGTGAGTTCACCGCAGTTCACCTGGAGAAATTTCTCAAACAACTGCGGTGAACTCTCTGAGCTTAGTGCTGCAGCTCATTCATCAGTGGTTCTCAGCCTGGATGGTCGCATCTTGGCACCGTCCAGGTTGAAAACTGTTTATCCCCCAGACATGGATTACGGCGTGGGACAGAACGACGGATAGGTGAGGGATATTGTTGTTTTTTATTTCTATTTTATTACAGGAGACAGTGGCTTCAGTGGAACGGGCGATGACGTGAGTATGATTCAATTTAGATTCATTAAATGAGTCTGTGTCATTTTTACAATTAAAGTACTTTATTCTGGTTGTGTGTTTATTTACCATATAACTATAGGATAAGTAATGGATGGGTGTCTTACAGACGCCCCTCCATTACTATCCGTGGGCTTGACGTCACCGGACAATACAAAGGTGATATCAACCCCACAAATATTAAACCCACTTGCCGCTGCTACAGGGCAAGTGGGAAGAGCCAGGCAAAGGTCCAGAATTGGCAGATCTAATAGATGCACCTTTTCTGGGTGGCTTTGACTTGCTGTAATTTAGGCTGGGGGCAATATCAATGGCCCCTTACCAGCCTGAGAATACCAGCCCCCAGCTGTCTGCTTTGGCAAGGTTGAGTTTTAAAAATGGTTGTGGATCTCGTTTTTTTTACAATTATTTATTTAAATAATTTAAAAAAACAGAGTGGGGACCCCTCTATTCCTGATAACCAGCCTTGCTAACGCTGACAGCTGAGGTTTGCAGTCCCCAGCTGTCAGTTTTGCCCGGCTGGTTATCAGAAATACAGAGGAACCCATGCTGTTTTTTTTCTAATTGTTTATTTAGAGCGCAGGCTAATGAATGCTCCCATCAGCCGCTCCTGCTCTTGCCGTTATTAGCAGCAGCAGGCGTAGGCTGATGGGAGCAGTAGTCCCATTAGCCGACCACAGTGACCGGAGGTAAACTATATATCTACGATCACTGCTCCGGGCTCACGCTGTCATTTGGCAGCGTGGGAATCGCGGCTGACTGACAAGCGGTAATGACTTTACTGCCGATCAGAAGCAGTGTTTGCTGCGCTGTCATGCACATGACAGCATGGCAAACACTGGATTTTCGTGCCCCATTCAAGTGAATGGAGTCCGGGTACTGTTCTGGTACCCGAACCCAATGTTTTTTTTAACTGTTTGGCCGGACCAGAATATACAGAAGTCCGCCCATCTCTAATCCTGTGACTAGCGTGTGACTGGTGTGCGTGTGTCTTGTGTTTAGCGTGTGACTGGGCTGTATATTTTCCTATAGCAATATTGCATTTCAATTTTTCAAAATTCCATATGTACATAATATAGTACTTACCTATTTTCTATGGCAGTAATGCAGTTCCAATTTTCTAGATTTACCATTCTAAGCAATCCAAAGTGCAGCTTTATATTTTCTTAGTACTGGTGTGTACAGTCATGGCCAAAAGATTTGAGAATGACACAAATATTATATTTTCACATGATCTGCTGCCCTCTGGTTTTTATGTGTGTTTGACAGATGTTTTTATCATAGACAGAAATATAATAATTGCAAACATATGAGTGACAAAAGCTTATATTGACAGTTAGAATGAGTTAATGCAGCAAGTCAATATTTGCAATGTTGACCCTTCTTCTTCAGGACCTCTGCAATTCTCCCTGGCATGCTCTCAATCAACTTCTGGACCAAATCCTGACTGATAGCAGTCCATTCTTGCACAATCAATGTTTTCATTTTGTCAGAATTTTTAGGTTTTTGTTTGTCCACCCGTCTCTTGATGATTAACCACAAGTTCTCAATGGGATTAAGATCTGGGGAGTTTCCAGGCCATGGACCCAAAATCTCTGTTTTGTTCCCTGAGCCATTTAGTTATCACCTTTGCTCAGGCCTTGCTCAAAGAGTCTCCACCTCACAGTGCGTGCAGATGCACTCACACCTGCCTGCTGCCATTCCTGAGCAAGCTCTGCACTGCTGGTAGCCTGATCCCGCAGCTGAAACACTTTTAAAAGACGGTCCTGGCGCTTGCAGGTCTTTCTTGGGCGCCCTGAAGCCTTTTTGGCAACAATGGAACCTCTCTCCTTGAAGTTCTTGATGATGCGATAGATTGTTGACTGAGGTGCAATCTTTCTAGCTGCGATACTCTTCCCTGTTAGGCCATTTTTGTGCATTGCAATGATGACTACATGTGTTTCTTTAGAGATAACCATGGTTAACAGAAGAGAAACAATGATGCCAAGCACCAGCCTCCTTTTAAAGTGTCCAGTGGTGTCATTCTTACTTAATGATGACAGATTGATCTCCAGCCATGTCCTCATCAACACCCACACCTGTTAATGGAGCAATCACTGAAAAGAGGGTAGCTGGTCCTTTAAGGCAGGGCTGCAATGATGTTGAAATGTGTTTTGGGGGATAAAGTTCATTTTCTAGCCAAATATTGACTTTGCAAGTAATTGCTGTTAAGCTGATCACTCTTTATAACATTCTGGAGTATATGCAAATTGCCATTAGAAAAAATGAAGCAGTAGACTTTGTAAAAATTTAATATTTGTGTCATTCTCAAAACTTTTGGCCATGACTGTATGTGTCATGTGTTTGGTGTGTGTATGTGGCACATGTCTAATTAATACAATCTTTCTGTGCTTATAAAATATAATTGTTTTCTGTCTTGCTTACATAAAATTATCTGCAGCCAATAAGGATGTTTTTAAATCAAGCATAAAAATCATTGAACCCAACAAATGAGTGTTTTGCTGGTTTGTCAGGTGATTGTTTGGACAGGTATATACTTTGAAAAAATTTCCCTGATTATCAGCTTGACAAGATGGAAGCTAAGGGATGACTCTGCAGCTAGTACCCCTTAGGCATGGTGAGCCCCAAGAATGATTTTCTCTGGTGGGCCCAAACTACTCCAGTCCGATGCTGAGCCCTAATATAGCCTAGTGCTACCCATTTAAAATAACTCACACAAGGAAGTAATCATTTTGTTTTTTTTCTTGTAATTCACGATAATGACAATTTACCAATAACGTCTGTAATCCAAAAAGCAAATACAATTATATTGCATTGTATTATATGCAACAAAATATTTAGTAAATACTTGTTTTAAAGTATATACTTGTGTTTGGGCCTCTTTCTTTATTCATTATGTGTTTCCACAGCAACTTTGGGGTTAAGGAGGGAGCTGGTGGCCATACTTTGTTGCAATAGTGAGAAAATCATATCATGGACCCAAGCATAGAGTTGGTGCGAATCGATTAGCACGTCACGTTGGCCAAGACAGTGCTTTGTGGACATTGCAAGGGTGTTGGAGTACTGCCTGTTAGCAGTCGACATCCGCAGCTAATGTTTTAATTAGTCAGCCTGGAGCAATGCCATTTTTGCAACATGACGCACATGTAAGTCACATTAGCTGGACTGGTGTGACATCACACGTGCGTCACACTACACTAATGATGTCACTTCAGGCCAGCTAATAAAAACAAGATTATGCCTGTCACGATTCCACCACTCAGTGTCCCAAGAATGCTGTGATTGACAGCTAATCAGCCAGATAGGATCAGGGGCATGCTGAGCTGTCAGGATTTGGAGTGACAGCTCAGCCGCCCAATCTAATGCAGGGGTATGCTGAGCTGTCAGTATTGTGAGTGACACATCAGCTGTCCAATCTGGCCGGACCTGTGGGGTTTACTACAGGTGTCACCTATTGTGGGTGGTTACCTGGCTATTTAGCTGGCTGGCAATGATTAGAACATTGCCAGTTGTGGCTTTGCTCAAGTGGTGTGTGTCAGCTCCATGTTCTTATTTTCTGATCTTTGTTGCCTAACCTTGGATTTGCCTCTGACCATCCGTTCAACTAGCCCCATTGTCTTGATCCGCGACCTTGTTGGAATCCTGTCCCTGGACTGTGACCAGACTAAGCTTTTGACACACCCCTCTAGTTATGATGTATCCTCTTGGCTTTTTACCTTGGACTTCTTGACTTCCTCGACGCATGGCTTGTCCGTAAGAAGTGTCACATGCCTACAGTAAAGCATGGCACCGACTCGATGTTTCTTACAGTGAAGCATGGCAATGGCTCAGTGAAGCTCTGGAAACCTGTAACGTGGAGATGGCAAGATGGATTCAATTAAGTTTATGGAAATCTTAGAAAAAACATCATGCCTTCTGTGAACAACCTGAAACTCAGCAACCATTGGAATTTCCATCTGGTGAGTGATCCCAATCATATGTCACAGCCTACATAAACTCCATAGAAAATATTTAGTGAGATGTGAAAAAGACAGTTTCAGTGCAAACATCCAAAATATTGGATATGTGAAGGCCAATGCCCTTGGGGAATGGGCTAAGATTCCACAGGAAAGCTGCCAGAAGCTGGTGTCTGTTGATGCATCTTTGCAGCAGGTTATAACAGCCAAAGAGGCAGTACTAAGTAATAAAGACGCTTTTCATGAAGAGTTGAGTAATTCTGAGACTGCAGTAGTCAGTAAAAGTTGCGTTTTGTGTTGAATTTGGAGAAACCACTTATTATATTACAGTTGTGTTGAGCTATTTACTAGAGAAGAGTGGATAAGGCAAAATTAAAGTTTGCCTGTTGGTGCAAATTTTCCACGGCGGAGAGGTTATTCCCTAACCCCAAAGCATAATAAATGTAAGATGTTAAAAATAAAATAAAAATACATTCACCTTACTCTTCACCTCTACGGCCATTCTGCTCCTCACCACATCTTCACATCATCAACAATTGTGCTGAAAGCCTAGAACCTCTCACGATGAGTCGGGACTTCTGACTTTGATGAGGAAGAGCTCTCACATATCAGCGTATTAGATCACATCATGACGCCATGACTTTTTGCGTGCTCGTGCATAAACAGGCAATGACGTCACTGTCACATGCATTCTCTTGGCTTACGTGAGATTGTTATGTCATCAAGAGGAAATTAGAGAGCAGCCCTGGCTTCCTGTTGATGTTCAAAACGCCTGAAGGACAGTGACGCCGGCGTTGATTGAGCGCAGAGCTCGTGTGAAATGTCCATGCGCTGTCCATTTTTTTCCTCGGACAGGACATAGACCCGTCTAACTGAATTGTTTTCCTTTCACATTTCCATGAAAATCACAGATCTCAGAGCAAGATATGCGAGACTCAGAGGAGGTCCGATTCTGATCCATGTTTGGGGGGCAGACTCGGTCATACAAGTCAACGGGGATCCGTAAAACATGGATGCAAACCAGATGGTTTCAAATCCGTTGCTTAGTGACAAAATTGAATTAAGAAGTGGGTCTTTTTATTGGCATGTAAATGAACCCTTAGAAAACACAAATGCTGACCCATCACTGCCATCATCTGTACTTCAAATGAGTACCTTCTCAAATAAACTGTATCTTGCATTTTTTATCATTTTAAACTGTCACGCCCTGTCTCTTATCCGTCTTCTCTTCTTCCCCCTTTAGATTTCTATAGGTCCTAACCAGAAACTAATCCCTCACTGAGTTAAAAAGCTATACTCAGAAAATGTCCTATTGTTACAGTAAAATCAAGCTTTTGTGTTTAATGTATTTTTTTCTCATGCTTTTTTATACCATGATCTGTATTGAAAAAATAAAACTCTTACTATTTTCACACTGGCCACTAGAGTTTTGCAGACTCTAACTTCCTGTTGTATCAGGAAATAACATGTGTACATTGCTCATAATGAGTTAAACTCTATGTTTTGTATTGAAGCATCTAACGAGCGTGTGCAAAGGTCAATGTGAAAGGAGGAGGAGGTGAGCTGTGAAATTGCATATTGTGATTGGTGGATCTTGTGTCATCAGCTGTGTATAGAGTCGTTAGTAATAATGTGAAGAGAAGGTGAGCTGTGACATTGCCTATTGTGAATGGTGTATCCTATGTTATTTACTGTATATAGAGATGTTATCAGTCGTAGTACAGGAGGAGGAGGTGAGCTGTGACATAACCTATTGTGAACGGTGGATTGTGTGTTATATACTGTTTATGGAGGTGTTATCTGTCATTGTACAGGAGGAGGAGGTAAGCTGTGACATCACCTATTGTGATTGGTGGATCCAATGTTATCTACTGTATAAAAAGGTGTCATCAGTCATTGTACAAGAGGAGGTAAACTGTGAAATCACCTATTGTGAATAGTGTATCTTATGTTATCTACTGTATATAGAGATGTTATCAGTCATAGTACAGGAGGAGGTGAGCTGTGATATCACCTATTGTGAATGGTCTATCCTGTGGTATCTGTTGTATATAGAGATGTAATCAGTCATCGCAGAGGAGGAGGAGGAGGTGAGCTGTGACATCACCTATTATGAATGCTGGATCCTGTGTTATCTCTATGTAAACAATTATATGTCATTGTAATCCTGCCTCTGATGATAAGAAGCATTGTGGAAAACTCTTCCTGAAAGGACAGGAAGCATAAATCTGGAATAGCCCAGTGTGAAAATTGCAAGATTACTCATTTTGGTTTTTTTTTCATAAAGATCATGAAAAAAAATGCCAAAAATGTTTAAAAATAAATGGAGTCTAAGGGGTAAAGTTCCTTCTTCTGGAGAGCGCCAGTGTAGGAAACATAAAGGCCATGTGATGCTTCTCTGTGAAATTAAATATGTGTATTGCTTCTTCCAAGGGGATGAGGACTAAAACTCTAGTGACATCTATTGGAAGTAGTAATACTAAAAGTCAGTATTGACTCGTACACATAGTACATACACGGCTCTACTCTGTATACGTCATAGACACACAGCTCTGCTCCATACACCTCGCACACACAAGGCTCCGCTCCATACACCTCGTACACACATGGCTCCGCTCCGCACACCTCGTACACACACGGCTCCGCTCCGTACACCTCGTACACACACGGCTCTGCTCTGTACACACACGGCTCCGCTCCGTACACACACGGCTCCGCTCCATACACCTCGTACACACAAGGCTCCGCTCCATACACCTCGTACACACATGGCTCCGCTCCGCACACCTCGTACACACACAGCTCCGCTCCGTACACCTCGTACACACACGGCTCTGCTCTGTACACACACGGCTCCGTACACACACGGCTCCGCTCCATACACACACGATTCCGCTCCATACACACACGGCTCCGCTCCATACACACACGGCTCCGCTCCATACACACACGGCTCCACTCTGTACATGTCGTACACACATAGCTCCGCTCCATACACCTCGTACACACACAGCTCCGCTCCATACACCTCGTACACACACAGCTCCGCTCCATACACCTAGTACACACACAGCTCCGCTCCATACACCTAGTACACACACAGCTCCGCTCCATACACGCACAGCTCCGCTCTATACATGCACAGCTCCGCTCTATACACACATGGCTCCTCTCGTACAAATGTAACAAGAAGCCATGAGACCTGTGGAGAACTCTTGCATGATGTGCCATTAGTGGGGAGAGGCTGCCATCTGAAATCAAGCGGAACCAAAGTGTACCGGAAGATTTGCAGGAGGAACGAACTCGTGTGCTGGACTGGATCAGGTGACCCACAGGAAGGATTTCACTGATATAAAAACCCTGCAAGCCTAACCTGGAGGAGATTTGGCACCAGGAAACAGAGCGGTGACCCCCCCGCTAGGGCCAGAGCTTTTAGTGAAAACTCACATGGTGCCCGCCATCACCGGTCAAACCACCTTTGTGAAAAGGACAATAATGTTAAAAAGTGAAACCTTTCTCGCTTATTCTAAACTTATTGTTATTTGTTCTACTGTTAAATTGTATAGTTACTAACACTAAATGCTTAAATATACTGCTGTATATAACTAGAATTGTCAATCCCTGACTGTTCCTGCCTCGTGATCTCTGCTCATTACATCTAGACACCTGCATTACACACACGACTCCGCTCCGTACACCCCACATACATCTCGTACACACGGCTCTGCTCCGTACACATTGTATACACGGCTCCGCTCCGTACACCTCGTACACATGGCTCCGCTCCGTAAACCTCGTGCACACGCGGCTCCGTTCTGTACACCTAATACACACGGCTCCGCTCCGTACAACTCGTACACACACGGCTCCGCTCCGTAAACCTCGTACACACACGGCTCCTCTCCGTACACCTCGTACACACACGGCACCGCTCAGTACACCTCGTACATACACGGCTCCGCTCCGTACACCTCGTACACACATGGCTCCGCTCCGTACACCTCGTACACATGGCTCTGCTCCGTACACCTCGTACACAGGGCTCTGCTCCGTACATCTCGTACACACACGACATCGATCCTTACACCTCGTACACACATGGCTCTGCTCCGTTCACCTCGTACACACACGGCATCGCTCCGTACACCTCGTACACACATGGCTCTGTTCCGTACACCTCGTACACACACGGCATCGCTCCGTACACCTCGTACACACACGGCTCCGCTCCGTACACATCGTACACACATGGCTCTGCTCCGTACACCTCGTACACATGGCTCTGCTCCGTACACCTCGTACACATGGCTCTGCTCCGTACACATGGCTCTGCTCCGTACACATGGCTCCGCTCCGTACACCTCGTACACACGCGGCTCCGCTCCGTACACACGCGGCTCCGCTCCGTACACCTCGTACACACTCTGCTCTGCTCCGTACACCTCGTATACACATGGCTCCGCTCCGTACACCTCGTACACACACGGCTCCGCTCCGTACACCTCGTACACACATGGCTCTGCTTCGTACACCTCGTACACACACGGCTCCGCTCCGTACACCTCGTACACACTCTGCTCTGCTCCGTACACCTCATATACACATGGCTCCGCTCCGTACACCTCGTACACACACGGCTCCGCTCCGTACACCTCGTACACACATGGCTCTGCTTCGTACACCTCGTACACACACGGCTCCGCTCCATACACACACGGCTCCGCTCCATACACACACGGCTCCGCTCCATACACACACGGCTCCACTCTGTACATGTCGTACACACATAGCTCCGCTCCATACACCTCGTACACACACAGCTCCGCTCCATACACCTAGTACACACACAGCTCCGCTCCATACACCTAGTACACACACAGCTCCGCTCCATACACGCACAGCTCCGCTCTATACACGCACAGCTCCGCTCTATACACACATGGCTCCTCTCGTACAAATGTAACAAGAAGCCATGAGACCTGTGGAGAACTCTTGCATGATGTGCCATTATGTGGGAGAGGCTGCCATCTGAAATCAAGCGGAACCAAAGTGTACCGGAAGATTTGCAGGAGGAACGAACTCGTGTGCTGGACTGGATCAGGTGACCCACAGGAAGGATTTCACTGATATAAAAACCCTGCAAGCCTAACCTGGAGGAGATTTGGCACCAGGAAACAGAGCGGTGACCCCCCGCTAGGGCCAGAGCTTTTAGTGAAAACTCACATGGTGCCCGCCATCACCGGTCAAACCACCTTTGTGAAAAGGACAATAATGTTAAAAAGTGAAACCTTTCTCGCTTATTCTAAACTTATTGTTATTTGTTCTACTGTTAAATTGTATAGTTACTAACACTAAATGCTTAAATATACTGCTGTATATAACTAGAATTGTCAATCCCTGACTGTTCCTGCCTCGTGATCTCTGCTCATTACATCTAGACACCTGCATTACACACACGACTCCGCTCCGTACACCCCACATACATCTCGTACACACGGCTCTGCTCCGTACACATTGTATACACGGCTCCGCTCCGTACACCTCGTACACATGGCTCCGCTCCGTAAACCTCGTGCACACGCGGCTCCGTTCTGTACACCTAATACACACGGCTCCGCTCCGTACAACTCGTACACACACGGCTCCGCTCCGTAAACCTCGTACACACACGGCTCCTCTCCGTACACCTCGTACACACACGGCACCGCTCAGTACACCTCATACATACACGGCTCCGCTCCGTACACCTCGTACACACATGGCTCCGCTCCGTACACCTCGTACACACGCTGCTCTGTACACATCGTACACACTGGCTCTGCTCCGTACAACTCGTACACATGGCTCTGCTCCGTACACTCGTACACATGGCTCTGCTCCGTACACATGGCTCTGCTCCGTACACATGGCTCCGCTCTGTACACATGGCTCCGCTCCGTACACCTCGTACACACGCGGCTCCGCTCCGTACACCTCGTACACACTGCTCTGCTCCGTACACCTCTTACACATGGCTCCGCTCCGTACACCTCGTACACACACGGCTCCGCTCCGTACACCATGTACACACACGGCTCTGCTTCGTACACCTCGTACACCACGCTTCGCTACATCCACCCTGTAAACCCCTCCTGACCCCACCAGACTCTTCCCTCATCCAGCACCATGACAACCAGCACAGCAAAATCCTGCATACACTGAGGCCCCTGATCATGTGACCCCTGACTCCTCCCCTCCTGTGACCTCATCACAGGTCCTGTGCGCACAGAACAGCCATATATGTGGTGTGCGGCTCTGCAGGTGGAGGTAGGTGCTGGAGATTCCCCATTACTGGGCACAGAACAGCCATATATGTGGAGTGCGGCTCTGCAGGTGGAGGTAGGTGCTGGAGATTCCCCATTACTGGGCACAGAACAGCCATATATGTGGAGTGCGGCTCTGCAGGTGGAGGTAGGTGCTGGAGATTCCCCATTACTGGGCACAGAACAGCCATATATGTGGTGTGCGGCTCTGCAGGTGGAGGTAGGTGCTGGAGATTCCCCATTACTGGGCACAGAACAGCCATATATGTGGTGTGCGGCTCTGCAGGTGGAGGTAGGTGCTGGAGATTCCCCATTACTGGGCACAGAACAGCCATATATGTGGAGTGCGGCTCTGCAGGTGGAGGTAGGTGCTGGAGATTCCCCATTACTGGGCACAGAACAGCCATATATGTGGTGTGCGGCTCTGCAGGTGGAGGTAGGTGCTGGAGATTCCCCATTACTGGGCACAGAGCAGCCATATATGTGGAGTGCGGCTCTGCAGGTGGAGGTAGGTGCTGGAGATTCCCCATTACTGGGCACAGAACAGCCATATATGTGGAGTGCGGCTCTGCAGGTGGAGGTAGGTGCTGGAGATTCCCCATTACTGGGCACAGAACAGCCATATATGTGGTGTGCGGCTCTGCAGGTGGAGGTAGGTGCTGGAGATTCCCCATTACTGGGCACAGAACAGCCATATATGTGGAGTGCGGCTCTGCAGGTGGAGGTAGGTGCTGGAGATTCCCCATTACTGGGCACAGAACAGCCATATATGTGGAGTGCGGCTCTGCAGGTGGAGGTAGGTGCTGGAGATTCCCCATTACTGGGCACAGAACAGCCATATATGTGGAGTGCGGCTCTGCAGGTGGAGGTAGGTGCTGGAGATTCCCCATTACTGGGCACAGAACAGCCATATATGTGGAGTGCGGCTCTGCAGGTGGAGGTAGGTGCTGGAGATTCCCCATTACTGGGCACAGAACAGCCATATATGTGGTGTGCGGCTCTGCAGGTGGAGGTAGGTGCTGGAGATTCCCCATTACTGGGCACAGAGCAGCCATATATGTGGTGTGCGGCTCTGCAGGTGGAGGTAGGTGCTGGAGATTCCCCATTACTGGGCACAGAGCAGCCATATATGTGGTGTGCGGCTCTGCAGGAGGAGGTAGGTGCTGGAGAGTCCCCATTACTGGGCACAGAACAGCCATATATGTGGTGTGCGGCTCTGCAGGTGGAGGTAGGTGCTGGAGATTCCCCATTACTGGGCACAGAACAGCCATATATGTGGTGTGCGGCTCTGCAGGTGGAGGTAGGTGCTGAGAGTCCCATTACTGGCACAGAAAGCCATAATTGAGTGCTGGCTCTGCAGGTGGAGTAAGTGCTGGAGATCCCCATTACTGGCACAGAACAGCCATATATGTGGTATGCGCTCTGCAGGTGAGTAGGTGCTGGAGATTCCCCATTACTGGCACAGATAGCCATAATGTGAGTGCGGCTCTGCAGTGGAGTAGGTAGCTGTGAGATCCCCATTATGGCACAGAAAGCCATAGATGTGGATGTGCGACTCTGCAGTAAGAGGTGCTGTGTCTGTGAATTCCCCATAATGAGGCTGGGTGTCAAGTATATATGTACAGTAATAGAGCGCTGGCTGTGTCATGTGTATTGACAGTAATAGAGCGCTGGCTTGCATGTGTATATGTCAGTAATAGACGCTGGCTGTGTCATGTATAGGGACAGTATGACGTGGCTGTGTCATGTGTATATGGACAGTATGAGCTGGCTGTGTCATGTGTATATGGACAGAACTAGAGCGCTGGCTGTGTCTGTGTATATGGACGTAATAGAGCGCTGGCTGTGTCATGTTATATGGACAGTAATAGAGCGCTGCATGTGTCATGTGTATATGGACAGTATGAGCGCTGGCTGTGTCATGTTATATGGAAGTATAGAGCGCTGGCTGTGTCCAGTGTATATGGACAGTAATAGAGCGCTGGCTGTGTCTTTGTGTATATGGACAGTATAGAGCGCTGGCTGTGTCATGTGTATATGGACAGTAATAGAGCGCTGCTGTGTCATGTGTATATGGACAGTAATAGAGGCGGCTGTGGTCATGATGTATATGGACAGTAATAAGCGCTGTGTGTCATGTGTATATGGACAGTAATAGAGCGCTGCGTGTGTCTGTGTATATGGGACAGTAATAGAGCGCTGGCTGTGTCATGTGTATATGCACAGTAATGAGCCTGTGGTCATGTTATAGCCATATAGCGTGGCTGTGTCAGTGATATGACAGTTAGAGGTGTGTGCTGGATATTACTGGAATAGAGCGCTATGTGTGTCGGTTATGAATGGAATAACGGCACAGAATATGTGTCGCTTAGGGGTGGTCATGGTATATGGACAGAATAGAGCGCTGCATATATGGATAATGACGTGGCGTGTCATGTGTAATGGCAGTAATAGAGGCTGGCTGTGTATGTATATGACAGTAATAGAGCTGGCTGTGCTGTGATGAGTAATGAGGTCTTATGGAAGACAGATAACTGGGTTCGGTTGCAGTAGAGGGTGCTGGAGTTATATGACACAGTAATAGAGGCGCTTGCAGTGATAGTCAGAATAGACGCGCTGTGTGATGTCAGTAGAGGTGCTGGTCATTACTGACGAATATAGGGCCTGGGTGGAGTGTGTATATGGACGAAGATAAGTGGCTGTGCTTGTGTATTGAAGTATTAGGCCAGGCGCCATGTGTTGGCTATAGGGTGGCTGTTCATTATGGACAGTAATAGAGCGCTGCAGTGAGGTATTGAATTAATAGGCCGGCGCATTGTTTGGCAGTAATAGGTGCTGGTCATTATGGACAGCATAAGTGGTGTGCGGTTGCAGTGAGGCTGGGTTCATTATAGACAGAATAGGCGCTGCAGGGTGTCAGTTATATGAGACAGCAATAGGTGGCTGCTGTATGTGATATATGAGACAAATAGGTGGCTTGCAGGTGGATAAGGGCTGGGTTCCATTATGGACAACAGTATAGGTGGCGGTCTGTAGGAGTAGGGCTGGGTCCATTATAGACAGTATAGAGGCGGCTCTGCATGGTATTGAATATAGGGACGCGCATATATGGGATGGCCTGCTGGTGTGCTGATTATTACGTAAAGAGCTGCTTAGTGGTTGTCATATGAGGTGGCTGGTCATGGAAGACAGTAAAGAGGCCTGCTGGATGTGATTCATATGAGCGCTGTGGTCAGTTAGCAGAGAGGGCTGGTCTAGGAAGCATATAGGTGGCGCATGTGATATGACAGTAATAGAGCGCTGGCTGTGTCAGGAATGGCAGATAACTGCGTGCATGTATTGTCGTAGAGGTGGCTGGCATTGAAGCATAATGAGCGCTGGTGGTATGTATATGACAGAATAAGCGCTGCTTGTCAGGATAGCGTAATAGCGCGCTTGCATGTGTATATGACATAATAAGCCGGCTGTTCATGTGTATATGACAGTATAGAGCGCTGGCTGTGTCATGTGATATGGACAGTAATAGAGCCTGGCGTGTCAGTGATATGGACAGTAATAGAGCGCGGCTGTGTCAGTGTATATGACAGTAATAGACGCTGCTGTGTCTGGTATATGCAGTAAAGAGCGCTGGCTTGTCATGTGTATATGTACAGTAATAGAGCGCTCTGTGTCATGTGTATATGGACAGTAATAGAGCCTGGCTGTGTCATGTGTATATGGACAGTAATAAGCGCTGGCTGTGCATTTATGGACAGTAATAGACGCTGGCTGTGTCATGTGTATATGGACAGTATAGAGCGCTGGCGTGTCATGTGTATATGACAGTAATAGAGCGCTGGCTGTGTCATGTGATAGGACAGTATAGAGCGCTGCTGTGTCATGTGTATATGACAGTAATAGAGCGCTGCTTGTCATGTGTATATGACAGTAATAGAGCGCTGGCTGTGTCATGGTATATGACAGTAAAAGCGCTGGCTGTGTCATGTGTATATGACTAATAGAGCGCTGGCTGTGTCATGTGTAAGACAAATAGACGCTGGCTGTGTCATGTGTATATGTACAGTATAAGCGCTGCTGTTATGTGTATATGACAGTAATAGAGCGCGCTGTGTCATGTGTATATGGACAGTATAGAGCGCTGGCTGGTCATGTGTATATACAGTAATAGAGCGCTGCTGTGTCATTGTATTTACAGTATAGAGCGCTGTGTGTCATGTGTATATGACAGTAATAGAGCGCGCTGTGTCATGTGTATTACAGTATAGAGCGCTGCTTGTCATGTGATATGACAGATAGAGCGCTGCTGTGTCATGTTATGACAGTATAGACGTGGCTGGTATGTGTATATTACAGTAATAGAGCGTGGCTGTGTATGTGTAATGACAGTAATAAGCGCTGGTTGTCTGTTATATGGACAGTAATAGAGCGCTGGCTTGTCATGTGTATATGGACAGTAATAGAGGCTGGGCTGTGTCATGTGTGTATGGATAGTATAATAAGCGCTGGCTGTGTCATGTGTATATGGACAGTAATAGAGCGCTGGGTGTGTCATGTATACAGGGGAGGTCACTCTGGTTTTATACTAGAGTTATTGTTTGTGGAGAGATGAGCAAATCGGGAAGAGTCAAATTGAATTCACATTGAAATAAAAAAAATAACTTACCAGAATCTGACTATTTTACTTGATTCAGAAGGGTCAGAAAGATTTTAAAAAAGGTAATATTTAGTGATGAGCGAACGTGCTCTGATAAGGTGTTATCTCAGCATGCTCGGGTGTTATCGGAGTGTCTTCGGCGTGCTTGAATATTATGTCCGAGTCCCCACTTCTATTCGACAGCTGTAAACATGCAGGGATTATTTAACAGGCAGGCAATCCCTGCATGTGTTATGGCTGTCCTAACAGCATGAGACATGCAGGGGCGGGAACTCAACCATATTTTTCGAGAATGCCGAAGACACTCAGATAACACCCGAGCATGCTGAGATAACACCTTATCCGAGCACATTCGCTCATCACTAGTAATATTCCATTGTTCCTCCCCTATTTTACCCTGTCTGGTCTCTGGTACTGTCGTCTTCAGCGTCTTCCACAGCTTTTGACGTCTCCTAGAATGATTTGACCGTGACGTACGCCACATAATATCTATGGCGTCGGTGCTGTAAAGGGGACACTGATCCTGGAGGGGGAGATTGTGACTGTGAGGCAAAATATCAAGTAAAACAAAAGAGCGCGTTACACCAGAAGATCTGAATGTGGATTTTATATCGTGAGAGCAATATATGTCTACTCATAGCAACCAATCACAGCACAGCTTTCCTTTTTACCCTATCAATCAATCAATCACAACTCAACTTTGTGTCACACTGGGTGAGGGAGAAGCAAGGTGCACAACAAGGAGAAGAGGGAGGAGAAGACCGAACAGTAGGGAAGGAGGAAGTGGAGACCACTAGGCAGATCTAACAACACCCTGTCTCACCTGACTTCCCTAAATAGGTTCTGAACCTATCGCCAAGCAGGAACCTAATCCCTGACTGACCCCAGCGATAGGCCCTAGATAGGGAGGGGACAGGGTAAGCGCTATTCAGCCTCCACTACAACTAAAGATAGAGAGGGTGGACAAACGAAGGGATGCACTTAGCTTGAGAAGACCACCGAGATATCACACCAGCAATCCTCCAAGAGTACTCCTAGAAGACACTAGTCGAGTGCTAGAACTTCCAACCTGATAGAGGGAAATTGAGCTAACACCAGCACCCTGAAGAGACTTAAAGTATTTAAACCTTCCCCAAGGGTGTGTTAATTACCAGCAGAAGGTGGAGGTAACTGTTGGGTCCTATATCACTCCATAACAGAGATGCCAAAATCAAGAAGGTGCTTGCAGAGCTAAACGCAATGACCTACAGCCAGATCCGGGATAACTGTCTATAACATCTGACACACCTTTCCTTTTACCCTAGCAACTAATCACAACTCAGCTTTCATTTTACCTCCTCTGTGATTGGTTGTTATGCATAAAAGTTTTCTTTTAGATCATTTGGTAAATCTTCCCCAAAATTTTGGCAGTGATATTAGTGAGTGAATCCATACAGGAGGAAAGAGAAACTGCTGGAAGCTGCATCACTCAGTATATACAAAGGGCATAAACTGGTTTTGTGGCCTTGAGATGCAAATCTGCGGTTACTCTATGGCTGTGTGCACGCTGTGAGGATTCTCCGGCACCAGGAGTGGATGGTCATGTGACCGTAAGTATGTGATTTGCATACTTCTGACCACATTACAACTTGACTGTGTCCGGCCTCGCTCAATACACTTGCATTGAGTGAAGCAGTGCATGTCTAGTCAGCACGTGACCACATGTATGCAAATCACATATTTATAGTCCTTCTCCTAGCACCGTATAATCCTGAAAGAATGCACAGCGCATTCTGTGAGGATTCACAATTCTGTAGTCACGAAGAGTGACAACCCCTTTTAAGGGGTCAGGTTTCTCCTTGAGCATAAGGAGACTTATAGCCCATGTAATTCTCCCTGGAAATGGATGCCAACATTTCTGTATCTACAGTCATGGCCAAAAGTTTTGAGAATGACACAAATATTATATTTTCACATGATCTGCTGCCCTCTGGTTTTTATGTGTGTTCGACAGATGTTTTTATCACAGACAGAAATATAATAATTGCAAACATATGAGTAACAAAAGCTTATATTGACAGTTAGAATGAGTTAATGCAGCAAGTCAATATTTGCAGTGTTGACCCTTCTTCTTCAGGACCTCTGCAATTCTCCCTGGCATGCTCTCAATCAACTTCTGGACCAAATCCTGACTGATAGCAGTCCATTCTTGCACAATCAATGCTTTCACTTTGTCAGAATTTTTAGGTTTTTGTTTGTCCACCCGTCTCTTGATGATTGACCACAAGTTCTCAATGGGATTAAGATCTGGGGAGTTTCCAGGCCATGGACCCAAAATCTCTATGTTTTGTTCCCTGAGCCATTTAGTTATCACCTTTGCTTTATGGCAAGGTGCTCCATCATGCTGGAAAAGGCATTGTTGATCGCCAAACTGCTCTTGGAGGGTTGGGAGAAGTTGCTCTTGGAGGACATTCTGGTACCATTCTTTATTCATGGCTGTGTTTTTAGGCAAGACTGTGAGAGAGCTGATTCCCTTGGCTGAGAAGCAACCCCACACATGAATGGTTTCAGGATGCTTAACAGTTGGCATGAGACAAGACTGGTGGTAGCGCTCACCTTGTCTTCTCCGAATGAGGCGTTTTCCTGATGTCCCAAACAATCGAAAAGGGGATTCATCAGAGAAAATAACTTTATCCCAGTCCTCAGCAGTCCACTGCCTGTACCTTTTGCAGAATATCAGTCTGTCCATGATGTTTTTTCTGGAGAGAATTGGCTTCTTTGCTGTCCTCCTTGAGACCAGGCCTTGCTCCAAGAGTCTCCGCCTCACAGTGCGTGCAGATGCACTCACACCTGCCTGCTGCCATTCCTGAGCAAGCTCTGCACTGCTGGTAGCCCGATCCCGCAGCTGAAACACTTTTAAGAGACGGTCCTGGCGCTTGCTGGTCTTTCCTGGGTGCTCTGAAGCCTTTTTGGCAACAATGGAACCTCTCTCCTTGAAGTTCTTGATGATGTGATAGATTGTTGACTGAGGTGCAATCTTTCTAGCTGCGATACTCTTCCCTGTTAGGCCATTTTTGTGCATTGCAATGATGACTGCACATGTTTCTTTAGAGATAACCATGGTTAACAGAAGAGAAACAATGATGCCAAGCACCAGCCTCCTTTTAAAGTGTCCAGTGGTGTCATTCTTACTTAATCATGACAGATTGATCTCCAGCCATGTCCTCATCAACACCCACACCTGTGTTGATGGAGCAATCACTGAAAAGAGGTTAGCTGGTCCTTTTAAGGCAGGGCTGCAATGATGTTGAAATGTGTTTTGGGGGATAAAGTTCATTTTCTAGCCAAATATTGACTTTGCAAGTAATTGCTGTTAAGCTGATCACTCTTTATAACATTCTGGAGTATATGCAAATTGCCATTAGAAAAACTGAAGCAGTAGACTTTGTAAAATTAATATTTTTGTCATTCTCAAAACTTTTGGCCATGACTATATTTAATCCTTGGCTCGACCCTCCCAAAAACACCCACAATCCTCCCTCAGAACTTCTTACATAAACTCTGCCCCATTTTAATTCAAGCGTCACTATAAATCCAGTACAATTGCCACCTCTATATGTATCTATACAGCATTTTGGCAGTAGATACTGTAGTAGAGTGCAAGAAGGAATGTAGATGGCAGACAAGCAAGATATGGCACATCAACTAAAGCAGGCATGCACAAAAACATCAAATCTCTTATTCAATATTAGCCTATGCTGAAAGGAGTCACGATCCATTTTTGGATTTGTAGCAGCTCTGGTTCCACTCAGTTTAAAACTTTTTTCCTTTTGGGCCATCAGGGGTTAATGTCAGTTTTTCCCCGCCGGCTATCTGGTGTAATTGCACTGCTGCTGGGTCAGCTGATGTGAGTAGTGACCACTCCCACCATCTTTTAAAAGGTCACCTGATGCATCAGCTCACTGTTGGTGATACAGGTCCTTTCTGGAAACCAGCCTAGCAGGAGCAGCTCTCTGGTGTCAGCCACGTCTGGTGTTTGGAGTCCGGTTGCTGTGTTTTCTGCCATGTGGAGCTTAACAGCGGTGTTGATAAGTTAATTGTGGTGTTTTTTGTTGCCTTGTCCCTTTGGTGTTTGTCACTTCCCCCTGTGTTTATTATCTGCAGAGGTGAGGCTAGTGCTCCTTGCCGGCCAGTGCACTAGCCAGGGTGGCATTAGGTGACAACTAGAGACGAGGTATCCTGACGGCAGCGGGGGGAAGGACCCGCATAGGGCGTTAGGGGAGCGCAGGGACAGGCTCAGGTTTGAGCTTAGGTGGTGACCATCCATCATTCCCTATTGTTAGGGCCCTCCTCTCCCCTTTCCCATTCCGTTGTGTGTGAGTTGTGCTGTCCGCTGACCGACCACCCATTGGGTCGTGTCACGCATCATGACAAAAGGTGAGAATAACATTTTATTTTGACCATTTCCCGGCCCTTAAAGAATTTAGCAAAATGGCAGCAAGTAAGTAGAATCCTCAAAAATGTGGTTGTTGGTGGATCTAAATTTGTTCGGAAATTGTTAACAGATTCAATTAATTACGTATCAGTTCACTCATCTCTGAAAACTCAGCCGTCTTGTCAAATTTGAGAGAGAGAATGCAACATCTTTTGTTATATCAGCTTATCTTCTTCCCATTCAGGTCCCAATATCGGTTCCTCTCAGTGGAGATCTTCTACATACGCAGATTTTCCTGAGTAACCTGTGAAGGATGGATAAGTACAGGGACAAGATGGTAGAAAGGATATTACACCTCACCCTAGAGATCCTCTTCTGTCTTACTGGAGAGGTGAGAAATTCTGATGACGTCACATTAACTCATTCTTATCTATGGGAATAACAGATGGACAGAACTGGAGAGGTGAGGACTCTGGAAATGTCTGTAGTGAGATTTATTAATGTGTCTCTCCATAACCAGGATTACACAGTAGTGAAGAAGACCTCTAGTGAGCGCTGTCAGGCCCCTGTGTCAAAGAGATGGAGAAGACCCCTGAGCCCAATCACAGGGCCTCCACCTCACCCCTTGGTACATGAGGACATCAATGACCAGAAGATCCTAGAACTCGCCTATAAGATGATTGAGCTGCTGACTGGAGAGGTGACACTGCTGGGAATGCTTGGACATTATACAGTAACGCTATGAAGGGATCGGGTGATGACGGTATCATTGTATGTGTCAGGTTCCTATAAGGTGTCAGGATGTCGCCGTCTATTTCTCCATGGAGGAGTTTGAGTATCTAGAAGGACACAAAGATCTGTACAAGGACGTCATGATGGAGGTTCCCCAGCCCCTCACATCACCAGGTAATAGACAGGACTAAATACACACGGCCTATAATTATCTGTATATAAAGAATGAATTCAGTCCCTGTGTTTCCTCCAGTTCTATCCAGTAAGAGGACAACACCAGAGAGATGTCCCCGTCCTCTTCTTCCTCAGGACTGTAAACCAGAAGATTCCAATGTTCCTCAGGATCATCAGGTAGATGGAGAGAAGGTGTCATGAGATCTCCCCTATGATGTGTAGACGGCTGTGAAGGTCTTGAGATGGCAGGATTAGAGCTGATCATAGATGTGATTTCTCCATCTGTCAGTGACTTTTACAATATTTGTTTCAGAGTAAAGATCTGCCCATATTAATACTACAGAGACATATGTGAGGGGTGATGAGCGGTGTAAAGAGGAGATTCCTACAGATAACCACACAGGTGAGTAGTAACCACGAACTGCAGAGAAGTCACAGATTCACCTTAGTCACTGGCAGCTACTATTTAGTGTTGATTGTTTATAGCTCTGTGGTCTTTCAGAACTTATCGCAATTGTTTTAACAGTTATTATGGGAGTTTGAATAATTGGTTGATAAAAGACCCCTGGAGAACATTTGATAGGCTACAAATCTTACTTTCTTGAGGAATGGTCAAAAATGGCATACATGGAAAGTTAGGCGCTGACAAACAATCATACCAACGCTTGTGTTGCATTTGCCAAAAAAAGCATATCTCGCCTGTAGGTTTGGATCCTCAAAGCCTTTTGTTTGGGTGAGCAGTTCTAATTTAACATGACAAAGTGGTACTGGTGCCAGGGCCGACGTTAGGGGCAAGCAGACCAGGCAGCCGCCTAAGGCCTCGGGTCCTGCAGGGGCCCCTAGCCAGCCACTATGGGACCCCTGAGTAAGAGGGGCCTGGCGCCGCTCCTCCCCCCCACATCGCATTCATGACACTCCCTCTTCCATCACTCCCCCTTTGACTCAGCAGCGTGTGCTGGTAGTGGAGCTGATGAGACGCTCTGCAAAAGCCAGAGCAGCAGGGGAACGAGGAGGAGAGGTAAGTAGTGTGTGTGTATGCATTATAGTGTGTTTGGGTATGCATTATAGTGTGTGTGTCTGCTGCACAATACTGTGTGTGTGGGGCTGCATTTTTCTGTGTGTGGGGGGCTGCATTATACTGTATGTGGGGCTGCATTGTACTGTGTGTGTGGTGGGGCTGTATTATACTGTGCGGGGGGGTGCTGCACTATACTGTGTGTGTTTGTGGGGGACTGAATTATACTGTGTGTGGGGGGGCTCCATTATACTGTGTGTGTGGGGCTGCATTATACTGTGTGTGGGGGTGCTGCATGATACTCTGGGGGTTGCATTATACACTTAGGGGGCTGCATTATACTCTTAGGGGGCTGCATTATACTCTGAAGAGGCTGCATTATACTGTGTGGGGGGGCTGCATTATACTGTTTGCTGCATTATACTGTGTGTGGTACGGCTGTATTGTACTGTGTGTGGGGGGTAGCACTATACAGTGTGTGTGGGGGTACATTATACTGTGTGTGGTGAGCTGCACTATACTGTGTGTGTGTTTGTGGGGGGCTGAATATACTGTATGTGTGGGGGGCTGCATCATATATACTGTGTGTGTGGGGCTGCATTATACTGTTGTGGATCTGCATTATATTCTGAAGGGGCTGCATTCATTATACTCTGAAGAGCCTGCATTATACTGTGTGTGTGTGAGGGGGGCTTTATTATACTGTGTGGGAGGTCTGCGTTATACTGTGTGTGTGGAGCTGCATTATACTGTGAGGGGCTGCTTTATACTCTGGGGGGCTGCATTATACTGTGTGTGGAGGCTGCATTATACTGTGTGTGGGGGCTACATTATATTCTAAAAGAGCTGCATTATACTCTGAGGGGGCTGCATTATCTTCTGAGGGGGCTGCATTATGCTCTATGAGGGGACTAAATTATACTCTATGAGGGGGGATGCATTATACTCTATCAAGGACCATGGGGAGTGCATTTTACTATATGTACTATATGGGACCTTAATTATACTGTTTCGAGGACTATCTGCACCAATCATTTTTCGTCCGCCGGAGTAAGGGTAGGTGCATACGGTCAGTCACATGCGGAATCACCTGCGTTCAATAGCCTTCAGCGCTTTGGAAGCAGCAATGTGCTGCTTCCAAAGCGCTGACAGTTACTGAACGTGTGCACCTACCCTAAGGAGGCGGGAAACAAGCATCAAACGACTTCAATGTTGTCGATCACGCTCGTTTACCAGCCTGAACTTAGCGCTTGTAAATGCAACAGAAATGATTCTGTGTGATGGTACAGTATGTGAGCATTTGAGGCCCCACTTTAAACTTTTGCCCAGGGCCCCACTTTGTCTAAAACTGGCACTGACTGGTGCAGAAAAGCACTCTTGTTGGAACAACAGTAGCAGATGTGGCAAAACTGAAGCAGTGCTTAAAGAACAATGTAATAGAGTTGACTGATTGACAAGTAAGAGATTTAGCAGAGCTGAATTTGCAATAGAGACGTAGCATAGCATTGTAGGAATAAAAAAGGAGCAGACTCGACCTGTGTGACAGCATCAATCCACAGACAGCAAAATCTGGAGCGATGCCAGTGGAACAGGGGTAAGGTGAGGGGCATCATACTGTGTGGTAAACTGTGGGAGCATCTTATTCTGTGGGGAACTGTGGGAACCATCATACTGTTTGCGGACCATCATGATGTGTTGTAGGGCCATCATACTCTGTGTCAGGGCTGTGAGACCATTATGCTATGTGGGGAGCTGTGGGACCAGCATACTTTGTGTGGGAGGGTTGTGGGGACATTATTCTGTGTGGAGATCATCATATAATTTCAGGGGCTGTGCAGCATCACAATATGTGGAGCTGTGGTGACGATCAAACTGTGTGGGGAGCCGTGGAGTCCATCATGCTGTGTTGTGGGGGATATCATACCTTGTAATGGGGCTGTAAGGGGATATTATTGTGTGTGGTAGAAAGTGGAGTCCATCATATTGTTCTGGGATGTTGTGGGACAATCATACTGTGTGGGGACCATTATACTATGTGGAGAGCTGTGAGGACCATCATGCTATGTTGTGGGGCCATCATACTGGGTGGGGGATGCTGTGCGGCGAAGTTGTTCGACCATCATGTTGTGTGTGGGAGGGTTGTGGGGACATCAGACTGTGTGGGGGATGCTGTTGGTCAAGGTAGAAGGGCTAAATAACAGGAGCATATGATTAATAAGCTTTATAAAAAGCAATACATTATATGGCTCTGATTAGCTGCTACAGGTAAGAATACAAGTCATAGTAAGCAATATGGTCACATATATTAGCAGTAGCAGCAACTCAATATGCCTATTTTTTTTCAATAATATATTAATATTAATATTGAGCAGAATTAATTTAAACTTTTAGATTTTTATTTTTTTTAAAACTTTTTTTTTTTACTTTTGGCATGCTTCAATAGTCTCCATGGGAAGCTAGAAGCTGCCACAACTCAATCACCTCTGCTACATATAGGCGATTCTCAGATCACCTGTGTTTAGTAGAATTACTGCATAGGGTGGCGCTCATAGCAATCTGGCATCAACAACCATAGAGGCCTCTGGTTGTTATGCCGACACCCCACTGACCCCCCATCACGTAACGGGGGTCAGCGTTGCGCGTATTTCCGCCCTGATGGCCAGAAGCGCGTGTTATATGCCGCTATCAGCGTTTGACAGCGGCACTTAACTAGCTAACAGGCGCGGGCGGATCGCGATTCCACCTGCGCCTATTGCGGGCACATGTCAGCTGTTCAAAACACATGTCCCGGCTTTGATGCGGGCTCACCGCCGGAGCCCTCATCAAAGCGGGGTTTCTGACCTCAGACGTACTATTCCGTCCGAGGTCAAAAAGGGTTTAAAACAATGAGAAAAAAGAACAGAATTTCATGATTTTTTTTTTTATTTCTCACCATTAAGAGATAAAGTTATTAAATAAATTATATGTAATCTAAAATGGTGCCCCTGATTAAAAACGTATTCAACAAAGAAGCTTTCAGTTCCTTGGGGCGAACATAACAATAACAAAATGAGAGCTGCTCCTGCTCTTCCTCTGAATGTCAATTATGTCTGAAGGAAGTGAAACGGCTGCTGAGCTTACATGGCATAACAACGTTACGTGAGTCCTGGCACTGGATGTGAGTATAGTCTGTTTTTAATATATACGGTGAACAATCCCTTTTAAATATGACAATAATGAAAATATTGTTAATTCTGCGCCTATATATGCAAGAAGTTTTTTTCTTTAGTGGGATAATGTCTTGATTATAGCATATTCTGATCTCTTTACATGCTAACGGTCTAAATTTTGGCAGGGGACGGTTTCAGGAGCTCGGAAGAACATGGGATGTCCTCATATTTTAAAGCAGATGGTCATGATATCAAGCAAAATGCATATGAAAAGCATGCCTATAAATTAGATATACCTTCAGACCTTCACAGCTATGACCCGTCATCTGATCAACAGAGCTCTGAACATCAGAAAATTTACACAGGGCAGAAGTTTTTCTTATGTCCAAAATGTGGAAAACGTTTTACACGGAAATCAAATCTTGTTGAACATCAAAAATCACACACAAAAGAAAAGCCATTTTTATGCTCAAAATGTGGACTGCGTTTTACACGGAAATCAAATCTTCTCCAGCATCAAAAATCTCACGCAGGGGAGCAGCCATATTTATGCTCTGAATGTGGGAAACCTTTTAGATGTAGGAGAAAACTTGTTACACATCAAAGAACTCATACAGGGGAGAAGCCATATTCATGTTTAGAATGTGGGAAATGTTTTACAGACAAATCAAATCTTATTACCCATCATAAAATTCACACAGGGGTGAAGCCATTTTCATGTTTTGAATGTGGGAAATGTTTTAAACAAAAATCAGACGTTGTTCGACATCAGGGAGTTCACACAGGGGTGAAGCCATTTTCATGTTCAATATGTGGAAAATGCTTTACCCAGAGATGTCATCTTGCGCAACATCAAATAGTTCACACTGGAGAGAAGCCATTTTCATGTTTACAATGTGGGAAATGTTTTGCAGTTAAATCAAATCTCGTTAAACATGAGAGAATTCACAAAGGGGCAAAGCCATTTTTATGTTCAGAATGTGGGAAATGTTTTACTCAGAAAACACATCTGGTTAGACATCAGAGAGTTCACACAGGAGAGAAGCCGTATTCATGCTCAGAATGTGGAAAATATTTTTCTGGGAAATCAAATCTTATTCACCATCAAAAAACACACGCTGAGTAGAATCTTTTATTCATTTGTGTTTTGTTAAATCTTGTCATACATTGGGAAATTCATATAGGAGAGAAACCATATTCATGTTCTGAAGGTGAGAAATGTTTTAAAGAGGAATCGCATTGTTAGGTATGAGAAAATTCACAGTGTAAAAAATCATAGTCATGTTCAGAATGTGGAAAATAATTTATTCAGAAATGGAAAATCATTTATTCAGAAAGGTTTATATTATCATAAACGTTTAACTCCGTCATCCAGTCATGGTGACCACCAAAATCTTGCACAGGTGTGTGTTATCTTAAACATATAAACAACACAAAGAAACATCAATTTTCATTGGATATTTGTCATTGACGAGCAGTGCAATAAAACATGTAGTTAAAGTCACATGTCATATAAGGGAAAACAACTTGGAGCACTAAATAATGATTAAAAAATAAATTCACAACAAAGGTCGGTATTCCAAAAAGGAAATTTAACTCAGATAACACATAATATCAAACTTGTTTATAAAATATATATATATTTTTATTTTGCCTCTCTGTTGCAGAGATATTACCAATCACAGTATTTGGCACCTTATGAGTTAACATTTGATAAGTTCCCCTGGCTGTTATCAGACTGTTTTCACTGGGGGTGTGTATTTCTCCCTGTATGATTAAAGGGGGAGTTGTCTATAGTTATGACATTCCTCTTAAAGGGGGAGTTGTCTATAGTTATGGCATTCCTCCAAAAAGAAAAAAGGAAATCATCTATTATGGACAAATAAAGGGTTCAGTCCAGTGAAAATGCATCATATAAAGAAATATGTACACAAGAGCTAAAGATTAAAAGATACAAATTTTATTAACATGAAGAAAATATATAAAAAAGGTTGCTAAAAAGTGGGAAACCACAAGGTGGCACCATACACACATAAAAGCTACATGGATGCTGTACAGAAAATGTGTTATATAAACTTCTCAAGTACTACAAACAGACTGTGTCTTTGAGTCAAAAAGAGGACTTTAAAAGGAAAGGAAACATAAAAAACCCTATTATAGTCAGTACATTAGAGACAATACCTCTTGTGGGTGGTGGTGCCTGCCCCAACGCACGTTTCAGGTACTGCCTTCTTCACCCCCTCTCTTCTGTACATTATGCATGTACATGGATCACGAGCAAGAAGACCTTATTCCGATCATATTGCTGCTTTCAGGCAGGAGCTGAGCCCGCTTCATATACAGAGTGTAAAAAAAAAAAATCAACCCCTTCTATTCAAATCATCCCACTTTCCCGAAACATAAAAAAAAGATGATAATACACATATTTAGTATGGAGTCTGTAACAGTTTGAATTAATAAAATGTAAGAATTTTTATTTGTTATGGTAAACACCAAAAAGAAAAAAGTGAAATGATATAATTGCTGTTTTTTGGTCACTTTGGCTTCACAGAAAAATTGAATAAAACGCAAACACAAAAGTTGTATACAGCTCAATATAATACTAATGCAAACTATAGCTTGCCCTACAAAAAAACAAGCCCTCTGTTACAAGTGTGTCTCGTCCTCCTGGGAGATCTGGAGTTGGTGTTCTGAAGTTGGAGTTTGTAGTTGCTGCTGGAGATTGTTGTATGCTGTTTTTGGGTGTATGCTTTCTCCATGATCAGATTCCCGTTTGGTTTGCACATTCCTGTCCTTCCCTTTATTTCTCTCTACCCTTGATGAGTGTTTATACACTAACATATCTGTCCCAAGCCTCCTGGGGGAGGGAAAACCTTAGGACATTTACGGGAGCATAGTAAGGTCAGAGACTCTGGTCTCTCTACCTTCAAGAGTACCCCCGGGACAGGGATAATTAGTGTACCAGTTCCAGGGACAGTTTGAGGCCCCTCTTCTTTACCGAAGACTGTCACAGCGTGACACCTTCATAGAATTTTTTTGTCAACTGAAAAAATCTAGGCTCTTAGATTATTGTGTTAAAAATCTATTTTTATCTATTTAAGTAGTTAAACATTAGAAAAAAAACTATATACATTTGGTTTCAGAATAACTATAGTGACCCAAAGTCATCAGATAATTTATACCTCAAAATGAAAGTTGTAAAAACAGAACCCAAACACAACTGAACAATTGTAGAACTGCTTTTTTTTATTCTTCACATACATTTTTCCCCATTTTGCAGTACATTATATAGTAAATTGAGTGGTGTCATTCAAATCTACAACTCATCCTACAAAGTGGCTATGTCAATGGAAAAATATTCTCTGTCAGGTTCTGTCTCCTGAATAAGGGACTCTTTTGGATTGTGGTGTGGAATATATATGCATAAGGCCGGTGTCACACTTGCGTGTGTTGTGCGAGAAACTCGCACAAGTCTCTCGCATCAACAGCATGCTGCCGGCACTTGGACCGGAGCATGCAGCTACCCGACAGTGCCAGGTGTTGATGCGAGAGACTCGTGCGAGTTTCTCGCATCACACACGCAAGTGTGACACCGGCCTAAGGGCAAAACTAATTTTAAAAATGCCCCCACCACATAGGTGGGGGATAGGAGCCCTCACACTAGAACATTAGGGACAAGAGAGAGCTGTGTACCAGTGATGACTGGTCTGGAAGTTGTTCCAAAGGCTGAATTATAGTGATCTGGGGTTTCTATAAGTTCAACTATGGACATTTACCTTCAAAGTGTCTTAAAATTGTATAATCCTGTTGAACTGGACACCAAGTTAAAGCTTATACTGCAATTTCAGGAAAGAGAGACTGTCAAACGCCAAGCCAATTTAGAAACAACATCTTGATCAGGGTGGATTGATTTAAATCATGATTTAAATCAAATGATTTTTTTCTATTTAAATCAGATCGATTTAAATCGTGATTTTAATCATGATTTAAATCACTGATTTAAATCAAAAGATTTTTTTAATATAAATCACGATTAAAATCTAAAACTTTCAATCATTGTTCAATTAACTCCACACTTCTAGCTTGGTTTCACTTTCTGTAGCTTGGTTTCAGTTTCTTTTTCCATTCAGTTGACATGGCCAAACTTGTTGGATAGTCAGTCAGCAGTACTTGGCTGTAGTAACAATCAAACTTCAGAAGTGATCTGCGTGAGCCATGGCAGGTCGTAAGAGAGACCCTATTTGGGTTCATTTTGTTGAGATGCCAGCAGAGCTTGGAAAGAAAGGTGGGAGAGCAAAGTGCAAATACTGTCAAAAGGATATCCAAGGACTTGTTTGCCGTTTGAAATCACATTATGAAAACTGCAACCAGAAGGGAAATGAAGATGTTGATAGTGATACAACTAATGTCAATGAACCCCCACAGCTTCTTATGCACCAGGACCCTAGCACTAGTGGTAAGTCTGGCAATTACAACCTATTTTAACAGACGTTTTACTGGGATGGTTAAAGTCTATGAAAAGAAAAATTTCTAGCACTAGTTCTGGAGTATAGAATTTAAATTTATGTTAAGGCAATATTTCACAGAAGATTAACGTTAAGTAAAAATAAAAGAGTGTGTATACGCCTATTTTTTTTTTTTTATTGTAGGCTACAATTCACTTTTGAAGTCTGCCAAATTGACCATTTTTTTTAAAAAAACATTTTTAAAACTTTTGTGACATAATTTTTTTCAGTTGCTCTGATATTACTAGTATTACAGCAACTTCACCGGAAACTTGAGTAGCATAACTTTTGAGACAGCCCTTATAGGACGAGGACCATTACATTGTTCAAAAAGTTTGTTTCAAAATATTTTCGTTATATTTCTTCAAATACGCAGTTGAATTATATTTTTAATTACTGTGCTTTCAGGGTCAAATATGGCTTGTGCTGCACGTGACAATCAATATCTGGGTACAACTTCAACAAAGCAGCCCAACAAAAAACTTTGCGTGCAAAGTGTAGAAAAATTCCTCTTAAAGACTACGACGAGCCAGAAAGAACATTTTGATGAATTAATTGCTAAATTCATATTTGCAACCAATTCTTCTTTCCGACTAGCTGAACACCCATTGTTTGTACAAATGATCGAAGGAATAAGACCAGGCTACAAACCACCAAGTAGATTTGATATCTCAGGAAAACATCTTCAGGCTGTATACGACAAAGAAAGAGCGGCTTGTACAAAATATTTGAAAGACAAAGTTGTTAACATGAGCTTGGATGGTTGGAGCAACATCCACAACGACCGCATAATTTGCACTTGTGTCACAACAGAAGATGGTGAAACTTACCTTACAGACACAATCGACACATCTGGAAATTCACATACTGCTGAATATTTACTTGAAATTGCTAAGAACTCAATTCACCAATGCCAAGAACAGTTTGGATGTAAAGTAAGGAGCTTAGTTACTGATAACGCAAGCAATGTGGCAAAAATGCGAGCGGAACTGGCACATGAGGATGACACAAATGTCATTACATACGGTTGTTCTGCCCATTTGTTGCATCTTTTGGCAAAAGACCTGCATATTTCGGGTGTCAAGGAACATGTTGTAGAAATTGTTAAATATTTCCGCAATAATCATTTTGCACATGCAGCCGACAAGGAAATGGGAGGACTGAAGTTGGTTCTACCACAAGATGTTAGATGGAATACCTTGGCTGAATGCTTGGAACTGTTTATTAACAACTGGTCAAAATTAGTGTCCATTTGCGAAACACATCGGGATAAAATTGATGCTAATATACGAAGCAAAGTATTAAATCTTGGTGTGAAGAGAAATGCCGAGGACCTTTTGGAAAGGTTAAAGCCAATATCTATTGCGTTGGATAAAATGCAGAAAGATACTGCAACCATAGCTGATGCCACAGAAGTTTGGAAAGATTTAGAAGGTTCGCTAGATCGCTTGAACCTCTCAAACAATGTAAAGGTTGCAATACACCACTGCAAGGACCAAGCATTAAAAGAAGAACACTATTTAGCCAATATCTTGCATCCCATCTACAGAGGGAAAAAACTATCTGAGGCGGAAATCAACTCTGCAATGGAGTGGCTCGCCAATACTAACCATGACATTGTGGCAACTGTGCTGAAATTGAAGTGTGAATCTGCACCATTTCAAAAATACATGTTTGCAGATAACGTCGTTAATGAACTAAAACCACTGGACTGGTGGAAGTCGCAATCATTTGTTCTTCCAGCGAAGATAATAAATGTAGCTACTCAGCTACTGACTGCATCGGCTTCATCGGCAGGAGTAGAGAGATTGTTTTCTTCATTTGGTTTTGTGCACACAACAGTCCGAAACCGCTTAGGAACTGCTAAAGCAGGACAACTAGTTTTCCTATTAAAAGTCCTAAATAAACAGTAGGCTTAAAGGACTGATGTATTCACTGAAGATGTTTGCTTACTTCAAACGTTAGCGATAGGCTATTGTTAAAAAGTACTTACTCTCTGTAGTTCAATTCTGATTGTTTAATAGTGCAAATAAAAATTATTAGGTTTCATAATCATCAACTGTTTTAATATTTTTATTTGTGTAAAATAATTTGATTTGCAAAAAGACAAAGTTTTGCTTGTGTACAACTTGATTAAAAAATCCGATTTAAATCAAAAAAATCCGATTTTTTTTTTTAAAAAAAAATCATGATTTTTATCCACCCTGATCTTGATGCAGATGGAACTCATCAAACTTTAGATGGATCAGCGAGCCAGGTTTGGAGCATTCCGTTTTGGAAAATTACAGGGAACTGGATACTTTCTTGAGGAGGTTGGAAATAAACTGCAAACTGTACTAGTTTTCCCTGAAGCCAGTGGAGGGGTCAAGTTAGTATCCTAGAAGTGCCACCTCACAGCAGATCACAGACCACAGTGCATCTCTGGCTAAATCTCCAGTACTTGCGAGATGGCTGTTTCCTGGTTTAGTGCAGGAGCACAGTACAGGTCAAGTAGCTCCTACTGAAGATACTGAACACTCTAGAGCTCTCCTGTCCAATCAAGTATCTTAGCAACCTTGTTCCCATCCAAAGTAAAACTGCTCATATATGGAAGGGGCAAAATTAGATTTTTCGATCATGACCAAAAATAAGAATTGTTCCGCATGTCAACTGAGAATTAATCTTATTAATTGGCCAGGACCAGTTTCATCTTATTATTTCCATTAATTGTATTATTACATGGGATCTTTACAATTTTACATCGTCGTCATCTTCCCTTTCAGGTCCCTAAAATCATGGATCCTCTCAGTGGAGGTCTTTTATAAGAGAATTTTCCTGAATGACTGAATGAGCATGGATAGGGACAGGGACAAGATGGTGGAGAGGATAATACACCTCACCCTAGAGATCTTCTTCCGGCTTACTGGAGAGATTTATTAATGTCTCTCCATAACCGATACACAGTAGTGAAGAAGACCTCTAGTGAGCGCTGTCAGGCCCCTGTGTCTGAGAGATAGGAAAGACCACTGAGCCCAATCATGGAGCCTCCACCTCACCCCCTGATACATGAGGACATCAATGACCAAAATATCCTAGAACTCGCCTACAGGATGATTGAGCTGCTGACTGGAGAGGTGACACTTCTGGGAATGCTGGGGCATTATGCAGAAATGCTACAAAGGGATGACGGCATCATTGTGTCAAGTTCCTATAAGGTGTCAGGATGTTACCATCTATTTCTCCATGGAGGAGTGGGAGTATTTAGAATGACACAAAGATCTGTACAAAGACATCATAATGGAGGTTCCCCAGCCCCTCACATCACTAGGTAATAGGACTATAAACACACGGCCTATAACTATCTGTATGTTAAGTATGAATTCAATCCATGTATTTGTTTCCTCCAGTTCTATCCAGTAAGAGGACAACATCACAGAGATGTCCTCTTCTTCCACAGGATTGTTCAGAAGAAAATCCCAATCTTCCTCAGGGTCATCAAGTAGATGGAGAGAAGGTGTCATGAACTCTCCCCTGTGATGTGTAGAAGGTCTTGTGTAGAGATGGGCGAACTTGAACAGTAAAGTTCGGCATCTGTACCAAACACCTACTGTTTGGGCACGGACACCGAACACAGAATTCACCAGGAAGTCAGTGTTACTGTTCGGGTTCAGCTGCCCGAACAGCGGGTGTTTGTCGCGCTGTCATGCACATGACAGCTCGGCAAACACCGCTTCTGATTGGCAGTGAAATCCTCGCCGGTCAGAGAGCTGCGGTTCCCATGCTGTCAAAAGACAGAGTGAGCGCTCAGCTGTCATCGGAGGTATACAGTTTACCTCCGGTCACTGGTGTCAGCTGATGGGACTACTGATCCTATCATCAGACACCTGGTGCCGCTAATTACAGTGAGAGCAGGAGCAGTGGATGGGAGTATTCATTAGCAGGTCCTGCGCTCAAAATAAATTCAAAAAATAAACGGCGTGGGTTCCCCTGTATTTTTGCTAACCAGCCAGACAAAACTCACAGCTGGGGGCTGCAACCCTCAGCTGTCAGCTTCAGCAAGGCTAGTTAATCAAGAATAGAGGGGTCCCCATGCTGTTTTTTATTTATATAAATAAATAATTTTAAAAAACAGCGTGGGGTCCCCCCCATTTTTGACAACCAGCCTTGCTAAAACAGACAGCTGGGGTCTGGTATTCTCAGGCTGCTAAGGGGCCATGGATATTGGCCCCCAGCCTAAAAATAGCAGCCCGCAGCTGCCCAGAAAAGGCACATCTATGGAGATGGTACAAGCAAGAAAAACAATTTGCACATATAATTAAAGGATATAACAACCTGTGTGGACCTGGAAGGAAATACCTCCTTGCTTGTACAGTAGTGTTCAAAATAATAGCAGTGTGTTCAAAAACATAAGTTAATCACAAAATCTTTATACTAGTTCTTATTTCCAGCATTGGGAACATAGCAAACTGTTTTCTAATTCACAACATGAAGAGAAATGTATATAATTTTTAACTACTTTACAGAAAATAGCAAAAAATGAACATTGGACTGTTCATAAAAATAGCAGTGTCTGCATTTGTCTTTACAAACTTACTATATGTGCTATTTTTTATGACTAGCATTCATGTGACTCACTAACCTAATATTTAGCTGTATACCCATAGTTTTTTAGAACTGCTTCACATCTATGTTGCATAGAGACAACCAACTTCTGGCGCCTGTCTCCTGTTATTCCACCCCAAGATACTTGGACTACATCTCACAATTTTTTGCCATTTGTTGGCTTTGCCTTAGAAACGTCATTTTTTATGTTACCCCACAAGTGTTCTATCGGACTAAGGTCTGGGGATTGGGCTGGACAAGATTTTGCTCGTTTACTGGTGTGTTTAGGGTCATTGTCTTGTTGAAACCCCCATTTCAAGGGCATATCCTCTTCAACGTAAGACAACATGACTTCTTCAAGTATTTTGATATGTACAAACTGGTCCGTGATCCCTGGTAGACGGTAAATAGGTCCAGCACCATAGTAAGAGAAACATGCCCATGTCATGATGTCATGTCATGTCACCACCATGCTTCACTGTCTTCAGAGTGTACTGTGGCTTGAATGCAGAGTTTGGGGGTTGTCTGATGAACTGTCTGCGGCTCTTGAACCCAAAAAGAACAGTTGTACTTGCATCAGTCCACAAGATGTTTCTCCATTTCCCTATAGTCCAGTTGATGTGTTCTTTGGTAAATTGTATCCTCTTCAGTACATGTGTTTTTTTTAACAGTGGGAGATTGCAGGTGCTTCTTCCTAAGAAACTGGCTTCACACAGGTCTCTTGTAACTGTCACAGTACTCACAGGTAACTTGAGACTTTGATCATCCTGGAGCTGATCATCGGCTGAGCCTTTGCCATTCTGGCTGTTTTTCCATCCATTCAAATGATAATCTGTTTTCTTCCACATCTCTCTGGTTTAGCTTTCCATTGTAAAGCATTGGAGATCATTTTAACTGAACAGCCTATCATTGTCTGCACTTCTTTATAAGTTTTACCCTCTCCAATCAACTTTTTAATCTTAGTACGCTGTTCTTCTGACAAATGTCTCAAACAACCCATATTTCTCATGCTTTCAAGGAGAAATGCATGTACATGTCCTGGCTTCACCCTTAAATATGGGCCATCTGATTCATACCTGTTTCCTAACAGAATGATTGACCTCACTAATTGATCTCCACACTGCTATTATTTTGAACACCCCACCTTTCAATTATTCTAATACACAGACTCATAAACATGCAGCTCATGAATGCCGAGTCTGTTGGTTTTCTTAGAATCTACTGCACCAACTGGTAAATTGTTTGACATGTGGTAATATAATTTATGTCAAAAACAGTGATCAATCCGGTTTGCTATTATTTTGAACACCACTGTACATGTATGCCCATCTCCAGTAATTTTGGTGTTGTTAATCCTGTTTGCTTTTTGTAGGTTGTGTTATTTATATGGGGGTGTTAGGGGTCAATAGCCTATCTTATGGGCAAACTTTAATCAGTTAATTAATGAATTTTCTTAAGAAAAATGTTTCATTTTTTTTGCAGATGACTGTTCAAAAAGCTCAGAGGGATATGTAATGTTTTCAGATTTTAAACCAGATGGTTGTGGTAACGCACAACATAAATATGAAGAGTTTTCCATCTATACTTTCTCAGGAAAGATCCATCATGTGTTCCTTTTCAACAGGACCAATCTTCTGATTGATACCATCAGTTGATAATCCCCACGCAGCTCCATATAGTATAATGGGCCCCATATAGTCCTCCATGCAGAATAATGGTGCACTGCATTGCTTTCCATACAGTATAGTGGCCCCACATAATGCTCAATACAGTGTAATGCCGCAAAAAGGGCTCCATGCAGTATAATGGCCCCACATAATGCTCCATATAGTATAAAGGCCCCCACATAATGCTCCATATAGTATAATGGCCCCAAATAGTGCGCCATACAGTATAATGGGCCCCACATAGTCCTCCATACAGAATAATGGTGCACTGCATTGCTTTCCATACAGTATAGTGGCCCCACGTAATGCTCAATACAGTGTAATGCCACAAAAAGGGCTCCATACATTATAATGGCCCCACATAATGCTCCATATAGTATAATGGCCCCCACATAATGCTCCATATAGCATAATGGCCCCAAATAGTGCACCATACAGTATAATGGGCCCCACATAGTCCTCCATACAGAATAATGGTGCACTGCATTGCTTTCCATACAGTATAGTGGCCCCATGTAATGCTCAATACAGTGTAATGCCGCAAAAAGGGCTCCATACAGTATAATGGCCCCACATAATGCGCAATATGGTATAATGGCCCCCACATAAAGCTCCATATAGCATAATGGTCCCAAATAGTGCGCCATACAGTATAATAGGCCCCACATAGTCCTCCATACAGAATAATGGTGCTCTTCATTGCTTTCCATACAGTATATTGTCCCCACATAGTGCTCAATACAGTATAATGGCCACAAAAAGTGATCCATACTGTAAAATGGCCCCACATACAGTACAAAGCCCTTTTAGTTTTTTCCTTGACATTTTAAGTTATTGGGGACATTCTTAATTGGTATACATAAGGCAAGTTCATTAATCAATGCACACATTTTTTTGTCCTTAAACACTGTGAATTATTGGAGGTGGGAGGCGAAGTGAATGACCTTAGCATAGGCTCTTACTGAATAAGTATGTCACTACGAACAGTGCTGGATATAGGAGATGGTGTAGACTGTATTTCTGGTCCACGCAGATCTGTCCTGCCAGGGATTAGTGTGACTGACACCTGTGGTTCCATTCAGCCAGGCCTAATCCTGTGTGTGCTGCCCAGTATGTATAATTCCTGTGTGGTGCCCAGCACCACAACCTACACAACTCATAGCTTCCTACTCTAGTTGGCAGATATCTGCCCTGAAGCTCCAGGACACTTGTTCGATTTATTTCAGGTTTAGACCCAGCTTACATACCGACTTCCTCTCATTCTGATCTCTCCTAAATTGGACATCAACTATTTATTTAATATGCACTGTTTTATAATAGCCCTGTCATATTTTGCAGCTCTTCATATACATTTTAATTGCAGTTCCCAATGGTAATCACAATCTAGATTGTCTTGGAGGAAACCATAGAAAACCCACACAAAGAGGGGGAGAACTTACAAACTCCTTACAGATCTTGTCCTTGGTGGGATCTGAACCCAGGACTCCAGCGCTGCAAGGCTGCAATGCTAACCACTGAGCCATACATCTCATACACATGGCTCTGCTCACCTCATACACATGCGGCTCAGCTCCGTACACCTTGTACACACATGGCTCTGCTCCTTACACCTCGTACACAGGCAGCTCAGCTCCGTACACCTCGTATGCACACGGCTCTGCTCCTTACACCTCGTACACAGGCAGCTCAGTTCCGTACACCTCGTACGCACACGGCTCCGCTCCGTACACCTCATACACACATGGCTCCTCTTGTACACCTTGTACACACATGGCTCTGTTCCTTACATCTCGTACACAGGCAGCTCAGCTCCGTACACCTCATACACACATGGCTCCTCTCCGTACACCTTGTACACACAACGGCTCTGCTCCTTACATCTCGTACACAGGCAGCTCAGCTCCGTACACCTCGTACGCAAACACGGCTCTGCTCCGTACACCTCGTACACACATGGCTCTGCTCCTTATACCTCGTACACAGGCAGCTCAGCTCTATACACCTCGTACGCACACGGCTCTGCTCCGTACACCTCGTACACAGGCAGCTCAGCTACGTACACCTCGTACGCACACGGCTCCGCTCCGTACACGCACAGCTCCGCTCCGTACACCTCATACACACACGGCTCTGCTCCGTACACCTAGTACACACATGGCTCTGCTCCTTACACCTCGTACACAGGCAGCTCCGCTCCGTACACCTCGTACACACACGGCTCCGCTCCGTACACCTCGTACACACACGGCTCTGCTACATCCACCCTGTAAACCCCTCATGACCCCACATAGAAACTTCCCCTCATCCAGCACCATGACAACCAGCACCGCAGAGTCCTGCATCCACTGAGGCCCCTGATCATGTGACCCCTGACTCCTCCCCTCCTGTGACCTCATCACAGGTCCTGTGCGCACAGAACAGCCATATATGTGGTGTGCGGCTCTGCAGGTGGAGGTAGGTGCTGGAGATTCCCCATTACTGGGCACAGAACAGCCATATATGTGGAGTGCGGCTCTGCGGGTGGAGGTAGGTGCTGGAGATTCCCCATTACTGGGCACAGAACAGCCATATATGTGGTGTGCGACTCTGCAGGTGGAGGTAGGTGCTGGAGATTCCCCATTACTGGGCACAGAACAGCCATATATGTGGTGTGCGGCTCTGCAGGTGGAGGTAGGTGCTGGAGATTCCCCATTACTGGGCGCAGAGCAGCCATATATGTGGTGTGCGGCTCTGCAGGTGGAGGTAGGTGCTGGAGATTCCCCATTACTGGGCACAGAACAGCCATATATGTGGAGTGCGGCTCTGCAGGTGGAGGTAGGTGCTGGAGATTCCCCATTACTGGGCACAGAACAGCCATATATGTGGTTGCGGCTCTGCAGGTGGAGGTAGGTGCTGGAGATTCCCCATTACTGGGCACAGAACAGCCATATATGTGGTGTGCGGCTCTGCAGGTGGAGGTAGGTGCTGGAGATTCCCCATTACTGGGCACAGAACAGCCATATATGTGGTGTGCGGCTCTGCAGGTGGAGGTAGGTGCTGGAGATTCCCCATTACTGGGCACAGAACAGCCATATATGTGGTGTGCGGCTCTGCAGGTGGAGGTAGGTGCTGGAGATTCCCCATTACTGGGCACAGAACAGTCATATATGTGGTGTGCGGCTCTGCAGGTGGAGGTAGGTGCTGGAGATTCCCCATTACTGGGCACAGAACAGCCATATATGTGGTAGCGGCTCTGCAGGTGGAGGTAGGTGCTGGAGATTCCCCATTACTGGGCACAGAACAGCCATATATGTGGTGTGCGGCTCTGCAGGTGGAGGTAGGTGCTGGAGATTCCCCATTACTGGGCACAGAACAGCCATATATGTGGTGTGCGGCTCTGCAGGTGGAGGTAGGTGCTGGAGAGTCCCCATTACTGGGCACAGAACAGCCATATATGTGGTGTGCGGCTCTGCAGGTGGAGGTAGGTGCTGGAGATTCCCCATTACTGGGCACAGAACAGCCATATATGTGGTGTGCGGCTCTGCAGGTGGAGGTAGGTGCTGGAGATTCCCCATTACTGGGCACAGAACAGCCATATATGTGGTGTGCGGCTCTGCAGGTGGAGGTAGGTGCTGGAGATTCCCCATTACTGGGCACAGAACAGCCATATATGTGGTGTGCGGCTCTGCAGGTGGAGGTAGGTGCTGGAGATTCCCCATTACTGGGCACAGAACAGCCATATATGTGGTGTGCGGCTCTGCAGGTGGAGGTAGGTGCTGGAGAGTCCCCATTACTGGGCACAGAACAGCCATATATGTGGTGTGCGGCTCTGCAGGTGGAGGTAGGTGCTGGAGATTCCCATTACTGGGCACAGAACAGCCATATATGTGGATGTGCGGCTCTGCAGGTGGAGGTAGGTGCTGGAGAGTCCCCATTACTGGGCACAGAACAGCCATATATGTGGTGTGCGGCTCTGCAGGTGGAGGTAGGTGCTGGAGATTCCCATTACTGGGCACAGAACAGCCATATATGTGGAGTGCGGCTCTGCAGGTGGAGGTAGGTGCTGGAGAGTCCCCATTACTGGGCACAGAACAGCCATATATGTGGAGTGCGGCTCTGCAGGTGGAGGTAGGTGCTGGAGAGTCCCCATTACTGGGCACAGAACAGCCATATATGTGGTGTGCGGCTCTGCAGGTGGAGGTAGGTGCTGGAGATTCCCATTACTGGGCACAGAACAGCCATATATGTGGTGTGAGGCTCTGCAGGTGGAGGTAGGTGCTGGAGATTCCCCATTACTGGGCACAGAACAGCCATATATGTGGTGTGCGGCTCTGCAGGTGGAGGTAGGTGCTGGAGATTCCCCATTACTGGGTGGGGGACATTAACCCCTCCATTCCCGGAGATAGTGCTCCCTTATATCAGTGCTTGCAGTGACACTGTGACCCCAGTTCTCCGTTACTTCCTCCTCTGACAGGAAGCTTCCCTCTTCCTTCCTGTGGAGATGGTGGAAGTGTCTGCAGCTGTAGTGAGTGGAGCCTTTCCCCTGCGCTCAGCGGTAAGTAGTGCAGTTATTGTGTGTTACCCCTGTACCTCTGTGTATAGACAGTAAGGTGAGGCCGGGGGGATAGGAGCACTTGGTGAATTCTGGGTTCACCATATGGAGATTCCCCATTAGGGTGAGTTTCCACGGTCAGGAAACACTCAGTAATTGCTGCGTGTTTGACGCTGTGCGTTGGCGCAGCGTCAAATACGCAGCGTCCAGATATTGCAGCATAGTGGAGGGGATTTCAAGAAATCCCGTCTCCACTATGCGTAAAAACACGCAGGCGGCAGACCTGCGTTAACGGACATGCGGCGCGTCTTTTCAGACCGCAGCATGTCCTATTCCCTTGCGGCGACGCTGCGTCGCCGCAAGGGAAATAACACAGGGCTGTGTAGCGCTGCGGTCATTCCGGATGTGGTCCGTGAACACATCCGGAATGACCACGCGTTTACTAGGGGGCGGGCCTTTGGCGGAGCGGACTTTCCGCTCCGTCCAAAGCGCTGTGGTTCCGGATTGTGGAACCACAGCCTTACTGGGCACAGTTGCTATTAACCTTGTCATTACCAGAGCAACCGTGTTTTTCTTACAAGGTGAGGTTGCTGTCACTGAAGCACAGGTTTTATTGGGAAAATGAGAGAGATTATAGCGGGTTTTTATCGCTCGACCACCCTTGATATTAACCCCGTAGTGACCACTAATACATATTTTTACTAACCTGAGATATAACAGAATATCATCCCTCCCCTGACATGTGGAAGTGCAGCAGCCGCATATTATAGCTGACCCCCTGCTGCATCAGTCACAGTCAGTTTTGGCACTAGATGGTTAACTGAGTGTGGGGGGAGGGATTCTCTCTTTTTAACCCCATTCACACCCCGAGATGATGATTGTGTGATCCTTATGGTCGCAATGGAAATCCACGGCCAAGTAGCGGCCTTAGTCTGCCGCCTCTGGGGATCTGTTCAGGAGTTAGCAGCATTTTAGTGGTAAACATAAATTTTATTCACTCCCATCATGTCTCCTTGCGTTAATTCCTGAAAATCATCTGAAGGGTTAATAAACTACCCAGTAGCAGTTTTTAATATTGTTAGGGGGGCTGTTTATTAAAATGGTATCCTCACCCATCCCCTGTAGATTGTGAGCCTTCGAGGGCAGGGTCCTCTCTCCTTCTGTTCTTATGTGTGTCCTGTATTGCCCGTATTTATTGTACTTGTCTATATTCGCCCCCTCTCACATGTAAAGCGCCATGGAATAAATGGTGCTATAAAAATGAATAATAATATCACTTTTGGGGTTTTTTCCAACACATAAGTCCCCCAAAGTCTTTTCAAAACTGAATAGTTGACTAAAAAAAAAATAAGTTTTGTAAATTTCTTTGAAGACCTGAAAAATTGCTGCAAAATTTTTAAATGTTCTAACAACATAAAGACATTTTCAAATAATGTAAAAGTTGTTTATTATTGTTTTGTGTGGTATGACGACTATCCGGATTAATACATAAACTTTTCATTTGAAAATTGCAATTTTTTTTTCTTACGTTTTCATCAAATATCTGATTTTTTTATATATAAAGGCAAAAATAGCGACTTAAATTTACCGCCAACGTAACGTACAGTGTGTCACAAAAAAAACTTCCTCAAAATCACTGGGATATGTTGAAACTTTCTAGAGTTATTGTCACATGAAGTGACAAACGAACAATTGGGACGATAACACGATATTGGGCTGCACTACTGTAATGAAGAATCCTAATGAAGATGAGTTGAGGGGTTTTTATTTCTACAGCGCGTTTCAGTGCTAAACTAGCGTGTTTTTCAAGTGAAAAAACAATTGCAACACACATTCTAAATGTGTCCTTACAAATGATTTATAGAGGGTTAACAACACGTTGGGATCACAGAATTTTCTTTCTTTTTATATACCCTAAAATCTTGTTTGCTTTTGCGGCTGCTGCTTGACATTGAGTACTGCTGCTCAGCTTAGGCTACTTTCACACATCAGGTTTTTTCCACCAGGCAAAATCTGGCGTTGTGCCGGAGCGAGAGATCTGGCGTAAATTGTGGAAAACTGATGGAACGGATCCGTTTTTCCACCGGATCCGGCAAAAAATGGATCCGTTCCATCAATTTTCCATTCGTTTCATCCATATTTTTTTTATCCGTTTTACGACGGATCCGGTTTTTAAAAACGCCAATGGGAGGCTCCCAAACAATGATCTGTTTCCTGGGGCCTGGCTGTTATGTTACGGTAGCTGAGGAGTGCAGGTAAAAAAGGAAATACACCAGAGCAGTTGGAATCTATGAGATTGCAGTACCCTGACTAACCACCGCAACTAGAGGCAGCCGTGGAGCGTTCCTACGTTGGTCCTAGACGCCTCGTCACAGCCTGAGAAACTAACTACACCTAAAGATAGAAATAGGAAAGCTATCTGCCCGGAGCAGAACCCCAAAGATAATAGAAAGCCCCCAAACATGTAATGGCGGTTAGACAAGAGGAAATACTGACACAGAAAGAAAATAGCAAGAGCAAACGCTGGGGCCCAAACTATCTAAATAGAAAAGGACAGGAAGGGTACTTACTGCAATCTCAGAAAACCCTGAAAAAACACCAACTCTACTAATTTCAAAATCACCTGAGATCACACGACCTCTACCACCTAAATTAGTTCTCTGGTGTAACAAAATCAAAACAGCAGCCACTGAAAAAAAACTGGAAAAAGCAAAAGTACAAAACTCAGTGGCTGGACTAAACTGAGAGGGCAAAAGCACCCGGAGGGGACCCAGAAGGCCCCCACAGAAGTGCAGGACAAAATGCAAAAATATAGCAAAACACAAAATAAGAAATTGTCTTATCTGATAGCAGGAGATGCAGACACGACACAGCAGGCTACAAGGGAAACTGGAAAGAAGGATTCAGACCAGAACAATTGATCACCGGCAACCCTGATGGGAAAATGACTCCCTTATAAAAGACCAATCAGTAACACCTGATTCCCAGTCCTCACAATCCTCACTAGTACCGCTTGTAACCACCAGAGGGAGCCTCTGCTCAGAACTCATCTCAAACCCATTCACAACAGTACCCCCCCCTTGAGGAGGGGTCACCGAACCCTCATTTGAGCAACCAGGTCGGTCAGGATGAGTTCTATGATATGCACGGATAAGTCTCCTAGCATGGATGTCCGAAGCAAACACCCAAGAATTGTCTTCCTGACCATAACCTCTCCATTTAACCAAATACTGGAGTCTTCGTCTAGAAAAACGAGAATCCAATATTTTCTCAACCACATACTCCAGATTGCCCTCAACCAAAACAGGGTCAGGAGGCACAGCAGCAGGAACCACTGGCTCAACAAACCTCTTCAACAAGGACTTGTGGAACACGTTATGGATCTTAAATGTCCCTGGAAGAAGCAAACGAAAAGAAACAGGATTAATAATCTCCATGATCTTATAAGGTCCAATGAACCTAGGTTTAAATTTAGGAGATGCTACTCTCATAGGAATATTCTTTGAGGACAACCAGACCAAGTCCCCCACTTTAAACCGAGGACCATCAGTCCTATGCCGGTTAGCAAACCGCTGGGCCTTCTCCTGAGAGAGGGACAACCTCTCCACTACCTGGTCCCAAATCTGCTGCATACGCTCAACAACAGAGTCAACACCTGGACAGACAGAAGCCTCCGTCTGTCCTGAAGAAAATCGGGGTGAAACCCAGAATTACAGAAAAACGGAGACATCAAAGTGGCAGAGCTAGCCCTATTATTAAGAGCAAACTCAGCCAAAGGCAAAAAAGAGACCCAGTCATCCTGATCAGCAGACACAAAGCATCTTAGATAAGTCTCCAATGTCTGGTTTGTTCTCTCAGTTTGACCATTGGTCTGAGGATGAAATGCTGAGGAGAAAGACAATTGAACACCCAGTTTAGAACAAAAAGTCCTCCAAAATCTGGAAACAAACTGGACTCCTCTGTCAGACACAATGTTCTCAGGAATGCCATGTAAACGAACCACGTGCTGAAGGAACAATGGCACCAATTCAGAGGAGGAAGGCAACTTAGGTAATGGCACAAGATGTATCATTTTGGAAAACCTATCACAAATTACCCAGATGGTGGTCATTCTCTGAGAAACAGGAAGATCGGAAATGAAATCCATAGAGATATGGGTCCATGGTCTCTTGGGCACAGGCAATGGCATCAACAAACCACTAGAGCGAGAGCAAGGCTTGGAGCGAGAGCAAGTCCCGCAGGACTGCACAAATTCCCTGACATCGCGAGACAAGGTAGGCCACCAAAAGGACCGACTAACCAAGTCTCTGGTACCAAAAATTCCGGGATGCCCAGCCAATGCGGAACAATGAATCTCAGACATCACACTCTTTTTCCATTGGTCCGGGACAAACAATTTTCCAACAGGGCAGCGCTCGGGCCTATCCTCCTGACACCCCTCCAGAGCAAGTCTCAAATTGGGCGAGATGGCGGAAAGAACTACACCCTCCTTCAAAATAACAGAGGGATCAGATAGCTCAGGAGAGTCCGCAAGGAAACTCCTCGAGAGGGCATCCGCCTTAACATTCTTAGTGCCAGGAAGAAAGGAAACCACAAAATTAAAACGTGTGAAAAACAAGGCCCACCTGGCCTGTCTAGGATTGAGTCGCTTGGCAGATTCCAGATAGACCAGATTCTTATGGTCCGTAAGGACCACCACCTGATGTTTGGCTCCCTCCAGCCAATGTCTCCACTCTTCAAAAGCCCACTTCATGGCCAATAACTCCCGATTACCCACGTCATAATTACGTTCAGTAGGAGAAAATTTTCGAGAGAAAAAGGCACAAGGGTTACTTTTAGAGGTCTCTGGATCTTTTTGGGACAAAACGGCACCTGCCCCAATTTCAGAGGCATCAACCTCCACCTGAAATGGCAGAGAAACATCAGGCTGCCGTAGAACAGGAGCAGAAGTGAATCTCTGCTTAAGTTCCTGAAACGCAGAGACTGCCTCAGGAGGCCAATTCACCACATCAGAACCCTTTCTGGTCAAATCAGTTAATGGTTTAACAATAACCGAGAAATTACCAATAAATTTACGACAAAAATTGGCAAAACCCAAAAATCTCTGAAGAGCCTTTAATGAAGTAGGTTGGACCCAATCACAGATGGCCTGAACCTTGACCGGGTCCATTTCAATAACAGATGGGGACAAAATGAATCCCAGAAATGAGATCTTCTGTACGCCAAAAAGACACTTTGATCCCTTCACATACAGAGCATTCTCTCTCAAAATCTGGAATACAGTTCGAACATGTTTCACATGAGAGTCCCAGTCATTAGAAAAAATCAAGATATCATCCAAATAAACAATCAGAAACTTGTCCACAAAATCCCTGAAAATGTCATTCATGAAGGACTGGAAGACGGAAGGAGCATTAGTGAGCCCAAAGGGCATCACAAGGTACTCAAAATGCCCTTCAGGGGTGTTAAATGCCGTCTTCCATTCATCCCCGTGCTTAATGCGAATAAGGTTATACGCCCCCTGAGGTCAAGCTTGGTAAACCAAGTAGCGTTTTTCACCCTGGAAAACAGGTCAGAAATCAAGGGTAACGGGTATTGATATTTCACAGTAATATTGTTCAAGAGACGATAATCAATACACGGCCTTAATGAACCATCTTTTTTGGCCACAAAGAAAAAACCGGCACCTAAGGGTGAAGGATGGTCTGATATGACCCTTCTCCAATGATTCCTTGATATAAGACCGCATAGCGTCATGTTCAGGTACAGACAAGTTAAAAAGGCGACCTTTAGGGAATTTACTACCTGGCACTAATTCAATAGCGCAGTCATAGCTCCTATGGGGAGGTAAGGATGCAGATTTACTTTCGCTAAACACATCAGAAAAATCAAACAAAAAGTCAGGAACATCCTCAGCCTGGGGGGAGGCAGAAAAAACAGGAGTGTTGGTATTAACACATTGGCAGCCCCAACTGGTTACAGACACAGATTTCCAATCCAAAACAGGATTATGAGACTGTAACCAAGGGAAACCCAGCACTATAATGTCATGCAGATTATATAGAACCAAAAATTTGCAGCACTCCTGGTGATCAGGTTCAACCCTCATTATCACCTGAGTAGAAAACTGGGGTTTATTCTCAGCCAAAGGGGTAGAATCGATCCCCAGTAAAGGAATAGACTTCTGTAGGGGTATCAAGGGAAACCCACAACGTTTAGCAAAATCATAATCCATCAGGTTAATAGCTGCTCCAGAATCAACGAAAGCCTGAGCAGAAAATGAGGACAGAGAGCATATCAGAGTGACAGTTAATAAAAACTTAGTCTGAACACTACCCAAGACAACTGAGCGTGCAAAACGTCTTCCCCGCTTAGGGCAGACTGAAATAGCATGAGAGGCATCACCACAGTAGAAACATAACCCATTGCGCTTTCGAAACTCATGACGCTGTGCCCCAGACACCACTTCCGGAAAAGGGCCGCCAAAGCGTCGTCATTCCATTTGGTCAGGACAGCCCACCTACGGAATCTCTGACAGTATAACTCAGCGTCATCAAGCCCCTGATTTAATGCCAACAAGGCTTTTTCAGCTTGATCAGTGACATTAGGCTCATCGTACAATAACCCCAAAGCCTGAAAAAATGCATCAACATCACTCAAAACAGGATCCCCAGGTATCAGGGAAAAAGCCCAATCCTGAGGATCGCCGCGCAGGAGAGAGATGATAATTTGAACCTGCTGCGCTGCGTTTCCTGAGGACTTAGATTTTAAGGCAAAAAACAATTTACAATTATTTTTGAAATTCTGAAACTTAGCTCGATCCCCTAAAAACAAATCTGGCATGGGAATCCTAGGTTCCACAACAGGCAACCTAGCAAGATAGATAGCAATACTCCGAACCTCAGTGGCAAGCTGATCCACACGGCCAGACAACTGTGCAAACTCCATTGGGAGAAAAGATCCTCCCCAGCACCCAGAGATACAGAGGGAAAAAAAAAAAATGCAACAAACAGAAAAATATCTCTGACAACTTTTCTTCCTTCAAAATATTTTTTCCCTTCTGTGAGTACCATACAATTTTTATGGCCGGTGATACTGTTATGTTACGGTAGCTGAGGAGTGCAGGTAAAAAAGGAAATACACCAGAGCAGTTGGAATCTATGAGATTGCAGTACCCTGACTAACCACCGCAACTAGAGGCAGCCGTGGAGCGTTCCTACGTTGGTCCTAGACGCCTCGTCACAACCTGAGAAACTAACTACACCTAAAGATAGAAATAGGAAAGCTATCTGCCCCGGAGCAGAACCCCAAAGATAATAGAAAGCCCCCAAACATGTAATGGCGGTTAGACAAGAGGAAATACTGACACAGAAAGAAAATAGCAAGAGCAAACGCTGGGGCCCAAACTATCTAAATAGAAAAGGACAGGAAGGGTACTTACTGCAATCTCAGAAAACCCTGAAAAAACACCAACTCTACTAATTTCAAAATCACCTGAGATCACACGACCTCTACCACCTAAATTAGTTCTCTGGTGTAACAAAAACAAAACAGCAGCCACTGAAAAAAAACTGGAAAAAGCAAAAGTACAAAACACAGTGGCTGGACTAAACTGAGAGGGCAAAAGCCCCCGGAGGGGACCCAGAAGGCCCCCACAGAAGTGCAGGACAAAATGCAAAAATATAGCAAAAACACAAAATAAGAAATTGTCTTATCTGATAGCAGGAGATGCAGACACGACACAGCAGGCTACAAGGGAAACTGGAAAGAAGGATTCAGACCAGAACAATTGATCACCGGCAACCCTGATGGGAAAATGACTCCCTTATAAAAGACCAATCAGTAACACCTGATTCCCAGTCCTCACAATCCTCACTAGTACCGCTTGTAACCACCAGAGGGAGCCTCTGCTCAGAACTCATCTCAAACCCATTCACAACACCTGGCCAATTGGATCTGAGCATGCTCAGACTTAAAAACTGGATCCGGTCACCGGATGTCTTTTTCCGGATTCGGCGCTTTCCGGCGCCCATAGACTTCCATTGTAGCAAAAAGCCAGAAGCGCCGCGGCGCTGTCCGATTTTTCGCCGCAGACAAATAACTTTCTGGAGACGTTTTTTCCAGACGCCGGAATTCAAATTTTAGCTGGTACCAGCAAGAAACGAGAGGCTATGCGGCGCGATCCAGCGCTAATACAAGTCAATGAGAAAAAAAACGGTTCCGGCGGTAGATTTCGCCAGATCCGGTTTTTTCTAAAATAGCCGGATCATGCCTGACAGAGAAAACTTGATGTGTGAAAGTAGCCTAACTTGTAACCAGAATACCCTGTTCTGCAGTCCCGAGTATACTCCCATCTTAATGTATATGCAGCAATAGGATTACTCGGTCCTAGGTGCATTACTTTATATTTATCAACATAAAACTCCGGTCCGAGTGCCGGTGGCAGTGCCGGGTGTTGAAGCGAGAGACTCGTGCGAGTTTCTCGCATCACACTCGCAAGTGTGACACTGGCCTTATGCATACACCCGGCCAGAACCTGACTAGTGGGTGCTGCCTCACTCAGGTTATCAATGTCTGATGGTGGGGGGGGTGACACCTGGCACCACATGCGATCAGCTGTTCCAGGTGTCAGAATACAGTGCAGCTTCGTGGCCATGGCAAAGTACTACACATCCACCTTCTATTCAAATCAATAGGGAGCAGATGTGCAATACCCATCCACAGTCACTTTTGTGTCGATGGAGCTGCACTGTGCAGCTCCATGTACAATTTGTGAAATGAAAGCATGTTTTAGAAAACATCTCACTGATGGTACTAGCGAGAAAATCCAGAACAAAATTGCAGCATCCCGATATTGCGCAAAGAAAGACACAGGTAGTACTAAATCATTACAGGTTGTTGGGATAAAGGAATCGTGTTGTACAAATGTTGTGGTGATAGGAGATGCTTACTCTTAACCTGTTAGTGACAGAGCCAATTTGCTACAGGGCAGTAATAGGTGACAACTAGGGACGAGGTTTCCTGACGGCGGTGGGGGGGGGAAGGACCCGCATAGGGCGTTAGGGGAGTGCAAGGACAGGCTCAGGTGGTGACCATCCGTCATTCCCTATTGTCAGGGCCCTCCTCTATTGTCAGGGCCCTCCTCTCGCCTTTCCCATCCAGTTTTCAGTGAGTTGTGCCGTTGGGTCGTGTCACGCATCGTGACAAAAGGTGAGAATAAAATTTTATTTTAACCATTCCCCGGCCCTTAACCCCTTTACTCCCGAGGGTTGTTTGCATGTTAATGACCGGGCCAATTTTTACAATTTTGACCACTGTCACTTTATGAGGTTATAACTCTGCAATGCTTTAACGGATCCCGCACAATTTTGGAAACAAAATTTTTTTTGTTAGGAAGTTGTTAAGTTTAAAAGTTGACCAGCGATTTCTCATTTTTACAACAAAATTTACAAAACCATTTTTTTAGGGACCACCTCACATTTGAAGTCACTTTGAGGGGTCTATATGGCAGAAAATACCCAAAAGTGACACCATTCTAAAAACTGCACCCCCCCAAGGTGCTCAAAACCACATTCAAGAACTTAATTAACCTTTTACGTGCTTCACAGGAACTGAAACAATGTGGAAAGAAAAAATGAAAATTTAACTTTTTTTCCACAAACATTTTACTTCAGAACCAATTTTTCTTTATTTTCACAAGTGTAAAAAAAGAAAATGAACCACAAAATTTTTTGTGCAATTTGTCCTGAAGACGCCAATAACCCATACGTGGGGGTAAACCACATTTTGGGCGCAAGGCAGAGCTTGAAAGGGAAGGAGCACCGTTTGACTTTTTCAATGCAGAATTGGCTGGAATTGATATCGGATGCCATGGAGAGCCCCTGATGTGCCTAAACAGTGGAAACCCCCGCAAGTGACCCCATTTTGGAAACTAGACTCCCCTAAGGAACTTATCTAGATGTGTGGTGAGAACTTTGAACCCCCAAAGTGCTTCACTAAAGTTTATAACGCCCGGGCGTGAAAATAAAAAATTTTTTTGGCCAGAAAAATGATTTTTTGGCCCCCAATTTTTTATTTTCACAAGGGTAACAGGAGAAATTGGTCCACAAAAGTTGTTGTGCAATTTGTCCTGAGTATGCGGTTAAATGCCGTTTCTGCGGTCGTTAAGGGGATAAATAGGAAATCTTTTTGAAGCTTTAGGCACAAGGTCTCAGTATCTGACATGATGCTATGTTATTATTTAATGGCCTTCAGCTAGATCTCCAGCCATAGCGACGTGACGGATGAACGATCTGTCTTGTGCAAGTCTAGATAGGTCCACCAGTGTGTTCTCCACCATTATCTTGATTGTATCAAGTCATTGGGTTGCTGGTTTTCCTCCTTGCCTTGTTCCTTCTTTTCTTCCAACCATGATGTCCTTCTCCAGTAATTGCTCTCTTCTGTTAATGTGTACAAAGTAGGCAAGTCTTAATTTGGTGATCCTTGCTTCAAGTGACATGTATGGCTTGATTAATTACAAAATTGATTTTTGTTCTTCTTGCCGTCCATTATAATGATGAGATCTTTCTCCAGCACCACGTTTCGAATGCATAGATTCCTCTTCTGTCTCGTTTCTTTATAGTCCAGGTTCCCTGATTCGAAATCCTTGTCCAGTGTCTTCATTGTTGATTTACCCATAACTCTTTAATGTTGCATCAGCTCATCTTCTTCCCATTTAGGTCCCTACATTATTAGATCCTCTCAGTGGAAATTTTCTACATAAGAGAAGTTTTCTGATTGACCTGTCAAAGATGTATAGGGACAGGGACAAGATGGCAGAGAGGATATTACACCTCACCCTAGAGATCCTCTTTCGGCTTACTGAAGAGGTAAGAGATTCTGATGACATCACATTACATCATTCTTACATCTTGGGAATAACAGATGGACAGAAACTGGAGAGGTGAGGACTCTGAAAATGTCTGTAGTAAGATTTATTAATGTCTCTCCATAACCATAACCAGGATTACACAGTAGTGAAGAAGACCTCTAGTGAGTGCTGTCAGGCCCCTGTGTCTGAGGGATGGGGAAGACCCCTGAGCCCAATCACGGGGCCTCCACCTCACCCCCTGATACATGAGGACGTCAATGACCAGAAGATCCTAGAACTAGCCTACAAGATGATTGAGCTGCTGACTGAAGAGGTGATATTGCTGTGAATTCTGGGAAATTAATGTACTGCTATGTAGGGATCAGTGGATGACAGTATAATTTTATGTGTCAGGTACCTATAAGGTGTCAAGATATCACCTTCTATTTCTCCATGGAGGAGTGGGAGTATTTAGAAGGACACAAAGATCTGTACAAGGACGTCATGATGGAGGTTCCCATGCCCCTCACATCACCAGGTAATAGACAGGACTAAATACACACGGCCTATAATTATCTGTATGTAAAGAATGAATTCAGTCCCTGTATGTGTTTCCTCCAGTTCTATCCAGTAAGAGGACAACACCAGAGAGATGTCTCCGTCCTCTTCCACAGGACTGTAAACAAGAAAATCCCAATGTTCCTCAGGATTATCAGGTAGATGGAGAGAAGGTGTCATGAGATCTCCCCTATGATGTGTAGACGGCTGTGAAGATTTTGTGTTCACTCTTGTTTTATCCACCAGTATTATATGTTTTATACTTGTGTAATGAGAACGGTGGAGATGGCAGGATTAGAGCTGATCATAAAAGTGACTTCTCCATCTGTCTGTGACTTTTACAATATTTGTTTCAGGGTGAAGATCTGACCCACATTAATACTACAGAGACATATGCGAAAAGAAGATATTTGCACTGTAAAGAGGAGATTCCTACATATGATGACTCAGGTGAGTAGTAACCACTAAATTTAGAGACGTCACTGACTCTGCATTCATATAGAACCCATTTTGTTTCTCAATAGGATGTCTAAAACCCAGCTACACTGAAGAGCAAAAGGGTAACAATATTTTGAACTTTTGACTTTCAGGCTCCTAACCTCACCATCCAATACTGCTTTGAACTTGAAACTACCATAATTTTATGGACAGTCATCTTGGCTATCTCATACATAAAGTTGACTTTAACATATGACTAATTATGCCCATTTTTGTTATGTCACTGTTTTTCTCCTGGTGGGGGAAAAATGCTTTTCTTCTTGTATACTACAAAATACCGCCTGTTCTTGCATTCACTAATAGCTCAGTGTGTTATCGAGTTGATTCCCAAAACAAAGATTTTCCAAGAGAAACGGCATAATCCAGGTCATTATGCGAGTGCCATGACAGTTGGAAAAGTATGAAATGGAAGTCCTTCCATCCATTCAAAAACCAAGAGGTGGACGTCCAGGCTAAATTTTGGAGTCAACAGGTCGGCTTATCACAAGATCTATCAGTTCTGGCTGAACAAACATGGCAGTGAAAATGACTCATATACTTTGTAATAGCGAGATCACAGACGTCCATGCAAGCATCATGCAAAGCATGTTACACAAGTCTGGAATGGTTGTCTGAGAAAAGGTGACGAAGCCTAGACTTCAATATCATCATAAGAAGCTTCGGCTTAAGTTTGCAAACAAGTACAAAAAGTGGACAGTAGAAGATTGCAAACAGGCGGTTTGGAGCGGTGAGATGAAAGTCTATAGACCAGGTTCTGATGGGTGCAAATGCGTTGAGAAAAAACAAGGGAAAAACGGGCTAATAGATCGAGAAATTGAAAGAACTGTCAAGTTCGGTGGAGGAAGTCTGAGAAGTGGTTGTTTCACAGCCAATTGTGTTGGTTACTTGACCAGGATCAATGGTGATCTCAATACTGAGCTATATGTGAGTATCCTACAAGGCAAGTTACTTCGTACACTCGAGAACTATGGGTATTAAAAGGAGGACATAGTGTTCCAACAGGACAACAACCCAAAACATACCTCAAGATTACCAAAGAAATGATTCCGTGACAATGGAATAGAGTTGCTGGATTGGCCCCTATAGTCTCCTGACCTCAACCGAATGTGGGTAGAGTTGAAGAAAAATCTGTATAGATACCTAAGTGAGCCAACCAGGATGCATCAACTTTGTGAACATGTAGGTGATCTCATCTACACGTGTTATCAGATGTCAGCCGAGACATGATTGAATCTGATCGAGAGCATGCCCAAAATAATTCAGGCATTGTTAAAAACCAAAGGTGGATTTACAAAATATTAACAAAATAATAAATATTAAAATTTAGGTTTTTAGAAGCAAAAACAGTAACAATGCAGTGATCTGACAAGAATCTGCATAACTAATCATATACAAAATAGTTGCAAGTCAAATTTATGTATGAGATAGCTAAAATGATTGTCTGTGAAATTATGGCAGTCTCACGTTCGAAGCAGTAGTGGATGGTGAGATATGAAGCCTGAAAGTCAGAGGTTCAAAACATTTTTACCCTTTTGTAGGGGAAAATAATGCACATTAACTTCAAAGTCCTGCCCTTCAATCTATCTATAGCTCCAAGAGTTTTCACCAAGGTTATAGCCGAATGACATAATACCTTCGGGTTCAGAATACTCTGATTGTTCCAAATTTAGACGACTTTGGTCTGCAAAACATTGCACAGCTAGTAGGAATCAGAAATATCTTAGAGGACGTGGGCTGGATACTCTATATAAAGAAATCAAATATAAAACCAGTAAAAGTACAGTCCTTTTTAGGTCTCATTTTAAACTCTGTGAGCCAGGCTTGTTTTCTTACCGAAGGAAAAAAGAACAAGGTAATATCTTTGATATTACCAGCAGTGGACATTACATTGAGGGAGGCAATGTCATTATTTGGGACTCTGACTTCCTGTATGCCGGCAGTGTCATGGGCCCATTTACATACTGGACAGCTTCAATGGCAGATATGGCTAGAAGGGAAAGTAAATCTTTCTTCTGTAACAACAGACTCCTTCTTATGATGGCTAGACCAAGGAAATCTGCCATCACGCATTCCATGGATGTCTTGAATACGCGACATCATTACCACAGATGCCACCGGATGGGGGGCACATTTGAGAGATTGTGATGTACAAGCAGGGTGGATTGATTTAAATCACGCCGATTTAAATCATGATTTAAATCAAATGATTTTTTTCTATTTAAATCAGATCAATTTAAATCGTGATTTTAATCATGATTTAAATCACTGATTTAAATCAAAAGATTTTTTTAATATAAATCACGATTAAAATCTAAAACTTTCAATCATTGTTCAATTAACTCCACACTTCTAGCTTGGTTTCACTTTCTGTAGCTTGGTTTCAGTTTCTTTTTCCATTCAGTTGACATGCCCAAACTTGTTGGATAGTCAGTCAGCAGTACTTGGCTGTAGTAACAATCAAACTTCAGAAGTGATCTGCGTGAGCCATGGCAGGTCGTAAGAGAGACCCTATTTGGGTTCATTTTGTTGAGATGCCAGCAGAGCTTGGAAAGAAAGGTGGGAGAGCAAAGTGCAAATACTGTCAAAAGGATATCCAAGGACTTGTTTGCCGTTTGAAATCACATTATGAAAACTGCAACCAGAAGGGAAATGAAGATGTTGATAGTGATACAACTAATGTCAATGAACCCCCACAGCTTCTTATGCACCAGGACCCTAGCACTAGTGGTAAGTCTGGCAATTACAACCTATTTTAACAGACGTTTTACTGGGATGGTTAAAGTCTATGAAAAGAAAAATTTCTAGCACTAGTTCTGGAGTATAGAATTTAAATTTATGTTAAGGCAATATTTCACAGAAGATTAACGTTAAGTAAAAATAAAAGAGTGTGTATACGCCTATTTTTTTTTTTTTTATTGTAGGCTACAATTCACTTTTGAAGTCTGCCAAATTGACCATTTTTTTAAAAAACATTTTTAAAACTTTGTGACATAATTTTTTTCAGTTGCTCTGATATTACTAGTATTACAGCAACTTCACCGGAAACTTGAGTAGCATAACTTTTGAGACAGCCCTTATAGGACGAGGACCATTACATTGTTCAAAAAGTTTGTTTCAAAATATTTTCGTTATATTTCTTCAAATACGCAGTCGAATTATATTTTTAATTACTGTGCTTTCAGGGTCAAATATGGCTTGTGCTGCACGTGACAATCAATATCTGGGTACAACTTCAACAAAGCAGCCCAAAAAAAACTTTGCGTGCAAAGTGTAGAAAAATTCCTCTTAAAGACTACGACGAGCCAGAAAGAACATTTTGATGAATTAATTGCTAAATTCATATTTGCAACCAATTCTTCTTTCCGACTAGTTGAACACCCATTGTTTGTACAAATGATCGAAGGAATAAGACCAGGCTACAAACCACCAAGTAGATTTGATATCTCAGGAAAACATCTTCAGGCTGTATACGACAAAGAAAAGCGGCTTGTACAAAATATTTGAAAGACAAAGTTGTTAACATGAGCTTGGATGGTTGGAGCAACATCCACAACGACCCCATAATTTGCACTTGTGTCACAACAGAAGATGGTGAAACTTACCTTACAGACACAATCGACACATCTGGAAATTCACATACTGCTGAATATTTACTTGAAATTGCTAAGAACTCAATTCACCAATGCCAAGAACAGTTTGGATGTAAAGTAAGGAGCTTAGTTACTGATAACGCAAGCAATGTGGCAAAAATGCGAGCGGAACTGGCACATGAGGATGACACAAATGTCATTACATACGGTTGTTCTGCCCATTTGTTGCATCTTTTGGCAAAAGACCTGCATATTTCGGGTGTCAAGGAACATGTTGTAGAAATTGTTAAATATTTCCGCAATAATCATTTTGCACATGCAACCTACAAGGAAATGGGAGGACTGAAGTTGGTTCTACCACAAGATGTTAGATGGAATACCTTGGCTGAATGCTTGGAACTATTTATTAACAACTGGTCAAAATTAGTGTCCATTTGCGAAACACATCGGGATAAAATTGATGCTAATATACGAAGCAAAGTATTAAATCTTGGTGTGAAGAGAAATGCCGAGGACCTTTTGGAAAGGTTAAAGCCAATATCTATT
>JARQOD010000003.1:46056956-46085029 GCA_033576555.1 Oophaga sylvatica
CATGGCTACTTATTCCCATCCTTGTCTGCATGGCTCCTTATTCCCATCCTTGTCTGCATGGCTCCTTATTCCCATCCTTGCCTGCATGGCTCCTTATTCCCATCCTTGCCTGCATGGCTCCTTATTCCCATCCTTGTCTGCAGGGCTCCTTATTCCCATCCTTGTCTGCATGGCTCCTCATCCCTATCCTTGTATGCGGGGCCCCCGTGAGAAAAGCATTAAAAAAAAACCCAAAAACATGCATGTTGTTCCAGTGCCAGCAGCTCTTGCAACCAGGTGATCACGTGTCCCCCGCTCATTAAGAGAATGAATATTCACCTCTCTCCACGCCTATGGGAGTGGAGAGAGGTGAATATTCATTACCTTAATGAGAAGACACCCGTGATAGCCCGGCAGCCGCTGGAAGGCAGCGGCTGCAGCTGTAACTGTGCGCTCTAGAAATTAATATTCAGTGAATATTTATTTCTCTTTAGCAGTGGGCACCGGAGTTAGCCGCAGTTGCCGGCTTCTGCCTCCTGTGACCCGCTGCTCCGCCGCTGTCTTCTGTCACAATGACTTGTGTATAAGCCGAGAGGGGACGTTTTCAGCACAAAAAAATGTGCTGAAAAACTCGGTTTATACACGAGTATATACGGAAGTTTCTCTATAAATCTCTCAGGTCTGCTGTCATGGGTGAAAGTAAAATCCTAAATTACTTACCGGTAATCATTTTTACCAAAGAACATGATAGCACCCTTAACGCCCTTCCCCATCCGCTCATCACTGTATTTGGTTTTCACTATAGAAGTTAAGTTTAAGTTAGGGGAGATGGTAAATTTAGTGTCAGTTGTACACAATTCTCTGGGAGGTCCTCTCATGCTCTGTAAACCAACTGATGCAGGTGAGAGGTGCTGCCCTTTTATTTCAGTAGGTTTCCTGTCCTTAATGGGCTGATCCCTCTCTCAGGTGTGCTGTCATGGGCTCGGACAAATGATTACTGGTAAGTAATTTAGTATTTTTTTGTAAATTGTTTTCATTCTCAATGCTCTAATTGGGGAGGGGGAGGGGAGGGAAATCAGATATCGAAGACTGGCCCAAATCTGTACTGCAAGCCTTTAACCATCTTAAAGGGTTACTTATGGTCCGCTTATTTCCGCATCAGGAGGTAAATGGGGCAGGTGACATCTCATATACTGATCGGGCAATCGTACTGCCAGGTATAAGTAGGGAAGACGCTAGTTTACCCCCCTCACCTGCCAATTTGGAAGTGAGCAGAGCAGGACTGAGACTTTAAGGCCGGGGTCACACTTGCGAGAAGTTTGCACGAGTCTCGCGCCTCAATACCCGGCACTGCCGCCGGCACTCGGACCGGAGCGTTCAGCTGCATAGAAATACATGCAGCCACACACTCCGGTCCCGAGTGCTGGCGGCAGTGCCGGGTATTGAGGTGCGAGACACGTGCGATTTTCTCGTAAGTGTGACCCCAGCCTAATTCTGCTTTCCTTTTGCTCCAGCATTTCATAACAGAGATTACAAGAGAACATTCTTTCTGGAGGTCGTCGCCTCTTCAGTTGCCGTAAATACATTAGACTGCCAGCAGATCCCACTGATATTGGTTGGTTTGGCCAACTGTAGCCATATGATAGAGGACCTAAAGGGGGTTATCCCATGATCAAAAAACATTTTAATAAAAAATATATTAAGTTCCACAATTGGATGTGTGGAACAAAAAATGTGCAGAGTTAATCTTATAAATGTGCCCCTGCTGTCTACTGTGTAATGGCTGTGTCTAACCATGCAGGAACATGATCATATCCCATCTCCTGGGAAGGGGAGGAAACCTAAGCGAGTATACAGACGACAGAGTAGGAGTTTGCAGTAGGACTGGTGACTCGTCAGAAACACTCCCTACTGTGATAAAACAGGCAGGTAAATGTGTTGCATCACAGAAATAAGCTGCATTTGACCTGCTGCTCCACTTTTTAACTGGGATAAAAGTGCCTCATCATGGATAAGAATTCATCGTTCTGCTGATCAACCTGGGTCCAAATGGTTGGACTTCCACTGATCAGTAAGTGTCCAACTGGATAGGTGATAAATTCTTTTAATTAAACAATTGTATAAATACAGGTTATATTTTTGGCAGATGACTGTTCTGGCAGACTACAAGGACATCAGATATCTTCAGATTTCAAAGCAGAAGATGGTGGCATATCACAACATACATATGAAGAGCAAAGCAAAGATCTATCGTCTGAGCATTTTAAACAGGTACTATCAAAGGCTGTTAAGCAAAGTAAAAATCATAAAAGGGGTGATAAAGCAGAAATGGTCCACTCTGTAAAGAAACCATATTTATGTTCAGAATGCAGGAAATGTTTTAACCAGAAATCATTTCTTGTTAAACATCAGAGAATTCACACAGGGGAGAAGTGTCACGCTGTATAGCAGATATATATATGTGATGTCAGTAATCTATATCAAAAGGGCAACATACTATATAACATGCGCATAGATATATGATAACATAGAATTACCTGACAGAATGTCCAGTGGGTCAATACTGAATCCGTTATACGCTGTCTCCGGCTAGAGGGTGACCGGGGTCTATGCTGACCCTAAACTGGGGTCCTGACTAATCCCTCTACCTGGAGGTACTGTTAAAGGTACAGAGGTCCAGGCCACCAGCGTAAACCCTGTCTCCTATCAATCCCTGCCAACTGTAATCTAGTCCTAAGAAGGACCCTGATTACCACCAAAGGGAATGAACAGGTAACGGTTAATGAACAGAAAGACATAAAAATAAAGTAAATAAAGTCTTACATACAACACTCACACACAGTAGGAACACCTAAGGTCTCAGAGATAAACTATAAGCTATAAGAGTAAAAACAACTAAGGAGCTCTTAGCTTAAGTATTCTCAGAACCGCTCCAGTCTGCTAGACTACATGAATGCTTTCACCGGCGTCTAACACCCAGACTGGCAGGAATATAAAGGAAACTAATTAGAACATAATCAAAAGCAGCCGGGCGAGGCTGGACCTAGTCTTAGCAAAGAGCTAGGTAAAATTAACTCTCTCATTACCAAACACAAAGAAACAGCAGCTCAGCTGTGAGAAGTCAGAATGTGCAATCGCGACGATCTTCGTGGCGATGCACCCATGACAGTACCCCCCCTTCTACGAGGGGCCTCCGGACCCTCATGACCAGGTCTGTCCGGGTAAGTTGTGTGAAAGGTCCGAACCAATCGATCTGCGTTAGCATCAGACGCAGGGACCCACGTCCTCTCCTCAGGACCATACCCCCTCCAATGAACTAAGTACTGAGGGGATCGGCGACTGAGACGTGAGTCAATGATTTTCGACCCATGAAATTCCACGTTATCATTGACTACCACTGAAGGAGGAGGTAGAGGTGACGGTATGACTGGTGCCACATACTTTTTAAGTAATGACTTGTGAAACACATTATGAATTTTAAACGTAGGAGGGAGGTCCAGACGAAATGCCACAGGATTAATTATGGAACTGATCCTGTACGGCCCGATGAATCTGGGACCCAACCTCCAGGAGGAAACTTTAAGTTTTATATTCCTGGTAGACAACCAAACCAGATCGTTCACCTTCAGATCTAGACCAGAAACTCTCCTCCTATCAGCCATCCGTTTGTAACGGTTCCCCGTAACCTTCAGTCTTAAGCGATCTGGAACTATCAGTCTCCCTGGAAGTCCCACAGGGGCGTCCCCCTGAGCCCCCAATACCTCCCCCTCAAGCTCAGAGCATACAGCTGACACTACAACTCCCTCCTGAGGAATAGGAACCGGATCATCCGTCTTCCCGGCCCCTGGGAAAGTACGAGATAAGGCATCAGGAAGCAACTTTATTGAGCAGTCATATGCGCGATGAGGAGGTAACTCTTTACACCCCTCCTCTGAGAACATCTCCCCAAAGTCCTCCAGAAAAGGAGGCAAAGTCCTAGGCACAACCGCACCGATGACCGTGCTCATGCAGTTATTCCTGCAAAATTCACCCCACTGGCTTATCTTTCTGGATTGCCAATCAATCACTGGGTTATGTTTAGCCAACCAAGGAAGTCCCAACACAATAGGAGTAGGTAGACCCTCCAACACATAACAAGACAATTGCTCTTTATGTATTGCCCCTACTCGAAGATCTATGTTATGAACAGCTTGTACCAAGCTACCTTGACCGAGAGGTCTAGAATCAATAGAGACTATAGGGACCGGTTTGGCCAATACACTCAGTTGCATACCATGCACCTGGGCAAACCGAGCGTCCACCAGATTAGCCCCGGACCCACTATCAAGAAAAACAGAAATCCTCTCAGTTCTAGTACCAATCACCACCTCCGCAGGCACGAGAAACTGAGAGGGATTTGGGGACGAAATACACACTCCCAGGTTAACTCCTTTGCTCAAAGAGGCCCGGGATGGACACCCCCCAACAAAATGTCCCTCTCTCCCGCAAAAGAAACACCTTCTAGTCTTGCGGTGCACCGCCGATTCCCTCCTACAAAATGATGTCCCTCCCAACTGCATGGGCTCCTCAGAACAGACCAGGGGAACCTCAGTATTAGGGACTTTACTAGTAGGTGGAGTCATCACGGGAGGCGGAGTTACCTCGCGTCTTCCCCGAAGTCGTCTATCAATGCGAATAGCGAGGGCCATAGCAGCCTCCAGTGATGGAGGAGAATCATACTGAGCCAACACATCTTTTAATTTGTCAGACAACCCTTGACAAAACTGGCTCCTAAGAGCTGGGTCATTCCACTGAGTATCTGTTGCCCATCTACGGAACTCAGAAGAATATTCCTCCGCTGGACGATTTCCTTGCCGTATTTTACGTAACTTTGTTTCAGCAAGGGAGACTCGATCCGGATCATCATATACCAGACCCAGGGCAGTAAAAAATCGATCCACTGACTGGAGATCTGGGGAGCCTGGAGGAATAGAGAACGCCCAAGATTGAGGATCCCCTTGTAAGAGCGAGATAACAATTCCCACCCTCTGCTCTTCACTCCCAGATGACCGAGGCCGCAGCCGAAAGTACAATTTACATGCCTCCCGGAAGGTAAAAAATTTGTCCCGCCCACCAGTGAACCTGTCCGGGAGAGCAACCTTAGGTTCAGATCTGGTTTGCTCCGGGGGGGACAAAACCTTGGACTTAATGTCTGCAAACTCCATGGACAACCCCTGCAACTGCCGGGCCAGCTGGGCTACTGGATCCATGACAGCTGGGGAGAATCTTTAGTATGGCCGGTGAAAATGTCACGCTGTATAGCAGATATATATATGTGATGTCAGTAATCTATATCAAAAGGGCAACATACTATATAACATGCGCATAGATATATGATAACATAGAATTACCTGACAGAATGTCCAGTGGGTCAATACTGAATCCGTTATACGCTGTCTCCGGCTAGAGGGTGACCGGGGTCTATGCTGACCCTAAACTGGGGTCCTGACTAATCCCTCTACCTGGAGGTACTGTTAAAGGTACAGAGGTCCAGGCCACCAGCGTAAACCCTGTCTCCTATCAATCCCTGCCAACTGTAATCTAGTCCTAAGAAGGACCCTGATTACCACCAAAGGGAATGAACAGGTAACGGTTAATGAACAGAAAGACATAAAAATAAAGTAAATAAAGTCTTACATACAACACTCACACACAGTAGGAACACCTAAGGTCTCAGAGATAAACTATAAGCTATAAGAGTAAAAACAACTAAGGAGCTCTTAGCTTAAGTATTCTCAGAACCGCTCCAGTCTGCTAGACTACATGAATGCTTTCACCGGCGTCTAACACCCAGACTGGCAGGAATATAAAGGAAACTAATTAGAACATAATCAAAAGCAGCCGGGCGAGGCTGGACCTAGTCTTAGCAAAGAGCTAGGTAAAATTAACTCTCTCATTACCAAACACAAAGAAACAGCAGCTCAGCTGTGAGAAGTCAGAATGTGCAATCGCGACGATCTTCGTGGCGATGCACCCATGACAAGAAGCCATGTTCATGTCCAGAATGTGAGAAATGTTTTCATCACAAATCATCTCTTATAAGACATCAGAGAACTCACACTGAGAAAAAAACATTATCATGTTCAAAATTTGGAAAATGTGTTCGATTCAATGAATCATAAAAATCGCTCAGGGGTTTTTAATTGCAACAGGATCCTACCTCTCCATAGAGCTAGACTTTAGTCCGAGAGAGGATTCACATTAGGTTCCCAGAGAGATATAGACTGTCTAAGAGAGGATTGGCATTAGGTCCTGGCAACGAGAATCGCCTTACCGTGGCTGCCAGGTACACATGAATTGGCCAATTTATGCGCTAAGCATTCTCAATTTTTCATATTTCTAGTGCAGTAATGCAATTCAATTTTCATATTTCATGTTTGCATGCTATAGCTCTACAGAGTGCTGCCTTATTTGTTTGATATTGATCGCAGAATTTAGAAGGCAGGCACACTGCGATGAGCGCTTACACCAAGGTTTCCGTGTAAATCTCTGTAATATGTGATTCTGACAGAAACCCTGGCGGAAGATTCCTTATAATGAGGCGGATGGAAGCACCGTGGACACCGTCTTGCCTATGGTCCAATGGTGTCAGCCTTTTTAAGCGTGCATAAAAGTTCGGTCTTCCATAGTTTCGTGCACTTCTGAAAAGGACATAGCTGAACAGAGGCCAGACGGAGTCCAGAGTAACTCTGCTGCCTCATTATAGTGAATGACTCCCTCGGGGGTTTCATCTCAATCACGTCATTCAGAGATTTAGATGGAAACCCCGATGTACGTGCTCACCATAGAGCGAGGATAAATGTGATCCAAATTGTTAAGTAAATTGTTCCCAACAAAAGCTTCAAATCAGTCCACAAAAAAAGCTAGTCCCCACGCAGGCCTGTCATCCGTTAATGGAAAAAAAGGGGGCTTCCGCATTCCTGGTAGTGCAAAGGCTCTGGAAAACCAAAATGGTTCCTCGCCCCCAAAAGAAATTCAGGAAATTGTGCCAAATCTAAATGCCCCTCTTCCTTCTGAATCCAAGGGTGCTTAAACCACATTTAGCATCCACATGTTTAGAATTTCTGTAGTGATGAGAGCCTGCCTAATTTACGGGTGCGTGTCTCCAGAAGCACAAGCTGGGCGTAATGTACTGGTCACTACAACGGCAGTTTACAATTTTCACTCCGCAACATTCACAGCTGCCTGTTTCTGGAAAACACCCATGGAGTCAAAATCGTCACTACACCTATAGATAAAGTCCCAGGGGTATACTATTTCCAAAATCGGATCACTTGAAGAGTGATTCTGCTCTTCTATCACATAAGGGCTCTGTATATGGAATCTGCAAACTATTCTAAGAAAATCTGCGCTCCAGGAGGCAAATATCGCTCCGTCCCTCCTGAGTCTTGCCATCTGGCTAAGTAGTAATGTACAGCCACGTGTGGGGTATTTCCACATTTACCAGAAATTGTGGAACACATTTTGGTGCCATTTGAACCCTTTTCCACTTGTGAAAATGTAAAATCTGCAGCTAAAACAAAATTTTGGTGGTAAAAATGCAAGTATTTTTTCTTCACTGCCAATGGTATAAAATTCTGCGACACATCTGTGGTGTCAATATGATCACTGAACCCCTAGATAAACTCAATGAGAGGTGTAGTTTGTAAAATGGGGTCACTTACGGGGGTTTCTGCTGTTCTGGCACCTCAGGGGCTCTCCCAGTGGGTCATGACACCAGCAAACCATAACAGTAAATTCTGCACCACAATATGTCGCTCCCTGCCGTCTGAGCTTTGCACTGTGCCTGAAAAGTGTTTCCCATTTACATGTAGGGTATTGGCGTACTCAGCAGAAATTTTTACAACAAACTGAGGTCCATTGTTTCCTATTAGCCCTTCTAAAACAACATTTTACTGGTAAAAATGTAATTTATTTTTTTCTTTTCCGCCCAATGGTATAAAATTCTGTGATGCACATGTGGTGTCAATATAATCACTGCACCCCTAGATGAATTCACTGGGTGATATGTAAAATGAGTTCACTTTAGGGGTTCCTGCTCTTCTGGCACCTCAGAGGCTATGCCAATGTGACATGGAGCCCTCAAACCATTTCAGCAAAATCTGAACACTAATATCACTGTTGAGGTAGCCATAAAAGTTTAATCCTGCAGTATGTTGTTCAATATTCTGTTTACCTCTGGTTTCCATCCGTTTTCCCCTAGCCAGATAGGTTGAAGGTATTTTGGAATTAAAAGGATGTGCTTACTTAACTGAAGCCAAAACATGTTCTGTTGACTCCTAGGAAAACTCACAATGTTCTCCAAATATTTTCCAGGCAATTTGAGCCTTTTTAATGTGTGAATTTATTCATTGCAAATCAAAATTTGAGGGAAAATTCTCCAAATGTTACTGGTAGTAAACATCTACATGTTGTATCTCCTCATGTTTCCTCTCATCACCAGTAATTCTTTATGATTTTACATTGTCATCTTCCCATTCAGGTCCCTACAATATCAGATCCTGTCAGTGGAGATCTTCTATATAAAAGAAGTTTCCTGATAGATAGAAACAGGGAGAAGATGGCAGAGAGGATATTACACCTTACCATAGAGATCCTCTTCCGGCTTACTGGAGAGGTGAGAGATTCTGATGACGTCACATTACATCTTTCTTATCTATGGGAATAACAGATGGACAGAACTGGAGAGGTGAGGACTCTGGAAATGTCTGTAGTGAGATTTATTATTGTGTCTCTCCATAACCAGGATTACACAGTAGTGAAGAAGACCTTTAGTGAGCGCTGTCAGGTCCCTGTGTCTGAGGGATGGGGAAGACTCCTGAGCCAAATCACGGGGCCTCCACCTCACCCCCTGATAAATGAGGACATCAATGACCAGAAGATCCTAGAACTCACCTCCAAGATGATTGAGCTGCTGACTGAAGAGGTGACACTGCTGGGACATTATACAGTAATGCTATGAAGGGATCGGGGAATGACGGTATCATTGTATATGTCAGGTTCCTATAAGGTGTCAGGATGTCGCCGTCTATTTCTCCATGGAGGAGTGGGAGTATTTAGAAGGACACAAAGATCTGTACAAGGACGTCATGATGGAGGTTCCCCAGGCCCACACATCACCAGGTAATAGACAGGACTAAATAGACATGGCCTATAATTATCTGTACGTAAAGAATGAATTCAGTCCCTGTATGTGCTTCCTCTAGTGCTATCCAGTAAGAGGACAACACCGGAGAGATGTCCCCGTCCTCTTCTACACGACTGTAAGCATGAGAAAACCAACGTTCACGTGATAAGTGATGTGCAGTGTAAAGAAGAGATTCCTTTAGTTGACGACTCAAGTGAGTAGCCACCAATAAATGTCTAAATGTAGAGAAGTCACAGATTCTACTTCAAAATAGATGTGTTATGAATGTGCTAGAGATAGTTTCTGAGCAGAGGCTCCCTCTGGTGGTTACAGACAGTACTGAACCTTTCAGCGAGGAGTGGCAATCTGGGTTCACTGACTGGTCTGATATAAGGGAGGTTCCCTCCCATGATGGTTGCCGGTGATCAATTGTTCTTGTCTCAATTGTGGTTCCTGGTTCATTTGGAAGTTTGCTGGAGTCTTGCCTGCATCTCCTGCTTTCAGATAAGATATTTTTTGCTTTTCTTTTTGTGCTTGCTTTTTGCATTGTTTTCTGCACTTTTGTGGAGGTCAGCCAGGTCCCCTCCTGGGGCCTGAGCTCCTCACAGTTTATCTGCAGCCACTGTTATTTGCTCATTTGCTTTTTCCTGTTTTTTCAGCGGCTGCGGCTTGGTTTTTGTTCACACTGAGATCGTGCGATCTCAGTATTTTTGTAATCAGAATTGTTGGATTTTTGTAGGGTTTTCTGGGTTGCAGAAAGTAATCTCTCATGTCCTATCCTATTTAGTCAGCTTGTGGCCCCAGCGTTTGTTCAGTCTATTTTCTGCCTATGTTTGTATTTTCATTTTGTCTAACCGCCATTATATGTTTTAGGGGCTTCCTATATTTTCTTTGGGGATCTGCTCCGGGGCACATAGCTTTCATCTTTCTGCCTTTAGGTGTAGTTATCTCTCAGGCTGTGACGAGGCGTCTAGGATCAACGTAGGAACGCTCCACGGCTACCTCTAGTTGTGTCGTTAGTTTAGGAATCCGCAACCCATCAGTTACCAACATCTCAGGTGTTCGGCTGCCCTGCTGTTGTTCCTGTCCTCCTCAGCTACCGAAACATAACAGTATCACTGGCCATAACTGAAAATTATATGGTGCTCACAGAAGGGAAAAATAGTGTGGAAAGAAAAAAGTTGTCAGAGATTTTTTTTTTTTCCTGTCTGTTGCATTTTTTCCCTTTTTTTTTTCCTCTGGTTGCTGAGGAGGATTTTTTTTTTCTCTCAATGGAGTTTGCACAGTTGTCTGGCCGTGTGGATCAGCTTGCCACTGAGGTTCGGAGTATTGCTACCTATCTTGCTGGGTTGCCGGTTGTGGAACCTAGGATTCCCATGCAAGATTTGTTTTTGGGGGATCGGGCTAAATTTCTGAATTTCAAAAATAACTGTGAGTTGTTTTTTGCCTTTAAAGCCTAAGTCCTCAGGTAACGCAGCACAGCAGGTTCAAATTGTCATCTCTCTCCTGTGCGGCGATCCTCAGGATTGGGCTTTTTCTCTGACACCTGGGGATCCTGTTTTGAATGATATAGATGCATTTTTCTCCTTCGTCTCATTGGGGGACACAGGACTGTGGGTGTATGCTACCGCCACTAGGAGGCTGACACTAAGTAAACATAAAAAAAGGTTAGCTCCTCCTCCGCCGTATACACCTCAGCACTGGTCACAGGCAAACCCAGTTATTGCTTAGTGTCTGATGGAGGCACACGTCTGGTTCTGTTTCCAGACCATTTTTTTTTTTTTTCTTCCCACGAAGATGAGATAGGGGCGACGGATCCTATTGAAAGGGTCCGATCTCCCCAAACCATCAACGGGCGAGCACGTGGAGTAAAGCCTCCATCGTATCCTCTCCCGCAACGTGGGACATAAATGCCGGACTCAGCCCTGACCACCCTAAGGTATTGAAGCCCTAGGCTGTACAGAGGCGGGAGTTAGTCCGTGCGGCCCCCACTGCACCACCAATGCTAGACTGCGGTGCTGCAAGGTGGCGGACGGTCCCTCTCCTCATCCCCTGAAGGGGTGATGGAGTTAGGGTTCCTGCACCGTCCTTTTTACTTTTTCACGGAGAGTCCCCCTTTAATGCGCTGCATGTGAAGAAGATTGGAAGAAGAATCTCACCTTCAAATCCTAAATGGAGAAAGATACAGCAGTGCTCCGGAGTAAAAGAATTAGTCCCCGGCTTCCTGGACTAGGCCACGGGCTGAAGAAATATGGTAGCGGAGTCGTGAGTATGGGCCCGCTTCCGGCGGCGTTCCTCTCCTCTCTGCAGCAGTCTCTCCAGACAGCCTCCCCCCAAGTCCCGGGGAGTTGAAGCAGGCGAGTGGTCCCGGCGTGCCATGGACACCTTAAGTCGGGAGCGGCAACTCCTAGCGAGCGCTCCGACTTTGGGGTGGCTGCCGCCGGGGGGAGAAAAATTTAGACCGCGGCTTCTAGTGGCGCTAGGCCGCGGCTTCAAATCTAGTCCCCGGCTTTTTCCGGGGACTGGGCCGCTGGCCGGAGTTTTTTTGCCGGCGTCAGCTTGAGAGGGCGCGGTCGCGGAGGTGGGCTCCGCCCCCGGCGGCGTCTCCTTCCGGCGGGACCGCCCTCCGACTTTGGGGCCGCCTCCGCCGGAAATTTAGATCGCGGCTTCGGTGGCCGCTAGGCCGCGGTTTCAAATTTAGTCCCCGGCTTTTGCCGGGGATAGGCCGCGGCCGGAAGTTGGGGGGATGAGAGCCCTGACGTCTAGGCCGCGCCTCCTGACCCTCCCTTCTGAAGCTCGGCTACATGAGCACTTCCTCTTTGATAGAGAAGCGCTCTTTTTTAAAAGATTGGAGCCACAGGCAATTCCACCTGGAGAAACTCACTAAGTGACGCTGGGATACAGGACTGGGGTGAGTGCTACTACCACCAGCCTGATTGTTGTGCACTTTTGCGCCCCTTCCGCTGACTGACACATCCAGTTTATTGTGTACTGTGACGGATTCAGAATGTCCAAAAGAACCAAGACGCATACGATACTTTATACCGCATGCATTGCTTGTAGGTCCCCTTTTCCGCATGCCCAGACTTCTCGGATCTGCGAGGCCTGTGACTCTGAACGGGCTCAGGAACCCTCTCCTATAGCCGAGCCTAATGCGCCAAGCCCTCCTGAATGGGCCCTTTCCCTGGCGCAATCTGTGGCGTCATTAACCAGAGCAGTCGAGTCCCTTCAGGCTCCCGATAGGAGCAGGGACAGTGGTTCACCTGTCTTGGCTACATCTCAGGAACCTCAGGCCTGCAGGGGCCGCGCTCGCACCAGGCAGACACAGGGGAAACGAACCCACACTGTGTCGCCCATGCCGTCTGGAGCCTCGGCATCTTTTAGTTCCGTCTCCCTCTCCCTTGGCAAGTGATCAATATTCGGATTCCGATTTGGAGGGGTCACTTAATATAGAGGCGCAGTATAGTCAAGAAACAATTGACAGTTTGATCGAAGCTATCAATCAAACTCTGGGGATAGACGATGAGTCCACCTTGACCTCTAGTCACAAGGTGACCTTTAAACGAGCCAGGCAAGCCCATAAAGTTTTTGGTGCTCATCCTGAGTTTGAGGAATTAGTGCAGCGCCACCGGGAGAAACCGGACAAGCGCTTTGCTGGACAAAAGGCTCTCAATACTAGATATCCTTTTGCTCCTGAGCTCCTTAAGAAGTGGACAGAATCTCCTTCGGTTGATCCTCCTGTTTCGCGTTTGGCATCTAAAACGCTCCTCTCCATTCCCAGCGGCTCCTCTATTAAGGAGCCAACGGATCGTCTAATTGAGAGTTTGGCCCGTTCGGTATTTGAGGCATCAGGTTCTGCTCTCTCTCCTTCTTTTGCAGCGACTTGGGTTGCCAAGGCCATGATATCCTGGTCGGAGTCTCTAAATAGAGCTCTTCACGGCATAGAGGTGCCGTCTGAGGTAACCCAGATTTCTAATCAAATAGCTCTTGCTGGAGACTTCTTAATTAATGCATCCATGGATGCGGCAAATTGCGCAGCATTAGCCGCTGCTAATGCAATTGCCATTAGAAGATCCTTGTGGCTAAGAACCTGGCGAGCGGATTCAACTTCAAAAAAGTCGCTTACATCTTTACCATATCACAGTGGTCGGTTATTTGGCGAGAGATTGGATCAGCTCATATCTGATGCAACAGGAGGGAAGAGCAATTTCCTTCCTCAGCAAAGGATTAAACAACCTTTTCGTCGACAACCTCAGCCTCGTTTTAGAGCCTTTCGTAACCCAGGCTGGGCCATGCCAGCCACCTCCAGAGGCTCAGGTCGGCCTAATCAGGCCAAAGATCGCCAGGTCACCTACAGGACCAATCCTCTGGGAAGAGGGAGATCTTATCAGTCAAGATCCAGAGGGTCCAAACCCCAAAGATTTTCGGACAAATGACTGGAGGCAAAATCCGGTCAATTTTTCCAGGGTAGGCGGCCGCTTACTCTGGTTTCGTCCCACTTGGCTATCAGTGACTCACGACGAGTGGGTCAAGGAGTTAGTCTCCACAGGGTACAAAATAGAATTTACCAGCCTTCCCCCAAATCGCTTTTTCCCCTCGCGCCTTCCCAAGGAGGAGTCTCGAGGTCATGCCTTATTCAAGGCGGTCGAGTCTCTTCGGCACAGCGGGGTTGTTGTACCTGTACCAGAGGTCGAAAGAGGTCAGGGTTTTTATTCCAACCTGTTCATTGTACCCAAGAAGGATGGGACCGTAAGGCCCATTCTGGATCTAAAGAGATTAAACCGATTTGTCAAAATTCGGCATTTCCGAATGGAATCTCTCCGTTCGGTCATTGCAGCCATGGAAAGAGGGGAATTTCTAGCATCGATAGACATCCAGGATGCCTATCTTCATATTCCCATATTTCCCCTCATCAAAAGTTTCTTCGGTTTGCCATCGACAAGCTTCATTTTCAGTTCGCAGCCCTGCCATTCGGGCTAGCCACAGCCCCCAGGGTATTCACAAAGGTCATGGCTGCTGTTGTATCCATTTTGCACTCCAGGGGGATAGTCATTCTGCCTTACTTAGACGATCTCCTCATCAAGGGGCCGTCTTTTCAGACCTGCGAGGAAAGTGTCAACATTACGTTAGACACCCTTGCTCGTTTGGGGTGGCTGGTGAATATGAAGAAGTCATCTCCCGTGCCATCTCGGAAGATCACCTTTTTAGGGATGAATTTCGACACCACTCAGGGGTTGGTAATTCTTCCTCAGGACAAGGCCTTAGTTCTCCGCCAGGAGGTACGGATACTTCGCCAACCAATTCCTCACACCATCCGGTTTTGCATGAGGGTCCTAGGAAGGATGGTGGCGGCAATCGAGGCTATTCCGTTTGCCCAGTTTCATCTTCGCCCCCTTCAGCATGCACTCTTGGCAGTATGGGACGGGAGCCCTTACTCCCTCAATCTGCGGTGTCGTCTGTCCCTGCAGATCAGACAGACTCTTACGTGGTGGACGAGGGACACCACTCTTCGACAGGGTCGTTTGTTTCCTCCAAATTTTTGGTTGGTAGTCACAACGGACGCCAGCCTTCTCGGATGGGGAGCAGTGTTTCGTCACCACACAGCTCAGGGAATTTGGTCTCAGCAAGAATCGACCCTCCCAATCAATATTTTAGAGATCCGAGCGGTTCGGCTGGCTTTGAGGCATTTTCACCAGCATCTGGCGGGCCGCCCAGTCCGAATACAATCGGACAATGCCACGGCGGTGGCATACATAAACCATCAGGGAGGTACCCGCAGCAGGGCGGCCATGCACGAGGTAAAACAGATTCTGACCTGGGCAGAGGAAAATCGCTCTGTGATTTCAGCAGTCCACATACCGGGCGAGGAAAACTGGGCAGCAGATTTTCTCAGCCGTCACGGCATAGCATCAGGGGAATGGTCTCTACATCCCGAGATTTTTCAGCAGATATGCCGACGCTGGGGAACCCCAGATGTGGACCTGATGGCTTCCAAGATAAATGCCAAAGTGCCCAACTTTGTTTCCCGGTACCGGGATCCTCAGGCAATTGCAGTAGATGCCCTGGTTCTACCATGGAATCAGTTTCATCTTCCATACTTGTTTCCACCAATAGCTCTGCTCCCAAGGGTGATCAGAAAGATCAGGTTAGAAGGAGTCCCAGCGATATTAATCGCTCCAGATTGGCCACGTCGCCCATGGTACGCGGAGCTGGTACAATTGCTCGCCGACGCACCCTGGCGACTGCCAGAGCGCGCGGACCTTCTCTCTCAAGGCCCAGTTTACCACCAGAACTCAGCGGTCCTGTGTTTGACGGCTTGGCCGTTGAATCTTGGATCCTGACTAGGGCTGGATTCTCTAAAAAGGTCGCCGCGACGATGGCTAGCGCCCGAAAGCCTGTTTCGGCTCGCATCTACCACGGGACTTGGAAGGTCTTTTTTACTTGGTGCAGGGAACATGATTGTTCCCCGCTTCGGTTTTCAATTCCAAACATTCTGTCATTTCTCCAGGCAGGCCTAGATTCAGGTCTAGCACCAAGTACGCTTAGACGCCAGATATCAGCCTTATCAGTGCTTTTTCAGCGAAGGATCGCGTCTAATTTTCAAGTTAGGACCTTTATTCAGGGGGTTGTCCATATAGTTCCCCCCTACAAGGCTCCCTTAGATGTTTGGGATCTCAATCTAGTCCTGGGAGTCCTGCAGGAGTCTCCTTTTGAACCTTTGCAGGAGGTTTCTCTGTCATTTCTTTCCTGGAAGGTGGTGTTTTTGGTAGCCATAACATCCATAAGGCGGGTTTCGGAGCTGGCTGCACTGTCTTGTCGAGCTCCATACTTACTTTTCCATCAGGATAAGGTAGTGCTCAGACCAACACCACCTTTTCTGCCTAAGGTCGTGTCCTCATTTCATATTAATGAGGACATTGTTTTGCCCTCATTTTGCCCAGCTCCGACGCACCGAGTGGAGAAGGCTCTCCATACGCTGGATCTGGTGAGAGCACTCAGGAAATATGTATCTCGGACGGCGTCCTTTCGACAGACGGATACGCTGTTTGTCCTTCCTGAAGGTCGCAGGAAGGGACTTGCTGCCTCTAAATCAACCCTGGCTAGGTGGATTCGGTTAGCCATTCAGGAGGCTTACCGCATCAGAGGCGCGGTGGTTCCCGCAGGGATCAAGGCTCACTCCACCAGAGCGGTGGGTGCCTCCTGGGCCCTTCGACATCAGGCTTCGGTGGAACAGGTTTGTAAGGCAGCAACCTGGTCCAGTCTGCATACCTTTTCCAAGCATTATAATGTCCATACCCAGGCTTCTGCGGATGCCAGTCTGGGTAGAAGGATTCTTCAGGGCGCGGTAGCGCACCTATGAGCAATGCCTATGTATATTTGCACTGTGGAGTCAGTTTCCCACCCAAGTGGACTGCTTTGGGACGTCCCACAGTCCTGTGTCCCCCAATGAGACGAAGGAGAAATACGGATTTTTGTGTTACTCACCGTAAAATCCTTTTCTCCGAGACGCTCATTGGGGGACACAGTTCCCTCCCTAATAGCCGGATGGCTTTGTTTTGAGTTAACTCTATTCTCTGATTAGTTGGTATCAGCAGTTTTTTCTTCTGGATATGCTGTATCTGTGTTAACTCTGATTTATTTTAGCCTCCTACTGCTTTTTGCACTAAACTGGGTTTGCCTGTGACCAGTGCTGAGGTGTATACGGCGGAGGAGGAGCTAACCTTTTTTTATGTTTACTTAGTGTCAGCCTCCTAGTGGCGGTAGCATACACCCACAGTCCTGTGTCCCCCAATGAGCGTCTCGGAGAAAAGGATTTTACGGTGAGTAACACAAAAATCCGTATTTTCTGGCTCTGGGGTTATTGTACGATGAACCTAATGTCACTGATCAAGCTGAAAAAACCTTGTTGGCATTAAATCAGGGTCTTGAAGACGCTGAGTTGTACTGTCAGAAATTCTGAAAGTGGGCAGTCCTGACCAAATGGTATGATGATGCTTTGGCAGCCCTTTTTCGGAAGGGGCTGTCAGAGAATGTAAAGGATGTTATGGTGGGATTCCCTGCTCCCTCTGGTCTCAATGATTCTATGTCATTGGCTATTCAAATTGACAGACGTTTGCGTGAGCGCAGAGATATGCGTGAGATGGTGTTGCCTTGTGAGCCAGCTCCTGAGCCCATGCAGTGTGATAGAGTGACTTCTGGGGCTCAGCGTCATGAGTTTCGAAAGCGCAATGGGTTATGTTTCTACTGTGGTGATGCCTCTCATGCTATTTCACAAGTAAAAAAGAGGAGCAGCATCCGTCCAGGTGAAGAATAAGAAAAGCTTTATTCTGCCATGACAAAAAACGACGTTTCGGCCATACAGTGGCCTTTTTCAAGTATATCAAAACAGACAAAAGGCGTCCTCTAAATAGTGTGGAGGAGCCAATCACTATTGAGGTTACGCCTATATGTTAATAGACATATAAATAAATGTACCAAAATAATACAAAACAGTGATCAGAAATCAAAAATGTAAAGAATACTAATACATCACACATACACTGCGATCGTTTCCTCAAATATCCTAACAGAACTGGATATAAACAATGTTATAAATAGTGGCAAACCAATCATGATCCAGCTATAGTGTGTCCCTGGTAACGATAAACCTATCAAACAGCAGAATATAACAATCGGATTACCACCAATCGGAATAATAATCCTGCTTTGGCGCCATATCCACTATCCCATCCTCGGTGCCGTGACAGAAAACCACTTCAAGATACGTATAACGGCGCCGTTCACTGCATCAGGCAGATGACGTATACATCTGCGCCAAGAAGGACGACCTCCTATCCAATCCGGATCTCTTCTCATATCACGGGGCCCATCAGGTGATCACAAGGTCACGTGGCCCATGTCGTCATCTGGCTCGCGCTTGCGCAATGCATAATTAACTGGAAGTCTCACGAAAAAGACGTCCCAAGTGGATGTCAGACCAGGATAAGTATCGCGATATTTCGGGACATAATACACACTCACAAGACAGTGCAATATAAAGAAATTTAAGCTAAATACAACGGACAAAATTGGAGGGCACGGAGATTCACAGTAATATAGAAAAATAATTCCTTACAAAACTAAAAATTCAAAAAATCACCAATTACTGTGAATCTCCGTGCCCTCCAATTTTGTCCGTTATACGTATCTTGAAGTGGTTTTCTGTCACGGCACCGAGGATGGGATAGTGGATATGGCGCCAAAGCAGGAGGATTATTCCGATTGGTGGTAATCCGATTGTTATATTCTGCTGTTTGATAGGTTTATTGTTACCAGGGACACACTATAGCTGGATCATGATTGGTTTGCCACTATTTATAACATTGTTTATATCCAGTTCTGTTAGGATATTTGAGGAAACGATCGCAGTGTTTGTTGTTATGATTTGGTAGCTGAGGAGTGCAGGTAAAAAAAGGCAATACACCAGAGCAGTTGGAAACTATGAGATTGCAGTACCCTGACTAACCACCACAACTAGAGGCAGCCGTGGAGCGTTCCTACGTTGGTCCTAGACGCCTCGTCACAGCCTGAGAAACTAACTACACCTAAAGATAGAAATAGGAAAGCTATCTGCCCCGGAGCAGATCCCTAAAGACAATAGAAAGCCCCCAAACATGTAATGGCAGTTAGACAAGATGAAATACTGACACAGAAAGAAAATGGTATGAGCAAACGCTGGGGCCCAAACTAACTAAATAGAAAAGGACAGGAAGGGTACTTACTGCAATCCCAGAAAACCCTGAAAAGCACCAACACCACTAATTTCAAAAACACCTGAGATCACACGACCTCTACCACCTAAATTAGCTCTCTGGTGTAACAAAATCAAAACAGCAGCCACTGAAAAAACTGGAAAAAGCAAAAGTACATACATAAGTGGCTGAACTAAACTGAGAGGGCAAAAGCCCCCGGAGGGGACCCTGAAGGCCCCCACAGAAGTGCAGGACAAAAATGCAAAAATATAGCACAAAAACAAAAAGAAGAAAATGTCTTATCTGTTAGCAGGAGATGCAGACACGACACAGCAGGCTACAAGGGAAACAGGAATGAAGGATTCAGACCAGAACAATTGATCACCTGCAACCCTGATGGGAAGGTGACTCCCTTATATAAGACCAGTCAGTAACACCTGATTCCCAGTCCTCACAATCTTCACTGGACAGACCAGCACCGCTTGTAACCACCAGAGGAAGCCTCTGCTCAGAACTCATCTCAAACCCATTCACAACAGTACCCCCCCTTGAGGAGGGGTCACCGAACCCTCACCTGAGCAACCAGGCCGGTCAGGATGAGTTCTATGATACGCACGGATAAGTCTCCTAGCATGGATGTCCGAAGCAAACACCCAAGAATTGTCTTCCTGACCATAACCTCTCCATTTAACCAAATACTGGAGTTTCCGTCTATAAAACGAGAATCTAATATTTTCTCAACCACATACTCCAGATTGCCCTCAACCAAAACAGGGTCAGGAGGCACAGCAGCAGGAACCACTGGCTCAACAAACCTCTTCAACAAGGACTTGTGGAACACGTTATGGATCTTAAATGTCCCTGGAAGAAGCAAACGAAAAGAAACAGGATTAATAATCTCCATGATCTTATAAGGTTCAATGAACCTAGGCTTAAATTTAGGAGATGTCACTCTCATAGGAATATTCTTTGAGGACAACCAGACCAAGTCCCCCACTCCAAACCGAGGACCATCAGTCCCATGCGCTTAGCAAACCGCTGGGCCCTCTCCCGAGAGAGGGACAACCTCTCCACCACCCGGTCCCAAATCCGTTGCATACGCTCCACAACAGAGTCAACACCTGGACAGACAGAAGCCTCCGTCTGTCCTGAAGAAAATCGAGGGTGAAACCCAGAATTACAGAAAAACGGAGACATCAAAGTGGCAGAGCTAGCCCTATTATTAAGAGCAAACTCAGCCAAAGGCAAAAAAGAGACCCAGTCATCCTGATCAGCAGACACAAAGCATCTTAGATAAGTCTCCAATGTCTGGTTTGTTCTCTGTTTGACCATTGGTCTGAGGATGAAATGCCGAGGAGAAAGACAATTGAACACCCAGTTTAGAACAAAAAGTCCTCCAAAATCTGGAAACAAACTGGACTCCTCTGTCAGACACAATGTTCTCAGGAATGCCGTGTAAACGAACCACGTGCTGAAGGAACAACGGCACCAATTCAGAGGAGGAAGGCAACTTAGGTAATGGCACAAGATGTATCATTTTGGAAAACCTATCACAAATTACCCAGATGGTGGTCATTCTCTGAGAAACAGGAAGGTCGGAAATGAAATCCATAGAGATATGGGTCCATGGTCTCTTGGGCACAGGCAATGGCATCAACAAACCACTAGAGCGAGAGCAAGGCTTGAGCGAGAGCAAGCCCCGCAGGACTGCACAAATTCCCTGACATCACGAGACAAGGTAGGCCACCAAAAGGACCGACTAACCAAGTCTCTGGTACCAAAAATTCCGGGATGCCCAGCCAATGCGGAACAATGAATCTCAGACATCACACTCTTTTTCCACTGATCCAGGACAAACAATTTTCCAACCGGGCAGCGCTCGGGCCTATCCTCCTGACACCCCTCCAGAGCAAGTCTCAAATTGGGCGAGATGGCGGAAAGAACTACACCCTCTTTCAAAATAACAGAAGGATCAGATAACTCAGGAGAGTCCGCAAGGAAGCTCCTCGAGAGGGCATCCGCCTTAACATTCTTAGTGCCAGGAAGAAAGGAAACCACAAAATTAAAACGTGTGAAAAACAAGGCCCACCTGGCCTGTCTAGGATTGAGTCGCTTGGCAGATTCCAGATAGACCAGATTCTTATGGTCCATAAGGACCACCACCTGATGTTTGGCTCCCTCCAGCCAATGTCTCCACTCTTCAAAAGCCCACTTCATGGCCAATAACTCCCGATTACCCACGTCATAATTACGTTCAGTAGGAGAAAATTTTCGAGAGAAAAAAGCACAAGGGTTACTTTTAGAGGTCTCTGGATCTTTTTGGGACAAAACGGCACCTGCCCCAATTTCAGAGGCATCAACCTCCACCTGAAATGGCAGAGAAACATCAGGCTGCCGTAGAACAGGAGCAGAAGTGAATCTCTACTTAAGTTCCTGAAATGCAGAGACTGCCTCAGGAGGCCAATTCACCACATCAGAACCCTTTCTGGTCAAATCAGTTAATGGTTTAACAATAACCGAGAAATTACCAATAAATTTACGATAAAAATTGGCAAAACCCAAAAATCTCTGAAGAGCCTTTAATGAAGTAGGTTGGACCCAATCACAGATGGCCTGAACCTTGACCGGGTCCATTTCAATAACAGATGGGGACAAAATGAATCCCAGAAATGAGATCCTCTGTACGCCAAAAAGACACTTTGATCCCTTCACATACAGAGTATTCTCTCTCAAAATCTGGAATACAGTTCGAACATGTTTCACATGAGAGTCCCAGTCATTAGAAAAAATCAAGATATCATCCAAATAAACAATCAGAAATTTGTCCACAAAATCCCTGAAAATGTCATTCATGAAGGACTGGAAGACGGAAGGAGCATTAGTGAGCCCAAAGGGCATCACTAGGTACTCAAAATGCCCTTCAGGGGTATTGAATGCCGTTTTCCATTCATCCCCGTGCTTAATGCGAATAAGGTTATACGCCCCCCTGAGGTCAAGCTTGGTAAACCAAGTAGCGTTTTTCACCCTGGAAAACAGGTCAGAAATCAAGGGTAACGGGTATTGATATTTCACAGTAATATTGTTCAAGAGCGATAATCAATACACGGCCTCAATGAACCATCCTTTTTGGCCACAAAGAAAAAACCGGCACCTAAGGGTGAAGAGGATGGTCTGATATGACCCTTCTCCAATGATTCCTTGATATAAGACCGCATAGCGTCATGTTCAGATACAGACAAGTTAAAAAGGCGACCCTTAGGGAATTTACTACCGGCACTAATTCAATAGCGCAGTCATAGCTCCTATGGGGAGGCAAGGATGCAGATTTACTTTCGCTAAACACATCAGAAAAATCAATCAAAAAGTCAGGAACATCCTGAGCCTGGGGGGAGGCAGAAAAAACAGGAGTGTTGGTATTAACACATTGGCAGCCCCAACTGGTTACAGACACAGATTTCCAATCCAAAACAGGATTATGAGACTGTAACCAAGGGAAACCCAGCACGAATATGTCATGCAGATTATACAGAACCAAAAATTTGCAGCACTCCTGGTGATCAGGTTCAACCCTCATTATCACCTGAGTAGAAAACTGGGGTTTATTCTCAGCCAAAGGGGTAGAATCGATCCCCAGTAGGGGAATAGACTTCTGTAGGGGTATCAAGGGAAACCCACAACGTCTAGCAAAATCATAATCCATCAGGTTAATAGCTGCTCCAGAATCAACGAAAGCCTGAGCAGAAAATGAGGACAGAGAGCATATCAGAGTGACAGTTAATAAAAACTTAGTCTGAACACTACCCAAGACAACTGAGCGTGCAAAACGTCTTCCCCGCTTAGGGCAGACTGAAATAGCATGAGAGGCATCACCACAGTAGAAACATAACCCATTGCGCTTTCGAAACTCATGACGCTGTGCCCCAGACACCACTCTATCACACTGCATGGGTTCAGAAGCTGGTTCACAAGGCAACACCATTCCACGCATACTTCTCCGCTCACGCAAACGTCTGTCAATTTGATTCGCTAATGACATAGAATCATTGAGACCAGAGGGGACAGGGAATCCCACCATAACATCCTTTACATTATCTGACAGACCCTTCCGGAAAAGGGCTGCCAAAGCGTCGTCATTCCATTTGGTCAGGACTGCCCACCTACGGAATCTCTGACAGTATAACTCAGCGTCATCAAGCCCCTGATTTAATGCCAACAAGGCTTTTTCAGCTTGATCAGTGACATTAGGCTCATCGTACAATAACCCCAAAGCCTGAAAAAATGCATCAACATCACTCAAAACAGGATCCCCAGGTGTCAGGGAAAAAGCCCAATCCTGAGGATCGCCGCGCAGGAGAGAGATGATAATTTGAACCTGCTGCGCTGCGTTCCCTGAGGACTTAGATTTTAAGGCAAAAAACAATTTACAATTATTTTTGAAATTCTGAAACTTAGCTCGATCCCCTAAAAACAAATCTGGCATGGGAATCCTAGGTTCCACAACAGGCAACCTAGCAAGATAGGTAGCAATACTCTGAACCTCAGTGGCAAGCTGATCCACACGGCCAGACAACTGTGCAAACTCCATTGAGAGAAAAGATCCTCCCCAGCACCCAGAGATACAGAGGGAAAAAAAAAAATGCAACAAACAGAAAAATATCTCTGACAACTCTGACAACCTTTTTTCTTTCACAATATTTTTCCCTTCTGTGAGTACCACACAATTTTCAGTTTGGGCCGGTGATACTGTTATGATTTGGTAGCTGAGGAGTGCAGGTAAAAAAGGCAATACACCAGAGAAGTTGGAATCTATGAGATTGCAGTACCCTGACTAACCACCACAACTAGAGGCAGCCGTGGAGCGTTCCTACGTTGGTCCTAGATGCCTCGTCACAGCCTGAGAAACTAACTACACCTAAAGATAGATATAGGAAAGCTATCTGCCCCGGAGCAGAACCCCAAAGACAATAGAAAGCCCCCAAACATGTAATGGCGGTTAGACAAGATGAAATACTGACACAGAAAGAAAATAGTATGAGCAAACGCTGGGGCCCAAACTAACTAAATAGAAAAGGACAGGAAGGGTACTTACTGCAATCCCAGAAAACCCTGAAAAGCACCAACACCACTAATTTCAAAAACACCTGAGATCACACGACCTCTACCACCTAAATTAGCTCTCTGGTGTAACAAAATCAAAACAGCAGCCACTGAAAAAACTGGAAAAAGCAAAAGTACAAACATCAGTGGCTGAACTAAACTGAGAGGGCAAAAGCCCCCGGAGGGGACCCTGAAGGCCCCCACAGAAGTGCAGGACAAAAATGCAAAAATATAGCACAAAAACAAAAAGAAGAAAATGTCTTATCTGTTAGCAGGAGATGCAGACACGACACAGCAGGCTACAAGGGAAACAGGAATGAAGGATTCAGACCAGAACAATTGATCACCGGCAACCCTGATGGGAAGGTGACTCCCTTATATAAGACCAGTCAGTAACACCTGATTCCCAGTCCTCACAATCTTCACTGGGCAGACCAGCACCGCTTGTAACCACCAGAGGAAGCCTCTGCTCAGAACTCATCTCAAACCCATTCACAACAGTTTGTGTGATGTATTAGTATTCTTTACATTTTTGATTTCTGATCACTGTTTTGCATTATTTTGGTACATTTATTTATATGTCTATTAACATATAGGCGTAACCTCAATAGTGATTGGCTCCTCCACACTATTTAGAGGACGCCTTTTGTCTGTTTTGATATACTTGAAAAAGGCCACTGTATGGCCGAAACGTCGTCTTTTGTCATGGCAGAATAAAGCTTTTCTTATTCTTCACCTGGACGGATGCTGCTCCTCTTTTTACTTGTGGACTTTGTGGCCCATTTGGATCCATGGACCAGAGCGTGCATCCCTGACTCGTTTGTGTGCTGTCTACACATTGCTGTTTGGATCTCATGCTATTTCAGTCTGCCCTAAGCGGGGAAGACGTTTTGCACGCTCAGTTGTCTTGGGTAGTGTTCAGACTAAATTTCTGTTGACTGTTACCCTGATTTGCTCCCTGTCCACATTTTCTGCTCAGGCTTTTGTTGATTCAGGAGCAGCTATTAACCTGATGGATTTTGACTTTGCCAAACGTTGTGGGTTTCCCATGATACCCCTGCGGAAGTCTATTCCCCTACTGGGCATTGATTCCACCCCTTTGGCGGAGAATAAACCCCAGTTTTCTACTCAGGTGATAATGAGGGTTGAACCAGATCATCAAGAGAGTTGCAAATTTCTGGTGCTGTATAATCTGCATGACATTATTGTACTAGGTTTCCCTTGGTTACAGTCTCATAATCCTGTTTTGGATTGGAAATCTGTGTCTGTGACCAGTTGGGGCTGCCAATGTGTTAATGCCGACACTCCTGTTTTTTCTGCCTCTCCCAAGTCTCAGGATGTTCCTGACTTTTTGACTGATTTTTCAGATGTATTTAGTGAAAGTAAATCTGCATCTTTGCCCCCTCACAGGAGCTACGATTGCGCTATTGAATTAGTGCCTGGTGGTAAATTTCCTAAAGGTCGCCTTTTTAACTTGTCTGTACCTGAACACGATGCTATGCGATCTTATATCAAGGAGTCATTGGAGAAGGGTCATATCAGACCATCCTCTTCACCCTTGGGTGCCGGTTTTTTCTTTGTGGCCAAAAAGGATGGTTCATTGAGGCCGTGTATTGATTATCGTCTCTTGAATAAGATCACTGTGAAGTATCAATATCCGTTACCCTTGATTTCTGACCTGTTTTCCAGGGTGAAAAGTGCTACTTGGTTTACCAAGCTTGACCTCAGGGGGGCGTATAACCTTATTCGCATTAAGCACGGGGATGAATGGAAGATGGTGTTTAATACCCCAGAGGGGCATTTTGAGTACCTAGTGATGCCCTTTGGGCTCACTAATGCTCCTTCCGTCTTCCAATCCTTCATGAATGATATTTTCAGGGCTTTTGTGGATGAATTTCTGATTGTTTATTTGGATGATATCTTGATTTTTTCCAATGACTGGAACTCTCATGTGAAACATGTTCGGACTGTGTTACGGATTTTGAGAGAGAATGCACTGTATGTGAAGGGATCAAAGTGTCTTTTTGGCGTACAGAAGGTCTCATTTCTGGGATTCGTTTTGTCTCCGTCTGTTATTGAAATGGACCCGGTCAAGGTTCAAGCCATCTGTGATTGGGTCCAGCCTACTTCATTAAAGGCTCCTCAGATATTTTTGGATTTTGCCAATTTTTATCGTAAATTTATTGGTAATTTCTCCGGTATTGTTAAACCATTGACTGATTTGACCAAAAAGGGTTCTGATGTGGTGAATTGGCCTCCTGAGGCAGTCTCTGCGTTTCAGGAACTTAAGCAGAGATTCACTTCTGCTCCTGTTCTACGGCAGCCTGATGTTTCTCTACCGTTTCAGGTGGAGGTTGATGCCTCTGAAATTGGGGCAGGTGCCATTTTGTCCCAAAGATCCAGAGACCTCTAAGAGTAACCCTTGTGCCTTTTTCTCTCGAAAATTTTCTCCAACTGAACGTAATTATGACGTGGGTAATCGGGAGTTATTGGCCATGAAGTGGGCTTTTGAAGAGTGGAGACATTGGCTGGAAGGAGCCAAACATCAGGTGGTGGTCCTCACGGACCATAAGAATCTGGTTTATCTCGAATCAGCCAAGCGACTTAATCCTAGACAAGCCAGGTGGGCCTTGTTTTTCACACGTTTTAATTTTGTGGTTTCTTTTCTTCCTGGCACTAAGAATGTTAAGGCGGATGCCCTCTCGAGGAGTTTCTTTGCGAACTCTCCTGAGTTATCTGATCCTACTGTTATTTTGAAAGAGGGTGTAGTTCTTTCCGCCACATAGAGTGCTTTCAGTGGGAGAAGCAAAATAGGAATCTTGTGGGTATGATACCTTTTAATGGCTAACAAAGGTATCATACCCACAAGATTCCTATTTTGCTTCTCCCACTGAAAGCACTCTATATGTTTTTTTTCTACTGGCTAACACTGTACCAAACCAATTTTTTTTTCGTTTATCTTTCCGCCATCTCGCCCAATTTGAGACTGGCCTTGGAAGGGTGTCAGGAGGATAAACCTGAGCGCTGCCCTATTGGGAAATTGTTTGTCCCAGACCAGTGGAAGAAGAGTGTGATGTCTGAGATTCATTGTTCCGCGTTGGCTGGTCATCCCGGGATTTTTGGTACCAGAGACTTGGTGAGTCGGTCCTTTTGGTGGCCTACTTTGTCTCGTGACGTCAGGGAATTTGTGCAGTCCTGTGGGACTTGCTCTCGCTCCAAGCCTTGCTCTCGCTCTAGTGGTTTGTTAATGCCATTACCTGTGCCCAAGAGGCCATGGACCCATATCTCTATGGATTTTATTTCCGACCTCCCTGTTTCTCAGAGAATGACCGCTATCTGGGTAATCTGTGATAGGTTTTCCAAGATGATACATCTTGTGCCATTACCTAAGCTACCTTCCTCCTCTGAATTGGTGCCTTTGTTCCTTCAGCACGTGGTTCTGTTACATGGCATTCCGGAGAACATTGTGTCTGACAGAGGAGTCCAGTTTGTTTCCAGATTTTGGAGGACATTTTGTTCTAAACTTGGTGTTCAATTATCTTTCTCCTCTGCTTTTCATCCTCAGACCAATGGACAAACCGAGAGAACAAACCAGACCTTGGAGACTTATTTGAGATGTTTTGTGTCTGCTGATCAAGATGACTGGGTCTCTTTTTTGCCTTTGGCTGAGTTTGCTCTTAATAATAGGGCTAGCTCTGCCACCTTGATGTCTCCATTTTGGGTTTCACCCTCGATTTTCTTCGGGACAGGCGGAGGCTTCTGTCTGTCCGGGTGTTGACTCTGTTGTGGAGCGAATGCAGCAGATTTGGGACCAGGTAGTGGAGAGTTTGTCTCTCTCTCAGGAGAAGGCCCAACGGTTTGCCAACCGGCATAGGACTGATGGTCCTCGGTTTAAAGTGGGGGACTTGATTTGGTTGTCCTCAAGAAATATCCCTATGAGGGTTGCATCTCCAAAGTTTAAGCCCAGGTTCACTGGACCTTATAAGATCATGGAGATTCTTAATCCTGTTTCCTTCCGTTTGCTTCTTCCAGGGACATTTAAGATCCATAACGTGTTCCACAAGTCCTTATTGAAGAGGTTTGTCGAGCCAGTGGTTCCT
>JARQOD010000003.1:46085129-46198189 GCA_033576555.1 Oophaga sylvatica
GGTTTCCCCTTTTTCTGGGATTCATTTGTCTCCGTCTGTTATGAAATGGACCCGGTCAAGGTTCAAGCCATCTGTGATTGGGCCCAAAGCCTACTTCATTAAAGGCTCTTCAGATATATTTGGATTTTTGCCAAATTTTTAATCGTAAATTTATTGGTAATTTCTCCGGTATTGTTAAACCATTGACTTGATATTGACCAAAAGGGTTCTGATTGTGGTGAATTGGCCTCCTGAGGCAGTCTCTGTTTCAGGAATTTTAACAAGATTCACTCTGCTCCTGTTCTACGGCAGCCTGATGTTTTCTCTAACCGTTTCAGGTGGGGGTTGATGCCTTTTGAATTGGGGCAGTGCCATTTTGCCCCAAAAGATCCAGAGACCTCTAAGAGTAACACCTTTTTGCTTTTTCCCTCTCGAAAATTTTTCCCTCCCAACTGAACGAAAATTATGACTGGGTAAATCGGGAGTTATTGGGCCATGAAGTGGGCTTTTGAAGAGTGGAGACATGGCTGGAAGGAGCCAAACATCAGTGGTGGTCCTCAGGGACCATAAGAATCTGGTTTACTCGAATAAAGCCAAGCGACATTAATCCTAGACAAGCCAGGTGGGCCTTGTTTTTCCCCACTTTAATTTTGTGGTTTCTTTTCTTCCTGGCACTAAGAATGTTAAGCGGATGCCCTCTCGAGAGTTTCTTTGCGAACTCTCCTGAGTTATCTGATCCTACTGTTATTTGAAAGAGGGTTGTAGTTCTTTCCGCCACATAGAGTGCTTTCAGTGGGAGAAGCAAAATAGGAATTTTTGTGGGTATGATACCTTTAATGGCTAACAAAGGGTATCATACCCACAAGATTCCAAATTTGCTTCTCCCATTTAAAGCACTCTAATGTTTTTTTTCCTACTGGCTAACACTGTACCAAACCAATTTTTTTTTTATTTATCTTTCCGCCATCTCGCCCAAATTTTTAGACCTGGCCTTGGAAGGGTGTCAGAGGATAAACCTGAGCGCTGCCCTATTGGGAAATTGTTTGTCCCAGACCAGTGAAGAAGAGTGTGATGTCTGAGAATCATTGTTCCGCGTTGGGTCGGTCATCCCGGGATTTTTGGTACCAGAGACTTGGTGAGTCGGTCCTTTTGGTGGCCTACTTTGTCTCGTGACGTCAGGGAATTTGTGCAGTCCTGTGGGACTTGCTCTCGCTCCAAGCCTTGCTCTCGCTCTAGTGGTTTGTTAATGCCATTACCTGTGCCCAAGAGGCCATGGACCCATATCTCTATGGATTTTATTTCCGACCTCCCTGTTTCTCAGAGAATGACCGCTATCTGGGTAATCTGTGATAGGTTTTCCAAGATGATACATCTTGTGCCATTACCTAAGCTACCTTCCTCCTCTGAATTGGTGCCTTTGTTCCTTCAGCACGTGGTTCTGTTACATGGCATTCCGGAGAACATTGTGTCTGACAGAGGAGTCCAGTTTGTTTCCAGATTTTGGAGGACATTTTGTTCTAAACTTGGTGTTCAATTATCTTTCTCCTCTGCTTTTCATCCTCAGACCAATGGACAAACCAAGAGAACAAACCAGACCTTGGAGACTTATTTGAGATGTTTTGTGTCTGCTGATCAAGATGACTGGGTCTCTTTTTTGCCTTTGGCTGAGTTTGCTCTTAATAATAGGGCTAGCTCTGCCACCTTGATGTCCATTTCTGCAATTTTGGGTTTCACCCTCGATTTTCTTCGGGACAGGCGGAGGCTTCTGTCTGTCCGGGTGTTGACTCTGTTGTGGAGCGAATGCAGCAGATTTGGGACCAGGTAGTGGAGAGTTTGTCTCTCTCTCAGGAGAAGGCCCAACGGTTTGCCAACCGGCATAGGACTGATGGTCCTCGGTTTAAAGTGGGGGACTTGATTTGGTTGTCCTCAAGAAATATCCCTATGAGGGTTGCGTCTCCAAAGTTTAAGCCCAGGTTCACTGGACCTTATAAGATCATGGAGATTCTTAATCCTGTTTCCTTCCGTTTGCTTCTTCCAGGGACATTTAAGATCCATAACGTGTTCCACAAGTCCTTATTGAAGAGGTTTGTCGAGCCAGTGGTTCCTATGGCTGCGCCTCCTGACCCTGTTTTGGTTGAGGGCAATCTGGAGTATGTGGTTGAGAAAATATTGGATTCTCGTTTTTATAGACAGAAACTCCAGTATTTGGTTAAGTGGAGAGGTTATGGTCAGGAGGACAATTCTTGGGTGTTTGCTTCGGACATCCATGTAGGAGACTGATCCGTGCCTATCACCGAGCTCATCCTGATCGGCCTGGTTGCACAAGTGAGGGTTCGGTGACCCCTCCTCAAGGGGGGGTACTGTTATGAATGTGCTAGAGATGGTTTCTGAGCAGAGGCTCCCTCTGGTGGTTACAGACAGTACTGAACCTTTCAGCGAGGAGTGGCAATCTGGGTTCACTGACTGGTCTGATATAAGGGAGGTTCCCTCCCATGATGGTTGCCGGTGATCAATTGTTCTTGTCTCAATTGTGGTTCCTGGTTCACTTGGAAGTTTGCTGGAGTCTTGCCTGCATCTCCTGCTTTCAGATAAGATATTTTTGCTTTTCTTTTTGTGCTTGCTTTTTGCATTGTTTTCTGCACTTTTGTGGAGGTCAGCCAGGCCCCTCCTGGGGCCTGAGCTCCTCACAGTTTATCTGCAGCCACTGTTATTTGCTCATTTGCTTTTTCCTGTTTTTTCAGCGGCTGCGGCTTGGTTTTTGTTCAACACTGAGATCTGATTTAGTGGGTGGCGAGATTGTGTGATCTCAGTATTTTTGTAATCAGAATTGTTGGATTTTTGTAGGGTTTTCTGGGTTGCAGAAAGTAATCTTTCCTGTCCTATCCTATTTAGTCAGCTTGTGGCCCCAGCGTTTGCTCAGTCTATTTTCTGCCTATGTTTGTATTTTCATCTTGTCTAACCGCCATTATATGTTTGGGGGCTTCCTACTTTCTTTGGGGATCTGCTCCGGGGGCAGATAGCTTTCATCTTTCTGCTTTTAGGTGTAGTTATCTCTGAGGCTGTGACGAGGCGTCTAGGATCAACGTAGGAACGCTCCACGGCTACCTCTAGTTGTGTCGTTAGTTTAGGAATCTGCAACCCATCAGTTACCAACATCTCAGGTGTTAGGCTACCTGCTGTTGTTCCTGTCCTCCTCAGCTACCGAAACATAACAGGTCTCCAAACGCGACATGGCGCCACCATTTATTCCAGTTAATTTTGCGCTCAAAATGTCAAACAGTGCTCCCTCAATTCCGAGCTCCGACGTGCACCCAAACAGTGGTTTACCCTCACATATGGGTGTATCAGCGTACTCAGGAAAAATTGCTCAACAAGTTTGAGGGTCTAATTTCTCCTGTTACCCTTGGGAAAATAAAAAAAATTGGGGACTAAAAAAATTATTTTTTTTTGAAAAAATATTTTTTTATTTTCACGTCTCTGCGTTATAAATTTCTGTGAAGAACTTGGAGATTCAAAGTGCTCACCACACATCTAGATGAGTTCCTTGGGGGATCTAGTTTTCAAAATAGGGTCCCTTGTGGGGGTTATACTGTTTAGGCATATCATGGGCTCTGCAAACGTAACATGACGCCGCAGACCATTCCATCAAAGTCTGCATTTCAAAACGTCATTACTTCCCTTACAAGCCTCGACGTGTGCCCAAACAGTGGTTCCCCCCCACATATGGGGTATCAGAGTACTCAGGACAAACAGGACAACAACTTTCGGGGTCCAATTTCTCCTGTTACCCTTTTGCGAAAATAAAAAATTGTTGGCTAAAAAAATCATTTTTTGAGGAGAAAAGAAAAGATTTTTTATTTTCATGGCTCTGGGTTATAAACTTCTGTGAAGCCCTTGGGGGTTCAAAGTGCTCACCACACATCTAGATAAGTTCCTTGGGGCGGTCTAGTTTCCAAAATGGGGTCACTTGTGGTGATTTCTACTGTTTAGGCACATCAGGGGCTCTGCAAAGTAACATGACGCCGCAGACCATTCCATCAAAGTCTGCATTTAAAAACGTCATTACTTCCCTTACAAGCCCCGACGTGTGCCCAAACAGTGGTTCCCCCCACATATGGGGTACCAGCGTACTCAGGACAAACTGTACAACAACTTTTCAGGTCCAATTTCTCCTGTAACCATTGTGAAAATAAAAAATAGGGGGCTAAAAAATCATTTTTTGAGGAAAAAAATTATTTTTTTATTTTCACGGCTCTGCGTTATAAACTTCTGTGAAGCACCTGGGGGTTCAAAGTGCACACTATGCATCAAGATAAGTTCCTTAGGTGGTCTAGTTTCCAAAATGGGATCATTTGTGGGGGAGCTCCAAAGTTTAGGCACACAGGGGCTCTCCAAACACGACATGGTGTCTGCTAATGATTGGAGCTAATTTTCCATTCAAAAAGTCAAATGGCGCTCCTTCCCTTCTGAGCCCTGCCGTGCGCCCAAACAGTGGTTACCCCCCACATATGGGGTACCAGCGTGCGCAGGACAAACTGGACAACAACTTTTGGGGTCCAATTTATCCTGTTACCCTTGGGAAAATAAAATATAGCCGGCTAAAAAATCATTTTTGAGGAAAAAAAAAGATTTTTTTATTTTCACTGTTTATAAACTTCTGTGAAGCATCTTGGGGATTCAAAGTGCACACTACTCATCTAGATAAGCTCCTTGGGGGTCTAGTTTCCAAAATGGGGTCACCTGTGGGGGGTTTCTACTGTTTAGGCACATCAGGGGCTCTGCAAACGCAACATGACGCCCACAGAACATTCCTTCAAGTCTGCATTCCAAAATGGTGCTCCTTCCCTTCCCTTCTGAGCTCTCCCATGCGCCAAAACAGTGGTCCCCCCCACATATAGGGTATTGGCGTACTCTGGACAAATTGCACAACAACTTTTGTGGTTCAATTTCTCCTGTTACCCTTGTGAAAATAAAAAATAGCGGGCTAAAAAATCATTTTTGAAGAAAAAAATTATTTTTTTATTTTCACTACTCTGCGTTATAAACTTCTGTGAAGCACTTGGGGGTTCAGAGTGCTCACAACACACTAGATAAGTTCCTTAAGGGGTCTAGTTTCCAAAATGGTGTCACTTGTGGGGGTTTTTCACTGTTTAGGCACACAGGGGATCTCCAAACGCGTCATGTGTCTGCTAACGATTGGAGCTAATTTTCCATTCAAAAAGTCAAACGGCGCTCCTTCCCTTCTGGGCCCTGGCTGTGCCCAAACAGTGGTTTATGACCACATATGAGGTATCGGTGTACTCAGGAGAAATTGCCCAACAAATTTTAGGATCCATTTTATCCTGTTGCCCATGTAAAAATGAAAAAATTGATGCTAAAAGAAAATTTTTGTTGGAAAAATTAAAATGTCCATTTTTTCCTTCCAGGTTGCTTTAGTTCCTGTGATGCACCTGAAGGGTTAATAATCTTCTTGAATGTAGTTTTGAGTAGCTTGAGGGGTGCAGTTTTAGAATGGTGTCACTTTTGGGTATTTTCTGCCATATAGAGCCCTCAAAGTAACTTCAAATGTGAGGTGATACCTAAAAAAGAAATGGTTTTGTAAATTTTGTTGTAAAAATGAGAAATCGCTGGTCAACTTTTAACCCTTAACTTCCTAACAAATGAAAAATTTTGTTTTAAAATTGTGCTGATGTAAAGTAGACATGTGGGAAATGTTATTTATAACTATTTTGTGTCACATAGCTCTCTGGTTTAACAGAATAAAAATTAAAAATTTCAACATTTTCGCCAAACTTCCATTTTTTTTTCTAAAAAAAAACGCAAAAAATATCGACCTAAATTTACCACTAACATGAAGCCCAATATGTCACGAAAAAACAATCTCAGAATCGCTAGGATCCGTTGAAGAGTTCCTGAGTTATTACCTCATAAAGGGACACTGGTCAGAATTGCAAAAAATGGCAAGGTCTTTAAGGTCAAAATAGGCTGGGTCATGAAGGGGTTAAGAACGGCACCAAATGGCAGAACAGGAACCTTTTATCACCATTAGAATGGAGTGGTAGTGAGCGCTCTGTATTTTTTTAAAAATATTAATTTGATTACGATGTGCAGAACAGTGTAAAATAATAAGAATGATGTCTAGATCTGATATTGCTTCATACCCATGCATGTGTTGCGACGGTTTAGGCCTCTTTCACACATCCGTTTTTTTGTATCAGGCATGATCCGGTGTGTTGCTAAAAAAACTGATCCGGTACCGGATGCGTTTTTTTACCATTGACTTTCATTAGCGCCGGATCGTGCCTGATGTCATTGCGTTGTATCCGTTTTTGTCCGGATTCGGCGGAAATGTACATTCCGGCGGCCAGAGAAAACGGTGCATGTAACGTTTTTTTGTTTGCCGGAGCCACCTGATATGCCTGAAGCGGCGCATCAGGCGGCCGGAAACAATAGAAGTCAATGGAACCGGAGATAACGCCTTTATCCAAGCACGTTCACTCACCACTAATACATCAGTTGGCAGGGTGAAGCACCAGCTCTGACTCACTAAAGGTAGGCAAGTTCCATGGTTTTGCACACATCTATGCACTAATTGCATATTTGAAACATAGGATTTTAAAAATATGTGCATGTGGCAGATCATAGCTGGTCTGCAAAACAGCCCATTATCCCTGCTTCTGTATGTATCTGGGATACAAGCAACACCGCTTGTTTCTTCCATCCCAGTTCCCCATACAGGGATATCACTTTCTCATTGTGCCAAAGGGGAGTATGTGAATAAATCCCAACTATCTTGAAGAGTCCCACCATTGCTTTACATACCAGCAACAAATGCCTAAGGACTGTGGTCTCCAAAGATGGCCGCCTGCCTTCCACATCACAAAACAGAAGATTCAGTGGATGCGAATATCACTTGTTATGAGATTAGGGATGAGCAAATAGCTTCGGATAAGTCCTTATCTGTATAGCTATAGTGCTTACCGAGTACCTGCATCGGGTACCCAGATACCTGGAGCGCTCCTGATAATCAGCTGTTTGGCATTACAGTTGCATGTGTCGCGGCTGTGTGACAGTCACAACACATGAATGGAGAGCCTGTTTGTTGGGCTCTCCATGCATGTGTTGTGACTGTCACACAGCTGCGACACATGCAGCTGGGGCGCCGAACAGCTTTGCCTTGTACCTGTCTGTCTGCCCTCCAGGAGGCTGTATATCCTGGTCTCTGTGTCTTTGTTCCTGTGCCTTGTCTCGTTCCTTTCACTGTCTGTACTCTGTCCTATACCTGTGTCTGTTCTATCCCAGCCTGTTGCCTTTCCTTCCCAGCTCTGTGTACCCTTGTGTTTACTCCCTCTGTCTTGTCTGCTGCTGCAGAACCTTTTTCTGCAGCTCCTCTCCTCATACCTTTGCGATTCCACTTTGCTTCCCCCTGCTGCTGCAGAACCTCTTTCTGAAGCTCCCCTCCTCATACCTTTGCGGTTCCACTTTGCTTCGCCCCTGCTGCAGAACCTCTTGCTGCAACTTTCTCCGCATACCTTGCAGTTCCGCTTTGCTTCATTCTTGCTGCTGCAGAACCTCTTGCTGCAGCTACTCTTCCGCATACCTTTGCGGTTCCACTTTGCTCCGCTCCTGCTGCTGAACCACTTTCTGACTCTGCTCCGCACTCCTGCGGTTGTGCTCCATTCTGCTTTGCTCTGCTTCTTCTGAACCTCTTGCTACCAGTACCTGCACCTCCAGTGTGAACAGGTCCAAACCTGTTCCTTCATACATCACTCCTTCCTGCCAGTACCTACATCTCCAGTGTGAACAGGCCCAAACCTGTTCCTTCATACACCACTCCTTTCTACCAGTACCAGTACCTGCATCTCCAGTGTGAACAGGTCCAAACCTGTTCCTTCATACACCACTCCTTCCTGCCAGTACCAGCACCTGCATCTCCTGTGTGAACAGGTCTCTACCTTCCATACTCCACTCCTTCCTGCTCGTGTCCCTGGGTCTCAGCCGTGCCCGCCTGCCAGTGTACCAGCCGTGCCTGCCTGTCTGTGTCTCAGCCATGACCGCCTGCCAGAGTACTAGCCATGCCCGCCGTGCTCACCAGCCTGTCTGCTACTCGTACCTGTCCTAGTGTTTCATCTCCCCAAGTGGGATCAGCAGCCACAGCCAGACACCACTCTGGGGTGGCACCTGGCAGCTACCTGCCGCACAACCCTGACCTCACCACCAGAGGCTCCAGTGAAGAACGAAGTAGCTGTCTTAGTCACGCCCCTTCCAGGGTAGTCTGGTTTGTGGCACAGTGGGGCCACAACCCCCTCGCTCGCGCCAATCTGCCAAGGCGTGAGCGTGACACTGCTACATATTTCCACACACACGTTCTTCTCACAAAATTAGAATATCATCAAAAACTTAATTCATTTCAGTTTTTCAATACAAAAAGTGAAACTCATATATTATATAGAGCCATTACAAACAGAGTGATCTATTTCAAGTGTTTATTTCTGTTCATGTTGATGACTATGGCTTACAGCTAATGAAAACCCAAAAGTCATTATCTCAGTAAATTAGAATACTTTATAACACAAGCTTGAAAAATTATTTTAACCCCTTCATGACCCAGCCTATTTTGACCTTAACCCCTTCACCCCCAAGGGTGGTTTGCACGTTAATGACCGGGCCAATTTTTACAATTCTGACCACTGTCTCTTTATGAGGTTATAACTCTGGAACGCTTCAACGGATCTTCGCGATTCTGAGATTGTTTTCTCGTGACATATTGTACTTCACGTTAGAAGTAAAATTTCTTCGATATAACTTGCGTTTATTTTTGAAAAAAACGCAAATATGGCGAAAATTTTTAAAATTTTGCAATTTTCAAACTTTGAATTTTTATTCCCTTAAAACAGAGAAATATATCACACAAAATAGTTAAGAAATAACATTTCCCACATGTCTACTTTACATCAGCACAATTTTGGAACCAAAATTTTTTTTTGTTAGGAAGTTATAAGGGTTAAAAGTTGACCAGCGATTTCTCATTTTTACAACAAAATTTACAAAGCCATTTTTTTTAGGGACCACCTCTCATTTGAAGTCACTTTGGGGGGTCTATATGGCAGAAAATACCCAAAAGTGACACCATTCTAAAAACTGCACCCCTCAAGGTACTCAAAACCACATTCAAGAAGATTATTAACCCTTCAGGTGCTTCACAGGAACTAAAGCAACGTGGAAGGAAAAAATGAATATTTAACTTTTTAGCCACAAAAATGATCTTTTACAAACTTTTTTTTATTTTCACAAGGGTAAAAGGAGAAAATGGACAGATAAGGTTGTTATGCAATTTCTCCTGAGTACGCCAATACCCAATATGTGGGGGAAAACCACTGTTTGGGCACACGGCAGAGCTCGTAAGGGAAGGAGCGCCGTTTGACTTTTTCAAACTAAAATTGGCTGGAATTGAGATTGGACGCCATGTCGTGTTTGGAGAGCCCCTGATGCGCCTAAACAGTGGAAACCCCCACAAGTGACACCATTTTGGAAACTAGACCCCCTAAGGTACTTATCTAGATCTGTTGTGAGCACTTTGAACCCCAAGTGTTTCACAAAAGCTTATAATGCCTGGGTGTGAAAAAAAAACAAAACAATTTTCCACAAAAATGATTTTTTAGTCCCAAGTTTTTGAATTTTCCCAAGGAAATTGGACCCCAAAAGTTGTTGTCCAATTTGTCCTGAGTACGCTGATACCCCATATGTGGGGGGGGGAACTGTTTGGGCGCACGGCAGGGCTTGGAAAGGAAGTAGTAACGTTTTGGAATGCAGACGTTGATGGGGGTCATGTTCCGTTTGCAGTGCCCCAGATGAGCCTAAACATTGGAAACCCCCCACAAGTGACCCCATTTTGGAAACTATACCCCCTAAGGAACTTATCTAGATCTTTGGTGAGCACTTTGAACCCCCAAGTGCTTCACACAAGTTTATAATGCCCGGGCATGAAAATAAAAAATCCTATTTTTTTCCCACAAAAATTATCTTTTAGTCACTAATTTTTTATTTTCTCAAGGGTAACAGGAGAAATTGGACCACATAAGTTGTTGTCCAATTTGTCCTGAGTACGCTGATACCCCATATGTGGGTGGGAACCACTGTTTGGGCGCACGGCAGAGCTCGGAATGGAAGGAGCACCATTTGACTTTTTCCAACCAAAATTGGCTGGAATTGAGATTGGATGCCATGTTGCATTTGGAGAGCCCCTGATGTGCCTAAACAGTGGAAACCCCCCACAAATGACCCCATTTGGGAAACTAGACCCCCTAAGGAACTTATCTAGATTTTTGATGAGCAATTTGAACCCCAAGTGCTTCACACAAGTTTATAACGTAGAGCTGTAAAATTTAAAAATCATATTTTTTCCACAAAAATGATCTTTTCACCCCAATTTTATTTTTCCAAGGGTAACAAGACTCCAAAAGTTATTGTGCAATTTGTCCTGAGTGCGCTGATACCCCATATGTGGGGGTAAACCACTGTTTGGGTGCATGGCAGAGTTTGGAAGGGAAGGAGCGCCGTCTGACTTTTTCAACGCAGAATTGGCTGGACGCCATGTCGTGTTTGGAGAGCTCCTGATCTGCCTAAACAGTGGAAACCCCCATAAATGACGCCATTTTGGAAACTAGACCCCTCAAGGAACTTATCTAGATGTGTGGTGAGAACTTTTAACCCCCAGGTGTTTCACTAAAGTTTATAACGTACAGCCGTAAAATAAAAAATCCTTTTTTTTTTTTTTTACAAAAATGATTTTTTCGTCCCCAATATTTTATTTTCACAAGGGTAACAGAAGAAATTGGAACCCAAAAGTTGTTGTCCAATTTGTCCTGAGTACGCTGATACCCAATATGTGGGAGAAAACTACTGTATGGGCGCACGTCAGGGCTCGGAAGGGAAGTAGTGACGTTTTGGATTGCAGACTTTGATGGAATGGTCTGGGGGCGTCATGTCGCATTTGGAGAGCCCCTGATGCGCCTAAACAGTGGAAATCCCCAACAAGTGACCCCATTTTGGAAAATAGACCCCACAAGGAACTTATCTAGATGTGTGGTGAGCGCTATGAAGCCCCAAGTGCTTCACAGAAGTTTATAATGTACAGCCGTAAAAACAAAAAAATATTTTTTTTTGTACAAAAATGATATTTTCGCCCCCAGTTTTTTATTTTCCCAAGGGTAGCAGAAGAAATAGGACAAATTGCACAATAACTCTTGGGGTCCAGAGTACGCTGATACCCCATATGTGGGGATAAACTACTGTTTGGACGCATGGCAGAGCTGAGAAGTGAAGGAGCACCGTTTGACTTTTTCAACGCAGAATTGGCTGGAATTGAGATCAGACGCCATGTCACATTTGGAGAGCCCCTGATGTGCCTAAACAGCGGAAACCCCCCAATTCTAATTCCAACCCTAACCCCAACACACCCCTAACCCTAGTCCCAACCCTAACCACAAACCTAACCCTAACACACCCCTAATCCCAACCCTAACCCTAATCCTAACTTTAGCGCCAACCCTAACCCTAACTTTAGCCGCAACCCTAACCCTAATGGGAAAATGGAAATAAATACTTTTTTTTAATTTTATTATTTTTCCCTTACTAAGGGGGTGATAAAGGGGGGTTTGATTTACTATTTATAGCGGGTTTTTATGATTGGCAGCTGTCACGCTAAAAGACGCTTTTTATTGCAAAAATAGTTTTTGCATCATCACATTTTGAGAGCTATAATTTTTGCATATTTTGGCCCACAGAGTCATGTGAGGTCTTATTTTTTGCGGGACGAGTTGACGTTTTTATTGGTACCATTTTTGAGCACGTGACGTTTTTGATCGCTTTTTATTTCGATTTTTGGGAGGTTAGAATGAACAAAAATCAGCAATTCATGAATTTCTTTTGGGGGAGGCGTTTATACCGTTCCGCGTGTGGTAAAATTGATAAAGCAGTTTTATTCTTCGGGTCAGTACGATTATGGCGATACCTCATTTATATAATTTTTCATGTTTTGGCGCTTTTATAGAATAAAAACAATTTTATATAAAAAATAATTATTTTTGCATCGCTTTATTCTGCGAGCTATAACTTTTTTATTTTTTCGCTGATGATGCTTTATGATGGCTCGTTTTTTGCGGGACAAGATGACGTTTTCAGCGGTACCATGTTTTTTTATATCGGTCTTTTTGATCGCGTGTTATTCCACTTTTTGTTCGGCGGTATGATGATAAAGCATTGATTTTTTTGCTTAGTTTTTTTTTTTAAGGGGTTCACTAAAGGGGTTAACTAGTGGGACAATTTTATAGGGGGGTCGTTACGGACGCGGCGATACCAAATATGTGTACTTTTATTGCTTTGTTTTTTTTATTTACAGGAAGAAGTGAATTTATTGGGGAATATATATTTTTTTTTTATTTATTTTGGATTTTTTTTTATAACACGTTTATTTTTATTTTTTTAACTTTTTTACTTTGTCCCAGGGTGGGACATCACAGTATTTTATCAGATCGCTGGTGTGACAGTGTGCACAGCACTCTGTCACACCAGCGATCGCACAGGCATAGATGCAGGCTTCTCAGTGCCTGCCGAGAGCAGGCACTGAGGTAGCCGCCTCCCTCCAGGACCCCGGCGCCATCTTGGATCCGGGTCCTGGGAGGGAGGAAGCCCTCAGAACAGCGCGATCACATCGCGCTGCTCTGAGGGTCTCAGGGGGGCGCGCAGGGAGCCCCCACCCTGCGTGATCCTCCCCTGTGCCCCCAGTACACCGCGATCATGTTTGATCGCGGTGTGCAAGGGGTTAATGTGCCGGGAGCGGTCCGTGACCGCTCCTGACACACAGTCATGGGTGTCAGCTGTGATAATCAGCTGACACCCGGCGGCGATTAGCTGCGCTCCCCTCAGGAGCGCAGCTGATCGCCTATGACGTACTATCCCGTCCCCGGTCATACGGGCCCAGGTACCATGGACGGGATAGTACGTCCAATGGCAGTAAGGGGTTAAAGACCTTGCCATTTTTTGCAATTCTGACCAGTGTCCCTTTATGAGGTAATAACTCAGGAACGCTTCAACGGATCCTAGCGATTCTGAGATTGTTTTTTCGTGACATATTGGGCTTCATGTTAGTGGTAAATTTAGGTCGATAATTTTTGCGTTTATTTGTGAAAAAAATGGAAATTTGGCGAAAATTTTGAAAATTTTGTAATTTTTAAATTTTTAATTTTTATTCTGTTAAACCAGAGAGTTATGTGGCACAAAATAGTTAATAAATAACATTTCCCACATGTCTACTTTACATCAGCACAATTTTGGGAACAACCTTTTTTTTTTGTTAGGAAGTTATAAGGGTTAAAAGTTGACCAGCGATTTCTCATTTTTACAGCAAAATTTACAAAACGATTTTTTTTTTAGGGACCACCTCAAATTTGAAGTCACTTTGAGGGTCTATATGGCAGAAAATACCCAAAAGTGACACCTTTATAAAAACTGCACCCCTCAAGCTACTCAAAACTACATTCAAGAAGATTATTAACCCTTCAGGTGCTTCACAGGAACTAAAGCAACATGGAAGGAAAAAATGGACATTTTAATTTTTCCAACAAAAATTTTCTTTTAGCATCAATTTTTTCATTTTTACATGGACAACAGGATAAAATGGATCCTAAAATTTGTTGAGCAATTTCTCCTGAGTACACAGATACCTCATATGTGGTCATAAACCACTGTATGGGCGCACGGCAGGGCTCAGAAGGGAAGGAGCACCATTTGACTTTTTGAATGGAAAATATGCTGGAATATTTAGCGGTTGCCATGTTGCATTTGGTGAGTCCCTGTGTGCCTAAACATTGGCGCTCCCCCACAAGTGACCCCACTTTGGAAACTAGACCCCCTAAGGAACTTATATAGATGCTTAGTGATCACTTTGAACCCCCAGGTGCTTCACAAATTGATCTGTAAAAAAAAGAAAGTACTTTTTTTTTCACAAAATATTTTTTTAGCCTGTTTTTTCATTTTCACATGAGCAACAGTATAAATTGGATCCTAAAATTTGTTGGGTAATTTCTCCTGAGTACACAAGATACCTCATATGTGGTCATAAACCACTGTTTGGGCGCACGGTAGGGCTCAGAAGGGAAGGAGCGCCATTTGACTTTTTGAATGGAAAATATGCTGGAATATTTAGCAGTTGCCATGTCGCATTTGGAGAGTCCCTGTGTGCCTAAACATTGGAGCTCCCCCACAAGTGACCCCATTTTGGAAACTAGACCCCCTAAGGAACTTATCTAGATGCATAGTGAGCACTTTGAACCCCCAGGTGCTTCACAGAAGTTTATAACGCAGAGCCGTGAAAATAAAAAATCATTTTTTTTTCTCAAAAAATGATTTTTTTAGCCCACTATTTTTTATTTTCACAATGGTTACAGGAGAAATTGGACCCCAAAAGTTGTTGTCCAGTTTTTCCTGAGTACGCTAGTACCCCATATGTGGGGGGAACCACTGTTTTGGCACACGTCAGGGCTCGGAAGGGATGTAGTGACGCTTTGAAATGCCGACTTGATGGAATGGTCTGCGGGCATCTTGTTACGTTTGCAGAGCCCATGATGTGCCTAAACAGTAGAAACCCCCCAAGTGACCCCATTTTGGAAACTAGACCCCACAAAGAAGTTATCTAGATGTGTGGTGAGCACTTTGAACCCCCAAAGGCTACACAGAAGTTTATAACGCCTGGGCATGAAAATAAAAAAATCATATTTTTTCCACAATTAGGATCTTTTAGTCCCCAATTTTTTTATTTTCCCAAGGGTAACATGAGAAATTAGACCCCAAAGTTGTTGTCCAATTTGTCCTGAGTATGCTGATATCCCATATGTGGGAGAAAACTACTGTATGGGCACACGTCGGGGCTCGGATGGGAAGTAGTGACGTTTTGAAATGCCCACTTGATGGAATGGTCTTCGGGCGTCATGTTACGCTTGCAGAGTCCCTGATGTGCCTAAACAGTAGAAACTCCCCACAAGTGACCCCATTTTGGAAACTAGATCCCCTAAGGAACTCCTATAGATGTGTGATAAGCACTTTGAATCTCCAAGTCCTTCACAGAAGTTTATAACGCAGAGCCGTGAAAATATAAAATCATTTTTTTTCCACAAAAATAATTTTTTAGTCCCCAATTTTTTTCCTAATGTTAACAGGAGAAATTAGAACCCCCAAAGTTGTTGTGCAATTTTTCCCGAGTACGCTGATACCCCATATGTGGGGATAAACCACTGTTTGGGCATACGTCGGGGCTTGGAATAAAGGGAGCACTGTTTGACTTTTTGAACGCAAAATTTGCAGGAATCAATGGTGGCGCCATGTCGCGTATGGAGACCCCCTGATGTGCCTCAATTCTAACTCCAACCCTAACCCCAACACACCCCTAATCCCAACTCTAACCATAAACCTAACCACAAGCCTAACCCTAATTCCAACCCAAATTCCAGCCCTAACCCTAATTCTAACCTTAACCCTAATGCTAACCCTAACCCTAAGGCTGGGTTCATATTGCGTTTTACCAGCCCGTTCAACACGTAGTGTTGACCGGCTGGTAACGGTATAGCATAACGCGATCGCATTATGCTATACCCGCTAGCGCAGATGAATCAGCAGATGATTCATCTGTGCTAGCGGTGACGGAGCCCAGACGCTGCAGCCCGTGTCCGAGGCTCCGTCACTGAATGACGGCACGTCGCGAGGATCCCCAGCAAAATCCACCGAGGATCCCCAGCAAAATTCGCCGCAGATCGCAGCAAAATCCGCCGCGGATCCGCAGCAAAATCCGCCGCGGATCCGCAGCAAAATCCGCCGCGGATCCGCAGCAAAATCCGCCACGGATCAGCAGTAAAATCTGCCGTGGATCAGCAGCAATATCCGCTGCGGATCAGCAGCAATATCCACCGCGGATCCGCAGCAAAATCAGGCGCGGATCAGCAGCAAAATCAGGCGCGGATCCGCAGCAAAATCAGCCGCGGATCAGCAGCAATATCCTCCGCGGATCAGCAGCAATATCCTCCGCGGATCAGCAGCAATATCCTCCGCGGATCAGCAGCAATATCCTCCGCGGATCAGCAGCAATATCCGCCGCGGATCAGCAGCAAAATCCGCCGCGGATCAGCAGCAAAATCCGCCGCGGATCAGCAGCAAAATCCGCCGCGGATCAGCAGCAAAATCCGCCGCGGATCCGCAGCAAAATCCGCCGCGGATCCGCAGTAAAATCGCCGCTGGATCAGCAGCAATATCCGCCGCGGATCAGCAGCAAAATCCGCCGCGGATCCGCAGCAAAATCCCACGGATCGCAGAAATCAAGCAGCAAATCGCCGCGGATCAGCAGCAATATCAGCCGCGGATCCGCAGCAAAATCCGCGCGCAGAAATCACCGCAAGCAGAAATCCGCCGCGGACCCGCAGCAAAATCCGCCGCGGACCCGCAGCAATATCCACCAGGAAAAAAAAAAAAATTCTTTATTTTTTTATTTGTCCCTACCTATGACAGGGGGGGTTCATTTACTTTTTTTTTATTTTGATCACTGTGACACTTTGTCACAGTGATCAAAATAAATTTTTGAACACTGGGGGGCGCACTGCGCATGCGCCGGCCGGCGGGCGCACTGCGCATGCGCCCGCCATTTTCCAAGATGGCGGCGCCCATGAAGAGGCCCGGGCGGACGCCGGGACCGATCCAGGGACATCGGTGGACCGGGAGAGGTGAGTAGGGGCGTCGGAAGGTTAGGGGGGGGGATCGTAAGGTGGGGGCAGCGGAGCAAAGGAGGAGGGAGCAGATAGTGACGGCGGTGACCGATCACCGCCATCTTTTGGTGGCGGCGGCCGATCGCCGCCGTGACTACGTGTGGGGGGGTCAGGGCTCGGTGTCCAGCCATGGCAGATGCTATTGCAGCATCTGCCATGGCTGGATTGTAATATTTCACCAATTAAATTGGTGAAATATTACACATTGCTCTGATTGGCTGTTAAAAGTGAAACAGCCAATCAGAGCGATCGTGGCCACAGGGGGGTTAAGCCAACCCCCCTGTGGTGAAGCACAAAGGGTCCTGTAACTGCGGGTCGGGTGACCTTTGAGTGACCCCGTCTCCCGGCCCGCGGGAACGCGATCCTTTCATGACACAGGGTATGCGTCATGGGTCGATTGGCACCGACTTTCATGACCTACGCTGTGTCAAAGTCGGGAAGGGTTAAAATCCGAAATGTTGCTTACGAAATGTATGTTCATAAATGCACTCATTACTGGGTGTGCCTTTGTATCAATTACTGCATCAGTTCGGCTGGCATGAGGCGATCAGCCTGTGCCACTGCTGAGTGATATGGAAGCCCAGGTTGCTTTGATATCATCCTTCAGCTCTCTGCATTATGTGTATGTTGTCTCTCATCTCCTCTTGACAAAACCCCATAGATTCTCTGGATTAAGGTCAGGCGAGTTTGCTGGCCAGTCAAGCACAGTGATACTGTTTTTTAAACCAGATTGATACTTTGGCATGTGGATAGTGCCAATCCTGTTGCAGAATGATATTTCCATCTCCAAAAGATTGTCGCAGATGGAAGCATGAAGTGCTCAAAATTTCCTGGTAGACTTCTGCCCTGACTTGGTCTTGATAAAACAACAGTGGATCTACATAGTAGATGAATGGCTCCTCAAACTATCACTGATTGTGGAAGCTTCACACTAACCTCAAGCAGCTTAGATTGTGGCCTCTCCACTCTTCCTCCAGACCTGGGACCTTGATTTCCCAAGAAATACAAAATTATTTTCATCTGAAAACACACCTTGACACTGAACAACAGCCAGTTCTTTTTCTGCTTGGCCCAGGCAAGACGCTTCCGTGTTGCTTGGTCATGATGCTCCTGAAGCAATGACTCCAGCAGCAAGTACACTCCTTGTGAATCTCCCAGAATTTGAATGTTCTTTTCTAACATCTTTTCAAGCTGCGGTTATCCCGTTGCTTGTTAACCTTTTTCTACCACACTTTTTCCTTCCACTCAACTTCCATTAATATGCTTGGATACAGCACTCTGGAACAACCAGCTTCTTTGCAATGACCTTTTGTGGCTTACCTCCATTGATGTGTCAGTGACTGCCTTCTGGACATCTCAATTCAGCAGTCTTCCCCATGATTGTGGAGCCTACTGAAACAGACTAAGGGACCTTTTTAAATGCTTAAGTAGCCTGTGTAGGTGTTTTTTGTTAATTATTCTAATTTACTGAGATAATGACTTGAGTTTTCATTGGCTGTAAGCCATAATCATCAAGATTAACAGAAATAAACACTTAAAATAGATCACTCTGTAATGACTGTGTAAAATGAGTTTCACTTTTTGTATTGAAGAACTGAAATAAATTAGCTTTTTGATGATATTCTAATTTTGTGAGAAGAGTCCTGCAACACACAATATTTTGGGTATTGGGGTCCTTTTAATTAAACCTACTCTAGCTGCTGGCGATAACGGGAGCTTACTCCATCCTTCAATTGTAGACTATGGTTGAGAAAAAGTGTTGATACAGTTAGCTGTGTCTATTATATCACAGATAAGGAATCCACGACCACCCAAGTACGCTATGGTTGATTCCCTCAATAATGGTATTTGTGTCACCGATCTAGAAGGGGCCATTATATCTATAGATGACAAACTGGACTTAGACCAGTTAATTTGGAGTCTAGACATGGACCTGAAGTGATGTAGACGGTCTATAATGTTTTTGAGTGACAAATTAGTCATCTGACCTGCTGCTCCATTTTGTAAAGCGGATAAAAGTACCTTATCATGGGATAAGAATTCCTCATTCTGCTGATTGACATGGGTCCCAACAGTTGGACTTTCACTGATCAGTACACTTTCACCTATCCTTTGGATAGCTGATACATTATTTTAACTGGACAACCCTTTTCATAATGGTTATGTTTTTGGCAGATTACTGTTCCAGGACATTACAAGGACAACGGATATCTTTAGAGTTCAGAGCAGAAGATGGTGGCATAACGCAACATACATATGAAGAGCAAGACAACGATCTATCATCTGAATGTTTTAAGCAGATCCTCTCAAAGACTATTAAGCAAACTGAAAATCACCAAAGGGTGATAAAGGAGTGATAAAATATTCATGTTCAGAATGCGGGAAATGTTATAGAGCTAAAAAACATCTCGTTACACATCAAAAGATTCATCAAAGGTTTAAGACCTTTTCATGTCCAGAATGTGGGAAATGTTTTAATCGGAAAACACATCTTGTTATACATCAGAGAATTCACACAGGGGAGAGGCCGTTTCATGTTCAGAATGTGGGAAGTGTTTTAACGAAAAATCAGGTCTTGTTACACATCAGAGAACTCACACAGGGGAGAAACCATATTCGTGTCCAGATTGTGACAAATGTTTTCATATAAAATCATGCCTTACAAAACATCAGAGAATTCACATAGACAAAAAGGAATTTTCATGTTCAAAATGTGGGTTATGTTTTAGATATAAGGGCACACTCATTACACATCAGAGAACTCACACAGGTGAAAAGCCTTTTTTATGTTCAGAATGTGGGAAATGTTTTGGCACTAAATTCACTCTTATTATGCATCAGAGAAATCACACAGGTGAAAAGCCATTTTCATGTTCAGAATGTGGGAAATTCTTTATAAATAAGTATAGTCTGGTTACACATCAGAGAATTCACACAGGGGAGAAACCCTTTTCGTGTTCAGAATGTGGAAAATTCTTTACAAATAAGTCAATTCTGGTTGTACATCAGAGAATTCACACTGGGGAGAAGCCTTTTTCATGTTCAGAATGTGGACAATTCTTTACAAATAAGTCAAGGCTGGTTACACATCAGAGAATTCACACAGGGGAGAAACCTTTTTCATGTTCAGAATGTGGGAAATTATTCACAAATAAGTCAGGGCTGTTATACACCAGAGAATTCACACAGGGGAGAAACCTTTCTCATGTTCAGAATGTGGGAAATGTTATAGAGATAAAAAACATCTTGTTTCACATCAAAAGGTTCATCAAGTATTTAAGCCATTTTCATGTTCAGAATGTGGGAAATTCTTTTAAATAAGTATAGTCTGGTTACACATCAGAGAACTCACACAGGGGAAAAGCCATATTCATGCCCAGAATGTGAGAAAAGCTTTAGTGAAAAATCATCTCTTACAAAACATCAGAGAATTCACACAGAGAAAAAGGCGTTTTCATGTTCAGAATGTGGGTTGGGTTTTAATTACAAAAACTCTCTCATTAGGCATCAGAGAATTCACACAGGTGAAAAGCCTTTTTTATGTTCAGAATGTGGGAAATGTTTTACCAATAAATCCTCTCTTGTTATGCATCAGATAAATCACACAGAGAAAAAAACATTTGCCTTTTTAGAATGTAGAAATTCTTTTAATCGGGGAAGTCACACAGAAGAGAAGCAATATTCATGTACAGAATGTGAGCAATGTTTTAGCACTAAGACTGCTCTTGTTCTTCATCAGAAAATTCATACAGGGGAGAAATTATTTTCATGTTCACAGTGTGGAAAATTCTTTTCAAGTAAGTCAATTCTAGTTAAACATCAGAGAATTCACACAGGAGAGAAACCTTTTTCATGTTCAGAATGTGAAAAATGCTTTAAAAGTAAGTCAAATCTGGTTATACATCAGAGAAGTCACACAGGGGAGAAGCCATTTTCATGTTCACAATGTGAAAAATTCTTTAAAAGTAAGACAATTCTAGATAAGCATCAGAAAATTCACACAGGGGAGAAACCTTTTTCATGTTCAAAATGTGGAAAATGTTTTACAACCAAGTCAAATCTGGTTATACATCAGAGAAGTCACACAGGGGAGAGGCCATATTCATGCTCAGAATGTGAGAAACATTTCAGCAGTAAGTCTGCTCTTATTAACCATCAGAAAATTCACACAGGGGAGAAGCCGTTTTCATGTTCACAATGTGGATACAGTTTTAAACTTAAATCATATCTTGTTAAACATCAGAGAATTCACACAGGAGAGAAACCTTTTTCATGTTCAGAATGTGGAAAATGTTTTGCAAGGAAATCAACTCTGGTTACACATCAAAGAATTCATACAGGGGAGAAGCCAATTTAATCTTGAGGAGGCGAGAAATATTTTATTCTGAAAACATCTTGTCTGGCATAAAAAACGTGCACATAATTAAAAAAAGTACACAACGGGAACGTTCAAACTAATGTCATAGGACAAAGAGAAAATAGTTTGGAGAAAAAGACCTTGCAGCCTATGGGCCACAGCTGTTGCTTTGAATTTGTCTGGCCTGCTGACAGCAATAATCTAAGGACCAAAAAGGTTGATTTAACTGATCCCTGCTTTTGATTTTTGTCTGAATTGTAATTTCGATTTATCCCCGTCATAGATGCCATCTACTGGTGGAAGTGGGTACTGCTGTATGAAGCAAGGGGATGCTTAGTTTCTTGCTGTTAGCAGGGCTGCTCAAACCTTGGTGGGAGAATTCATGAGTAAAGCAGTGAGGAAACGATAAGATAATCCTATGTTGCCTTCCTCTGGATCAACATGTTGGGGCAGGTTAGGATAGGATATGGGTTGAACTAGATGGACTTAGTCTTCCTTCACCCTTAATAACTGTTACTATGTTACCCATTTTCTGCATATAACTTGTAAGTAGTCAGCGACTAAGTGGGTCCTGGAGAGCGTAATTAAATAATAATAATTAAATAAGACCTAAGAGACTGCATTGTGTTCTGGGGCTGTGCTGAGATGGTCTCAAATGTTAACACTTGCTTACTCAACTAATAGCAGGATGAAAGTCCCAACAACAGTTTGTATGTGTGGAGATCAGCTATTTAGTAGCAGCTGCATCTCCCCAGAACATCCCCTTTCAGTTTATACACTTGGGTGAAGTATTTCTAATGAATACTGGGTCCAACAGTGTGAAGTACCCCTCAACTCCACAACATGTGGTCTTCACATATAATATTCTATGTGCCCCTTTCCTCCATCCTTCAATAGTGAAGTGTGCTCCCTAAACTGCTCTTTATTCCTCACCATGTACTCTTGTGCTTCTCACCTGTGTCTGTAAAACTGTTAACCCTTAACTCACCCTTTACAACGAGTTTGTGTGTTATTCTTGTACATACTGTATCTTGTGCAGGGGAGGTAAGGATTGAGTCCCTCACATGTGCTGTTTTCTATGATCTCCCCTGCGTGACATGTGGATCATTTTTTTTCGTGATGAAACTCGGACAAATGTTTTATATGCTCCTATGATAGTAGATTTACCAGTATAAGCTAATCAAAACCATGTAGTTTATGGTTTTTTAACCGATAATATTCTAGAGAATTAAGTTTAGTTGGTTTACAATTTATGGTGTTAACCCTTGGGAAAATTAGTTGCCCACCCCTGGTTTGTTGCACTAAATGATGATTAATGTCTTCAATTACCAATAATCATACAATAAGATAACATAACTCTATAACACATATCCTTTAGATATTTCACATTAATTTAAATAAGTTTCTCAAAAATAATTGGTAAAAAAATAAATGTTATTATGTTTCTTGTTTATATGCTTGGCCTTTCTTTATCATTTTGAGTTGTCTCACCTTCTGATGTTGACTTCAAGATGAAAAGGTGAGTAATGCTGATGATTCTGAGATGGCATATGGCTGCTATGACCCATTCCTTAGAATAGGACTCGTCAGACTTTGGATCCGAGACTTCAAGACAATGTTTTTGAAAATATAATATTCATGGAGGATAATTGTATTAACCATTTTACATTACAGAGCCATGTTTGAGAGTTTCCAATCCAAATAATTGCCCTTCTATTGTGTGCCAAGAAGAGTCCCTTGTAGTGTTTAATATTGTCTTTGCTCCCTGTCAAAAATGCATTTCAAGAGGTAGCTGACATTGGATAACCTCCGAAACAAGGTTCGTTATTTCAGTCCAAAAGGTGCAAATACCAAGACAAGACCATAGTAGATGTATAAAATGTGTCCATCCCCTATGACATAGTGGTATTGGAAACTCTACCACTTCTAAATAATCCTCATGGGCATTGCCAAGCATGAGGTGAAATGGATGCATGAACGCAGAACTTTGTTCCATTAAAGCCAAAAGTGATTTTTAAGCAGAATCTGGGTTAATATCTGTACCCTAAAACATAATTTGGACATCCGTAACTCACACATAAAGATGTTTAAAGTCAGAAAGAGCATGGCAGGAAAAATCTGGACTTCTTGGATAAAGGTATAAACTTTATTATACCCCTTTGGGAATTTATCTACAGGTGTCATGACGATTTTGACTCCATGGGTGTTTTCCAAAAATAATCAGTGGTGGATGTTGTGGAGTGAAAAATGCAAATTGCCGTTGTAGTGACCAGTACATTGTGCCCAGCTCAGTCACCCATAAATTAGGTGGGCTCTCATCGCGAAATATGGGTACTAACTGCAGATTAAGCTCACTGGGGAGGGGGGAGCATTTGGGAGCACAAAATTTATTGAATTTCTTTTGGGGAGTGAGGGCCATCTAGCTTTTCCAGAGCCTTTGTGCTACCAGTAACATGGAAGCCCCCTGTATTTCCGTTATCAGATGACAGACCTGAGTGGGGGGGATTTACTTTTTTTTTTTATATAACTGAATATTTATTGATTTTCCAGTAGAAATTTACAGAATGGAATCACACCAAGATATAATACATGCAGACGTACTATGCAAATCAGTTAACAAATATAATAGAAACAAATAGGAATGACAGGACAGTAAAACACGAGGGAAGGAAGGAGATGAGGTCCCTGGGAAAGATGGACAATTTGCTGGGTAAATACCATTATTAGGCCTTCTGGGCTCAGTATACTTACCACAAATTCCACATTGCTTCAAAACTTTCAAACGTATTATTTATTAAAGCTGTGATGTGCTCCATACTTCGTATGTCCTGTATCCGGAAATATATCTCATTGAGTGACGAAGAATAAGCCAGCTTCCAATTCTTTGCTATTAAACATCTCGCAGCTGTGGTCAGATGTAAACAAATCCGCTAGTCCTACTTCCAATCTGCAATGGGGGGATATTGAGCAAGTAGATTTAAGGGTCTAATAGAACATGAAGACCCGTGACTTCTAAATTTAAAGTTTTGACCTTACTCCAGAACCTCTGTATAATTGAATATGTCCAAAAAGTATGGGTTAGGTCTCCATCATCAGAACCGCACCTCCAACGTTGGCTAGATATATTAGGATTAAATATATGTAATAATGGAGTGTGGTACCAAATGAGCAATTTAAACAGTTTTTTTCCTTATATGCGTAACAAGTGGAAGTCTTAGCTGCCCTCCTCCAGACCCCCGCCACATATCTGGAGAATGAGATTCCCCCAAGAAACCCACCTGTCCATATAGGAGTGTCTTGGAGATTCTTCTGGGTATGGGTCCAATAAAATCCTATAGATATCAGAGATAAGACCCTTGGTCAATACTCCCGCCCTGCAGAGTCTTTCAAAGCGAGTTGGTATAGAAACTGTTTAAAGAGGAGTTGAGACTGCATATAATGCCTAATTTGTAAATACTGATAGAGTTTGACGGTAAAGCCCCCGTCTCACACAGCGATCTCGCTAGCAAGATCGCTGCTGAGTTACTAGTTTTGTGATACAACAGCGATCTCCCCAGCGATATCGCTGTGTGTGACATTCAGCGACGATCAGCCCCCCTGCTGGGTATCGCTGATCGTCGCTGAATGTCCTGGACATTTTTTTGATCGCTGGTCTCCCGCTGGCCAGCACGCATCGCTGCGTGTGACAGGCGGGAGACCAGCGATCCTCTGGTAACCAAGGTACACAGTGGGTTTCCAGGCGCGGGGCTGTGCCTGAAAACCCGCTGTGTACGTTGGATACCAGCGCCCTGATGCAGGGGAGCTGGTAACCAAGGTACACAGCGGGTTTCCAGGCACCGCCCAGCGCCTGGAAACCCAACGTGTACCTTGGTTACCAGCTTCCTGCATCAGGGCGCTGGTACCCAACGTACACTGCGGGTAACTAAGCGATGTTACCCGCAGTGTCGCTGTGCTGATCGCTGCTTGAGCTGCCTGTTTGGCAGCTCAGCAGCGATCATGTAGCGACATTAAATCGGAGCCCGATTGTATCTTATCAAAAGGTAACAAGGACCTAAGGTACTGCCACACTAAACGTTCCCGCTAACGATCACGATAACGACGCTATCGTTGGTGAGATCGTTTTAAGGTCGCTAGTAGCTGCCATACTTGACGATCTCATTAACGTCGCATCAGCGGTTAGCGACCTTTTTAACGACTTTGGCGGTCGTTGGGATGTGCCACACTGCATGTACTGTGAAAGACCACGACCTCGATAGGCGTGACTGAGCGCGACCTTTTGCAAGCCCCTCATCACAGATTGGTGGTCACTATGTATGTCATAGATATTTATCACAGCTCTCCCGCTTTGTGATTGGATGACCGCGTCATAAAAGACGACGTATCAGCACTCCTCTCCATTGCTCTCGAGCAGAAGCGGTTCTTTCACCCAGTGTGTCCTGCTAGTCTTGGTAGCTACTGCGATCCAGTTTACGCCACTATTTCGGTTGCTACGTTCTACGTTGGAGTTTTTGCGATCCAGTCTGTGGCGTATCCTCTGCGATCCAGTTTGTGACGCTAGTTTCCCTATTTTTTTTTTTTTTTTTTCAGAATCACACAAGTTTTGTAAGGTAGGTAATTTTTTTTGTCACATTTAATTTTTCTTTTGTCTTTAATTGTACCGATCCATTTTAGATCTCTGCTGTTGTTAACCATTGTCGTCCATCATGTTTTTTCATTGTTTTGTTCAGGCACGCCCACCATTTTATGATCCCAGCTCTGTCTATGTTTACTCCTGCGTCGCCCACAAACCATCCATTATTTATTATGATCCCAGCTCTGTCTATGTTTACTCTGTCCCCCCCTTAACCCCTCTCTTTTCCTGCCGCCCACAACCACCATTTTGTGATCCCTGCTGTGTTCTATGTTGTAGACTATGTAAGCATTTTATTTAACCATTCTGCTGTTCTCACATAATCATTTTTTTTTATTACAGATGGCTGATAAGCAGGAGTTTTTGCGTGATTTTATCGAGCTGTACCGCACAATGCCGTGCCTCTAGAAAATTAAGTCTGCAGATTACTGTAACCGGTTGAAAAAGAAGGACGCCTACCAAAAACTGGTGGAGCTCTGCAGGAGCCGTTACCCTGATGAACCGGCGGATGAGTCAACGGTTAAAAAACGGATTCAGGCCCTCCGCACGGTTTACAAAAAAGAGCTCAATAAAGTTATCAATTCAACCAAATCTGGAGCGGGGGCCGAAGAAGTTTATGTCCCCCAACTGTGGTACTTTGATCTGTTCCTTTTACAAGGGACCAAGAAGTACCCAGACAAGGGACATCCATTTCGGATCTAGACCCAGTGATCCAGCCGGACACCCCTGTCGTACATGTAAGTACCTTTGTATTACAACACATTTTAATGTACATGCCAAAGTGGACTTAAATTTAAAAAATATTATTGTGAAATGTAGATAAAATGGCAGAATATATCCCTTCATGTACTGAGAATTTATGTAGCTCAACGGTTGAGGCCTATCCATTTACAAGTGTCGTTTTCACATTTTTGCTGTATATGGGTGTTATAGTGTGAAGATAAATTTCTTTGTCTATACAAGTGTCGTTTTCAAATTTTTTCCGGATATGGATGTTATAGTGTGAAGATTAATTTCTTTTTCTTTGTGATTTACCATTTGTTTTTTGTTCATGCAGGACACAGTAGAGGCTGTCTCCACACCTCCAACTGAAGAAGACAGCATGCCGTTGATAGACAAAGTAGTCGAGCCACCATCATCTGTGCGGAGGCGGCTTTCACTTTCAGGAACGAAAAGGAAGGCTCCCACCTCGGCTACTCCTGAATTGGTGGAAATTGCTAAAAAAGTTCTTACGGCAGAAAAAGAAACTAAAATAACTGGCTTTGCATATTTTGCTAATGAGAAGCTGCCTACACTGGATCCTGTTCAGCGGCTTCATGCAGAGAGACTGATGTTTGAGGTACTGACTCAAGCGTCTTTTGGAAACCTGGACAACAGATATGTCGTCATGCCAAGACCGCAGTACCCGGACTACTCATGGCCGCACAATCCTGTGCCAAACCCAGTTGGGATAAACCCAAACGCTGGTGCTCCCCCTTATTTTTATTCACCGCAGAGGCAGCGTGGTAATGGCAATGATCCATCTTACCAGCAGTTGTAGTTTTTAAAATGTTTTACTAAATTTTTTTTTGGTTGTTTTTATATTTTTACATTGTTACCTTTTTTAATAAAAAAACTTATTTATCTAATGAATTGTGGTCTTTTCTTATGTGATGTCAACTATTTAAATGTTGTATTTTTATTACATCTACTTGTCACACATGGGGTCATGGGAGTACCAGCTATCATAGGTGTTCCATCATCGGGAAAAAATGAAATGAAAAAAATATCAAAAATTAACATTTTTTTTTTAAGGCCCTGGTCACACTAGCGCTAAAACCTTATACTAAAAAATAATACACCACACCTGCGTAGATTAACGTAAAATATAAAATATATATTATTGTCATATTTTTTTTTTTTTTTAAATAAAGATATAAAATGTAAACAAAAAAAAAAACATAACAAAATAAAAAATTATAAACTAATTATTAACAAAATAAAAAAAAATTCAAAAAAAAAAAAATTAATGAGGGCCCAGGTGTCCAGCCGCTGCCCTCTCCAGCATCATCCCGTGTTGATGCAGAGCTCCCATTGCACTTTGCAGCTCTGCCACCGCTGTCTGCATCGATGCCACAGCGCTGCACATTTTCGCAATCACCCGGCGGTGGGACACCAACAGGTCCTGGGCAGTTGGGATTTCTGTGGAGGTAAAGGTAACAGTTAATAGTGAATTCTGTTGCAACATCAACATGTACATGTTATGTTAATTAACACTTACGGTTGTCGTCAGACGACCCGCTGACCGCCCACCCAGAACCTGATGCTCCGCCGGCTAGGGATACACAGAAAAATTTTTTTATATCACAACAGCCATTACACATAAGACCTTACAAAGTTCTCAAACTTGTCTGAAGCTTATATAATGTGCGTTAATTACCTGATGGGGAGCCTGCATCCGTGTGACGGGATGATGCTGGAGAGAAGACAATGGAAGGTGAGGTGCTTGATGATGACCCCGACTGTGGAGGGGGGGTTGCTGCCAGGGAAGGGGCTGAAGGGATGGAGAGGTGTGGTGAGGATGGTGGTGGAGGGGTAGCCGGAGATGGAGGTGGAGGGGTAGCTGGGGACGGTGGAGCAGCTGGTGCTGGTGAAGGTGGTGCTGTAAATAAAAATATACAATTCAGTCAAATAATCCTTCTACTAACCCCGTTACTGCCAGTACTTCCATCTATGCCTGTAAACCCCCTCACGACTGGTACTCCCTTCACTGCCTGCCCTATCACTGCTGGTACTCCCATCACTGCGGGTGCATTGATATAGGTAGATAAGGCTACTTGCGTTTTTTTGCGCAGCGCAACTTGCGCTATCGGATGCATGCGCAATGTTCCCCTATCTTTAACATGGCGGGCGCAGGATCTAGCGCTTGCACACGTTCATGTGCGTTTGTCGTGCGCTGCGCATTTTCCCGGTGTGCACGCATACGCGCTAGACGCTACATGTTGCATTTTTTTTTCCGGTCAAAAAAAAAAGAGATGATTGAGACAGAGATGATTGAGACAGAGATGATTGAGACAGAGATGATGGAGACAGAGATGATTAGAGCCAGAGATGATGGAGACAGAGATAATAGAAATGTGACACATAGACAACGCATGCGCCAAAACAACCCAAACGCATGCAAAAACGCATGAAATCGCAGACAAACGCTGTTTTTTTTTGTCGAAATGCGCATGCTGATGCGACTAAATATCGCAGCGTTTATAAGCGTTTGCATGCGTTTTTTTAATGCGCTGCTTGTGCGCTCGAAACGCATCGCTAAAAAACGTAAGTGTGAAAGTAGCCTACCCCACAAAACATAACCTATCCAGATACCCTCATCAATACTCACTCAGAGGCCTGCGGAGCTGGGCCCGGATGCTGACGACCCTATCGCGTGAGCGATATCGCAGGTCTGCCAGCTTCTTCCTGATTTGTGCTCCGGTCCGCCGCACATGAAATCTCTGCAGGCCCCGCTGGATCCTCTGCAGGCATACCCTTTTGTGGCGCATTGGATGCGCCACAGGTAGCCTGCAGTGGTAGTCCCAGAGGTCCGTCTTCTTTATGAGATAACGGACCTCCTCGTCTGTCCATTTTGGGCCGCGCTGTCTGTCTCGCCGCCGCCATTGCCGCCATCACAAACAACAGAGCATTGGGCGACGCCAGCGCCATGACGTCACAGCGTGCGCACGTTACGTGCGGCCGCACTCGCGACGTAAAACTGTTTTTTGCGATTGAAAATTGACCGCAGCAGCCATGCGCCAGCCAAGCACAGATATGAGATGCTGTTGCAATCGCAATACCACTATGGCTGGGGCTCGCGAATCACCTTGCAAATCACAATAGCTTTTTGCATATCTGTTTGCATATCTGTGTAGCTGGTGAGTAGTCACATTGCGATCACAATGACGTCGCATATCTTTATGGCTGGGGCTCGCTAATCCCCTTTGCAAGTCACAATGGCTTTTTGCATAGCGTGAGTAGTCACATTGCGATCACAATGACATCGCATATCTTTATGGCTGGGGCTCGCTAATCCCCTTGCAAGTCACAATGGCTTTTTGCATAGCGTGAGTAGTCACATTGTGATCACAATGACGTCGCATATCTTTATGGCTGGGGCTCGCTAATCCCCTTTGCAAGTCACAATGGCTTTTTGCATAGCGTGAGTAGTCACATTGCGATCACAATGACGTTGCATATCTTTATGGCTGGGGCTCGCTAATCCCCTTGCAAGTCACAATTGCTTTTTGCATAGCATGAGTAGTCACATTGTGATCACAATGACGTCGCATATCTTTATGGCTGGGGCTCGCTAATCCCCTTGCAAATCACAATAGCTTTTTGCATATCTGTTTGCATATCTGTGTAGCTGGTGTCTGAGTAGTCACATTGCGATCATTATGACGTCGCATATCTGTGAATAGCTGTGATTCCCTGGTGAATGTTGACCTTTACCTCCCAAGAATTTTCAAATATATGTATAACAATTTTTTAATCTTTCATATTATGACTAAAATATATATATTATATATTTAAACTTTATATATGCAGCTGTGGTGTATTATCTGTTATATATAATTATAATGTTTGAACGCTAGTGAGACCATAGGCCCTTAAAATAATTGAAAATATTTGAAACTTTTTTCTTTATTTTTTTAACAATTAACTCCTATGACTGATGGTACTCCCATGACCCCATGTGTGACAAGTAGATACAATGTAAAACAAAAAATAGACAACAAAAAAGCCTTTGAAAACATTTTAAAAACTACAGGTGCTGGTAACATGTCTCGTTGCCATCCCCATTACTCCCTCCCCACATCTCACCCATCATTAGCCCTTCTCCCATATTGGTAAAATAATTGAAAAAAACACGAATGCATTTTTTAAATAAAAATATTTTATTATCAAAACATTGTTAAAAAAAGGGTAAAGTAAAACATTCTCAAAATCAAACTAGATCTGATGCTGCCAACTCACTGCACCAGGCCCATTAAAGTAATGGCAGTACTTGTCTCTGCTGGCCTTCGCATCGTCCTTGCTCCTGCCTTGATTGACAGGTTGAAGGCCTGCAATAGCGGGATCATTGTCACGCCATTCTCCGAGCACCACGTCACCACTGTTGTCCGAGTCCATGAAGCCTGGCGGACTGTAAGTACCAGCATCGCGTTTTCTTAGAAAATTGTGCAGCACACAACAGGCCAACACCACAGAGTCTATGGATTCCAGCTTCATGTTGATTGGAGTGTGGAAAACCCTGAAGCGGTTGGCCATTATGCCAAAGGCATTCTCCACAACGCGCCGTGCCCTAGACAGTCTTTAGTTAAAATCCGCCTTTCTCCTGTCAAAGTCTTTTGTGGATATGGTTTCACAAGATGCTCATGAAGGGGAAGGCTTCATCGCCCACAAACACAAAGTTTAGGTTGGACGGTGGTGTCCATGTTGGTTGGCAAGTTAAGTTTATTAATAAACAACCGTTCACCAAAACTTGTGTGCTCCAAAACGCCACCGTCAGAAACCCTTCCATTAATGCCAACATTAACGTCAATAAATTCATAATTGGCATTAACAAGGGCCATGAGGATCATGCTGAAGTAGCCCTTGTAATTATGAAAAAAGGATCCGCTTTTGGCTGGTTGCGTGATCCGCACATGTTTGCCATCCAAGGCACCACCACAGTTTGGGAACTGCCAAATCCTTTCAAAATCAGAGGCAATAATTTGCCATTCCGCCACTGATTTGGGAAGGCATGTAGCTCCGTAAACTGTGGACGATGGCGTTGCATGTCTCCGGAATTAGTTCTCCAAGCAGCGACCGAGAAATTGCAGCAGAATATTGCAAATCCTTCATTGAACGTCCGGTTGCCAGAAATCGCAGCGTTACTGCCAAACGTTCCTCTGCTGAAACAGCTGCACGCATCCGGGTATCCTGCCGTTCAATGAGTGGCCTCACAGCTTCCAATAGGAGCTTGAATGAATCCTCCGACATCCGTAGATAATTCCGGAAATCCTGCGGATTCTTCTCCTGCAACTCCCTCACTAAATGCATGTGTGAGAATTTGGACCTCTGCTCCAGCCATTCCCTGGTCCACATGCGACGCTTTCGCTTGGAGCGCCTCTCTTCCACCCGCGCCTCTTCCTGACGATCTGCCTCCATTGACAGTGCAACTGCCACAATCACATGCTCCGCGGTGGACAGGTTCATTATGTGCAACCTGTATGGTAAAGAAGAGAAAAGTTAATTACTAAATAATTACTATTAATAAAGTGTTTAAACAAAATAAAATAAAGAATAGAATAAAAAATATATTAAAAAAAATTAAACTTTTCTGTTAACATTTAATATACAGTTTACAAGTGTCTACAATGGTGGGGGGTGTAAAATAAATAAAGCAGACGAAAAAAAAAAATAAGGTCAGGGGTGTTAAATATATAAAGCAGACAAAAAAAAAAAAAAAAAAGGTCAGGGGTGTTAAATATATAAAGCAGACGAAAAAAAAAAAATAAGGTCAGGGATGTAAAATAAATAAAGCAGACAAAAAAAAAATAAGGTTAAAAAACATTATCAAACAACATCACAAATAATATGTACCTTGAATCAAAATATCCCGAAGATCCAAATGAGGATGGATGGTGCTCTAGCGACTCAGACAGGATCGCAAAAACCCACCACTGCGCCACAAAGAGGATCGCAAAACTCCGACACACGACACTATCCTCGCAACAACGCAAAAAGAGACCCAAAAGTGCTCTGGAAACAATGGATGGGGGCGCAGTTATTATAGCTGAGGTGATGTTGTGGTCACCAATCGAGCTGTAGGGCGTTAACAAAAGAAAACAAAGTCCCGCCTGCGCCACTGACTAATACGTCGTTAACGAGGTCGCACATCGTTCACAAAAGGTGCCAGACACAGCGATATAGAGTCACCAGCGGGACGCCAACGATCAAAATACGGTCCAGAACTCTAGTGAACGATCAGCGAGATCACAGCAGGGGCCACGTCGTTACTACATGCCACACACAACTACGTCGCTAACGAGATCGCTAAATAGTGACGTATTTTAGCGATCTCGTTAACAACCTTGTTTAGTGTGGCATACCCTTAAGACTTGGGATGATGTACAGTATGCTCTTATAATATGCGCAGCACTGTTTTTTATTGGTGTATTCATTTATGTCTTTTGTATATTTTTTCTATTGTCCAAGACCTTGAAGTTCTATGTGGCAAAAGGGTTTGTTGAACGATTTTGATTAAGGCCCAACTGATTTCTGAAACTGAACCATACAGTGAGTAGTATTCTTAATATCCTTTATTTCCTACTACTTATACAGAACTTTAACAAATATAAAAATCGATGTTTCAAACATATTACTAATTAAAAGTGTATGTATTTCACATGTGCGTCAGGTTAGGCTAGTAAGAGTAAACCAGATTTATTTGTACTGATTTTACAATGGGGGGGGCGCCGTTTTGCAGTTCGCCTCAGGCAGCTGAGAGGCTAGGTTCACCCCTGAATACAAGGACAGAACAATGGAAAGGACACCATTGTAGGCATTTACTACAGGCCGCCTGTGCAAGCTGAAGATATGGATGAACTCTTTATGCATCAAATGGCCAAGTTCTCAAAAAAATATGACATAGTTGTCATGGGAGATTTCAACTATCCAGACATTTGTTGGGAATCTCTCTCAGGCAAAACTAACAGGTCCAGGAAATTCTTATCCTCTCTTGCTGACAACTTTATCTTCCAAAAGGTAATGGAGAAAACAAGGGGATCTGCTACCTTGGATATAATCCTTATAAACAGGGAGGAAATGGTGGAGGAGGTAAGAGTGGCTGGGACCATAGGAGGTAGCGACCATCCTATTTTAGAATTTTGGATAACTAGAGAAGGAAGACCTGTGAAGACTCAGACGTCAAGGTTAGATTTCAGAAAGGCAGGTTTTAAGGGACCCAGAAAGAGAATCGGAGGGATCCAATGACTGGATATCCGTAAAGACAAAAATGTCCAGGAAGGATGGGAAATCTTGAAAAATGAGATTCTCAAAGCACAATCGTTAACAATTCCGAAAAGAGGGAAGAATAGGAAGCATTTAGGGAAACCAGGATGGATGAGCACAGAACTTAAACACATGCTAAAAAGGAAGAAAGAAATGTTTATCAAATGGAAAGAGGGAGGCATATCTAAAGAAGAATATAATGCTGTCTGCAGAACCTGCAAGGCAAGAATCAGATTAACTAAAGCTGACAATGAATTAAGGCTAGCAAGAGATGTCAAAAACAATAAAAAAGAATTTTGGGGATATATCAAAAAGAAAAGAAAAGTCAAAGATGCTATAGGATTTTTACAGGATGAAAATGATGAAATGGTAAGAAAGGATGTTGAGAAGGCTGAACTTTTAAATTCCTATTTTTCATCTGTTTTCTTTCAGAAAGGAAATGTAACCAACTGTTCTTCACTGTCCTACTAAGGGAATAGAATAATTCAGGATATCTATAAACAGAAAGATAAGGGTATGCCACACTAAACAACATCGCTAACGGGATCGCTAAAAAACGTCACTATTTAGCGATCCCTGCTGAGATCCTGCTGTGATCTCGCTCGTCGCTGGAATCGTTCCGGACCCTATTTTATCGCCGGCGCTCCCGCTGGGTAAGTATAATCGCTAAGTGTAGCACCTTTTCTTAGCGATTTAGCGGTACTTTTGTACCGCTAAAGTCGTTAAGGAGATCGCTAACCGCGATAGCGTCCTTAACGACATCGCTAAGTTAGGTAGCTACTAGCGATATAGAAACAATCCCGCTAGCGATCTCATTAGTATGCGACGCTAACGAGATCGCTAGCGGGATTGTGTAGTGTGGCAGTACCTCTAGTGAGGAAACACTTAGCTAACAAATGAATTCAAGTCTCCAGGTCCAGATGAATTACACCCCAGAGTACTGAAGGAGATAGCAGAAGAAATTTTTGAACCACTCTCCATAATCGTTGAAAATTCTTGGAGAACAGGAGAAGTCCCAGAAGACTGGAGAAGAGCAAATGTTGTTCCTATCTTCAAAAAGAGGAAGAAGGTGGACCCAGGAAATTATAGTCTGACTTCAATACCAGGAAAGATCTTTGAACAAATTATTAAACAACATGTATGTAAGTACCTGGATTGGAATGAAGTGATTAAACAGAGTCAGCATGGATTTGTAACTAATAAATCATGTCAGACTAACTTAATTTCCTTCTATGACAGAATCACTGACTGGGTGGATCAGGGAAATGCTGTAGATATAGTATATTTTGACTTCAGCAAAGCATTTGACAAAGTATCTCACACAATCCTTATTGAAAAAATGACTAAGCATGCAATAGACAAGGCAACTGTTAGGTGGATTCATAACTGGCTTAATGATTGGACCCAAAGAGTGGTCCTAAATGGCTGCACATCCAGTTGGAAGAATGTCTCAAGTGGGGTACCACAGGACTCTATCCTGGGCCCTGTATTGTTCAACATCTTTATCAATGATTTAGATGAAGGAATTGAGAGTAAACTGATTAAATTTGCTGATGACACAAAGCTAGGAGGGATAGCTAATACTAGAGAAGAGAGGATTCAAAAAGATGTAAATAAACTGGAGCAGTGGGCAGCAACAAACAGAATGGTTTTTAACAGGGAAAAATGTACTACATTTGGGCAATAAAAATGAAAAAATATACAGAATGGGAGGAATAGGACTAAACAACAGCACATGTGAAAAAGACGGGTTTACTAATATATCACAGACAAAAAAACCTGACTGGCACTTCCAGACTAATGTGAACTAGGTGCAAGCCAAGGGAAGCTACCCCCATGTAAAACATACAAAAAAAGGCTGCACTCTATCATACTAAAGCATGACAATATGGAATACATGAAATTTGGAATAGCAATATGGCTTTGGAATATAAGGAAAAATTTGAGACGCTTAGTATAAACATTTGGCCAAACATTTTGAAGCCCACCAACCATCGTCAAGGTGGTCTCAATACTGGTGAGTCCCTAACCTAATGTGAACATACCTCTATTGGGCTGATATCTGAATTTCTGGGTGAATATGCACCTCTGTCAGCAATGCCTGCATTTATGGGTAAAGTAGGGACCTGGTGTAATTAAAATCACCACCTGGTGGGGGCGGAGTGCTCTGTCACCACCTGGTTGGTGGGCTTCAAAATGTTTGGCCAAATGTTTATACTAAGCGTCTCAAATTTTTCCTTATATTCCAAAGCCATATTGCTATTCCAAATTTCATGTATTCCATATTGTCATGCTTTAGTATGATAGAGTGCAGCCTTTTTTTGTATGTTTTACATGGGGGTAGCTTCCCTTGGCTTGCACCTAGTTCACATTAGTCTGGAAGTGCCAGTCAGGTTTTTTTGTCTATTGTATGTTAGCTTGCTGACCGAGCACTCCGCCCCCACCAGGTGGTGATTTTAATTACACCAGGTCCCTACTTTACCCATAAATGCAGGCATTGCTGACAGAGGTGCATATTCACCCAGAAATTCAGATATCAGCCCAATAGAGGTATGTTCACATTAGGTTAGGGACTCACCAGTATTGAGACCACCTTGACGATGGTTGGTGGGCTTCAAAATGTTTGGCCAAATGTTTATACTAAGCGTCTCAAATTTTTCCTTATATTCCAAAGCCATATGCTATTCCAAATTTCATGTATTCCATATTGTCATGCTTTAGTATGATAGAGTGCAGCCTTTTTTTGTATGTTTTACATGGTGGTAGCTTCCCTTGGCTTGCACCTAGTTCACATTAGTCTGGAAGTGCCAGTCAGGTTTTTTTGTCTATTGTATGTTAGCTTGCTGACCGAGCACTCCGCCCCCACCAGGTGGTGATTTTAATTACACCAGGTCCCTACTTTACCCATAAATGCAGGCATCGCTGACAGAGGTGCATATTCACCCAGAAATTCAGATATCAGCCCAATAGAGGTATGTTCACATTAGGTTAGGGACTCACCAGTATTGAGACCACCTTGACGATGGTTGGTGGGCTTCAAAATGTTTGGCCAAATGTTTATACTAAGCGTCTCAAATTTTTCCTTATATTCCAAAGCCATATTGCTATTCCAAATTTCATGTATTCCATATTGTCATGCTTTAGTATGATAGAGTGCAGCCTTTTTTTGTATGTATACTAATATATCACAGACTGAACATGAGTCAACAGTGTGATGCAGCAGTAAAAAAGGCAAATGCAATTCTAGGATGTATCAACAGAAGCATACAGTCTAGATCATGTGAGGTCATTATTGCCCTCTACTCCTCTTTGGTCAGACCTCATCTGGAATACTGTGTCCAGTTTTGGGCACCACATTTTAAAAAAGACATCAACAAACTGAAGCAAGTTCAGAGAAGAGCGACCAGAATGGTGTCCGGTCTGCAAACCATGTCCTATGAGGAACAGTTACAGGTTTTGGGAATATTTAGCTTGTAGAAGAAGACCGAGAGGAGACTTAATAGATGTCTACAAATATCTCAAGGGCTGTCACACTGTAGAAGGATCATCTTTATTCTCATTTGCACAAGGAAAGACTAGAAGCAATGGGATGAAACTGAATGGGAGACACAGATTAGATATTAGAGAAAACTTTTTGACAGTTAGGGTGATCAGTGAGTGGAACAGGCTGCCACGAGAGGTGGTGAGTTCTCCTTCAATGGAAGTCTTCAAACAGAGGCTGGACAGACATCTGTCTGGGATGATTTAGTGAATCCTGCTTTGAGCAGGGGGTTGGACCAGATGACGCAGGAGGTCCCTTTCCAACTCTACCATTCTATGATTCTATGTCCCCAATGACTTAAAATGTTGGAAAAAGCCCCGAAAAGAGATATGTACTGTTTGTGGGGCCATTATACTGTATGGAGCACTATGTGGGGCCATTGTACTGTTAGGAGCACTATGTAGAGTGCATTATACAGTATGGAGCACTATCTGGGGCATTATACTGTATGTAGGACTATGTGGGGCTATTGTATTGTATGGAAAGCAATGCATTATAATGTATAGAGGATTATGTGGGACCCAATATATTATAAGGAGCACTTTTTGTGGCCATTATACTCTATGGAGAGCTGTGTGAGGATTACAGTTGGAGAATCATATTGTGATGGGGTCATTGTCAGGGGGATTGAGGGTGGAGGGTACAGTAGGGTTATTATGCCGTGCGTGTGGATTGTACTTTGGAGGAATTCACTGTGAAATCGTATTGTGTTTAGGAGCACTTTTGTTTACATCATACTTTATTATCTGCATTATTCAAGGTTTTTTATTATGTTATTACATGTTTAAATCAACCCATTGAGCCATATGCTTTTTACTGCTCTTACATAACATATAATATTATTTAAAAATTGTATTCTGAGATCTATTAATTAAAATGTGCTTTTTTTTGGGACAATCCTTTTAAGTTGTCTTTAAGCTTTTAATTTTGGACTTTTTGAGTTTAACATCCTTGGTCTATAGAAACAAAAGTTTTTCTTTTTTTTTTTCTCTTTTCATGTGGGAAACCTTTCTTTTTATCCACAGATATTCCCAGGATCTGGTTAAGGACCAGTCCAAACAGTAATTTTCTTTCAAGAGTTATGCCGCACAATCTGGACTTTGAAGTTGTATCACCCTGACAGTGTATGAGATTTTAGCTGCATTCATTAAGACTGCAGAGCGTGCAGCAGTACGGACAGATTCAGCCGATGCATCTAATAAAAATCCTGTGGCTAGTTTTCATATAGGAACAGACTGGAGAGTTCAGCCTCTTGATGTTTTCCCTAGCAAAGGAGATTCAAGCTCTTCCAACCAAATAAAGAGGAATCTAGCAATGCTAGTCGCTGCAATATTTATTAATAATCATTTATATAGCGCCAACATATTCCGCGGCTCTTTACAGTTCAGCAGTTTATATACAAGTCATAAGTAACAACATTCAAAGTAATACAACAATTAAATCAAAATAATGACGACCCTGCCCGTAAGAGCTTACAATCTACAATGAGGTGGGGGAGGCACAAAATACAGGGGCTTATTTACAATGATGGTCCAGCCATCTTGAGGGAATGGGGATGGATAAAAGCTGCATGAGGTAGTCACCCGCCAGTTTTTGTAATGCTGTTGGGTGCAGTGGAGTTTGATGGAGGGTTGTTCTCAGACAGATAGTGAATGAGCTACACACACACACACACACACACATAAAAAGGACTTTAAGGAACATGATAGGCCGCTCTGAACAGATGTGTTTTGAGGGAGCGCCTAAAGCTGTGTAAGTTGTGGATAGTCCTAATTTCTTGGGGTAGAGCATTCCAGAGGATTGGCGCAATGCAGGGGAGGTCTTGGAGCCGGGAGTGGGAGGTACGGATTAGTGCAGAGGTTAGTCGAAAGTCATTTGCAGAGCATAACGAGCGGGTAGGCCGATAACCAGAAATGAGAGAGATGTAGGGGAATGCCGCATTTTGGAGAGCTTTGTGAGTCCGAGGACAAGCAGTTTGAATTGGATTCTAGAATGAATGGGCAGCCAGTGCAATGACTCGCACAGAGCGGACGCGTCCGAGTACCGATTTGCCAGATAGACGACCCTGGCTGCTGCTTTAAGGATGGACTGGAGAGGGAAAAGTTGAGTGAGGGGGAGGCCAATTAATAGAGTTAAATTACAGTAGTCCAGGCAAGAGTGGATGAGGGCAACAGTGAGGGTTTTTGTTTCCATGGTGAGAAAGGAGCGGATTCTAGAGATGTTCTTTAGGTGTAAGCGGCAAGAGCGGCCAAGAGATTGTATATGGGAGGTGAAGGAAACATTGGTGTCAAACATAACATCCATACAGCACGCCTGCTGCTGGGGCATTATTATGGTGCCATTAGTGATGAGTGAGTATACTCGTTGCTTGGGTTTTCCAAATCATGCAGCTGCGTCGACAGAAACTAAATCTCCGAGCATGCCAAAATACTCGGAGGACACCTGAGCATGCGCGGCAAAACCGGAGCAACGAGTACACTTACTCATCACTAGATGCCACCCATGGAGAGGGAGATCTCAGATTTAGGGAGGTCAGTAGACGGCAGGAGCAGAAGTTCAGTTTTGGACAGTTTGAGTTTCAGATAGAAAGCAGTGGTTACTGCGGACAGACAGTCACTGGTGTCCTGTATTACAGTGGGGGTAAGGTCAGGGGTTGACGTGTATAGTTGCATGTCATCAGCATAAAGATGGTACTGAAAGCCAAATCTGCTGATGGTCTATCCAATTGGGGCCGTGTAGAGAGAAGAGAAGGGGGCAAAGGACTGAGCCCTGAGGGACACCAACAGTGAGAGGAAGTGGAGCCAGTAAACGATACACTGAAGGAGCAGTCAGAAAGATAGGAAGAGAACCAGGAGAGAGCAGTTTCCTTTATGTATATTGCCTGGAGCATAGAGAGTAGGAGATGGTGGTCAACAGTGTCGAAAGCTGCAGAAAGGTTGAGAAGAATGAGCAAAGAGTGGTCACCGTTACATTTTGCTGTCAGGTCGTTGGTCACTTTGATGAGAGCAGTTTCTATAGAAATGTAGGGGGTGGAAGCCGGACTGTGATGGATCTAGGACTGAGTGAGCGGAGAGGTAGCGGGTAAGGTGGGAGTAGACCACGCGCTCCAAGGGTTTAGAGATGAAGGGGAGATTGGAGACTGGTCTGTAGTTATTTGTGCAGGATGATTTAATTTAAATAAGAATATTTGATTTCAGTAATCAAGCGGATGCCTCCCAGGTGTCTCGCCCACAGAGCGTGAAGATGTAAAGTGAACTCACTAGACCACTGATGGTGCAGTGGTAGCTGTATAACCGATACTCAAGAGACAGGAGAATGAGCTTCAAAAAAACAATGATATTTATTAAAGAAAATTTAACAAAGAGGGAAAAAGTGCCTGTGAGGAGAACCCTCTGGATCACGACACTGTACCACGTAGTGGAGCACAGGGCAAGGTACAGGAATTCCTCCGTCACACCAGGAGGCCTAAATGCCACGAATCCCGGACCAGAGGAACAACCCGTTCAGACTGGATAGAAGAGACTGTGGAATAATGGCTCTGTCGGTGTAGGGAATCTCGAAAGGTCCGTGATCCAGCCATTATTGGTATCTGGATGGTTACGTGAGGTGAGGCTTGGTTAGCCTGGAGTGGGATACGGAGTATCCAAGGAGATCCAGGACAGGGAACTGCCCAGAGAGAATTCTGTGAAGAAAGAGGTATTAGTAAAATGTAAAGCAGCAGTCTTCCAATCCCGGAGCACAGCAGAGTGTGGCCTGAGCCAGAGGCAACAATCCAACAGAATGAATACTTAGTCCAGTCACTCCCTCAAGGGGAGGATGCCTTTTATGCACAGAGCATCACAGCTCAGACAGCGCTAATAGAGAACAGGTGCCCTGCTGCTTTAAGTATGTGCAGGAAGTGGGGCGCGCCTCTTAAGAGCATTTCCAGGAGACCTGTCAAGGAGATGCAGGATCCTAGCAGAGAAAAGAGCCGCCGTTCATATGGAGCCACGGACAGGGTGAGCAGTACCAGTGGAGCTACATAATAGGCGCCAGTCTCCCGGAACAGCGTTGACAGGACCCGCAGCAGGGACAGAGCGGGTGAAGCCCATAGCGCTGCGTGATGCACGCTGTTCTCCCTGTCCATGAGACCGGACCCGCAGCTGAGGGCGTGACACCAGGTTCTGTAAAGGAGCCAATTAGTCTTTGTGTCCAGGTGATTTCTAAGGTGGGAGGTACAGGAAAGATATATATCTTTGTACCATGTTAGCCAGTAGATAGAAAAATATTAAGATTTGAGAGTCTTCAGTGGCTGATACCATCTTTTCAGTTAGTCATTAAACGGTAACAAATTGCAAGCTTTCGAGACTATTCATCAAGCATAGAATAACATGAAGGCATAAGGTGGTAGGTGTCTTCAAACAGTAAGGCGGTCTTCTTAACCACTTTAGACACCTGGACATCAGTCTTTGGTATCTCATCCCAAATCTTCCTGAATGTTTCTTGGTTTAGTCTTTTCCTCTAAATTCAGATGACATTGAGATTCTGTTTGGTACAGTCAGCAATAAAAAGGAAATAAATAATATTTTGTATCCTCATCCATTGGCATATTAACTGAATTATCCTCTTTGAGGAGGATTTGTATTAAAAAATGGAGTCTGAATGATAGTACTTGGGTTTTGGGCCTTTTTGAATGACGACAGCCTGAACTTGGATGCAGGTTTAGTGTAGATAGTGATAACTGTACGTCTTGTCTGATAACAGCACTAAGTTTACAAGAAATAGACGTTTTTTCATCCTGCATTATTTTATGTGCTATGAAGCAAATTGCGCATTTATCTAATATTCACTCTATAGTATAACATACAGCACTAAACCATGGCTGCACTAGTTACACTCTTAGTACCTTGGTAATCATCATAAGGGTTAGATTCCCATCAAAGGGCAAAGCCTTGCCATGGCTGATGGGCTGTCACGAATTACCCAAATTGTGCACCAAGTACCACCATTTTTGTACAAATTTTACATAGTAATTCAGTTCCAATACCACATTGTCACGCTGGTGAGTGTGGACCCACTGCGCCACAGACCAGGCTTAACCTGGAAGAGTATAACTAAGCGACCACCTGGTTTTTCACTAGAGCCCCTGATGGTGTGGTTAGGCTTGAGCTGCAGGTGGTCCCCATGTACCACTCCTAGGGCAGTACCCGGTACAGCGGCAGCTTACCCCAGGGGGCAGAGATACGGGTACTGACTCAGAGTGCCAGGCAGGACAGGAACAAGATCACTGGTAGTGTGAATGTCAGAGCCGGTTCAGAAAGAATGGGTTCAGGTTCAGACAGCATGAGTACAGGGTCTGTTGGACAAGATGGCTGGATCAGACAGAACAGGCTCAGGGTCACTGGACAGGTACTGGTACAGGATAACAGAAAGGGAACCTGACAATGGAGTAGTAGTTGAATACACTGACTAGGAACTGAAATATCTCAGGCACCTCCCTACAGGAGTGGGTGCCTTAAATTTCTAATGCCTGTCAATAGGCTAGGGACATATCAGGGTTAGGTGCTGCACTTTTACGAAGCAGGGAGCGCACGTGCACCCTAAGTGCGCTGCAGGGAGACCAGCACGACGTGCGTGGACCTAGGAACCTGGAAGCCGCGGTGAGAGCCGGTGCAGGAGATGCCGCTGAGCGGCCGTGGTGGTGAGCATGTCAGTGTCCTTGCCGGGGGTGGGGAGAGGAAAGTGAACCATGCAGGGATGCTGACATTACAGTACCCCCTTCCTTTCCCTCCTTTTCTCTAAGCCTGAAAGAAATCTCTTCAGAAGTGGGACATGAATATTCTCCCTGTGCTCCCATGAGCTCTCTTCGGGGCAGAATCCTTTCCAATGCACCAGGAACAAAAAGTTTTCCTCCTCACCTACTTCATGGCCAAAATGTTCTCATCTCAAAAACATCCTCAGCAAACTGGTGCAGGCGTGGAATTTGGATCTCTAAAAAAGTGTCTCAAGATGACTGGCTTGAGAAGTATGTGGAAGGAGGTAGGCACGCATAACAAGGATGAAAGCTTCCACTTGCACAAGGCATTGATTTGTTTGATGACCTCAAAGGGTCGGATAAAGCAACAACCCAAATTTTAAGATGGAATCTTGAAGAGAACCACACCTTATCTACTCCATGAAAATGTGGATGATCCATGCATCTTTTGTCAGCATGCATTTTCATCTGTTCGGACGACCTCTCAAGAGTGGCTTTGGTGTCCTCCCAGATCTTGGAGAAATCTTTAGTCAGAGCATTATCTATCGTCCTCTCTTAAACAGCCTCCCCATTGTAGACAATCCATACTTGTGTTAGAAGTAAAATAAAGCGTCCTCCTTTCTTAATGAGTAAAAGTCCTTTTAAATGGGCAGATTTATCCACTGAATCACATCAGTGGATAAATCTGCCCGTGCTGCCCTTACCACTACCTGCCTCTGAGCCACAGATTTATCAGCTGGATAAATTTTGGTAGGAGCGTGGAATCCTTCATAGGGGCGAGCATGAGATTCTCACTGTTGTGAAGGATTCCATGTTCCTCTTACCTGGCTTCAGCATCCGGATTCCACACCACTCCGATGGATGTTCACAACCTTCCGCTGGATTCTATGCTCCTCCACTGTGCACAGTAGAGGGGTGTGAAATCTAGGAGCAGAAGCAAGGTAAGCCCACCTTTATCTGCTGCCGGATGAAAGATCACCGTTTACATGGCGAAGGTTTATCCGGTGGTGGATACATTTTTCAACTTGCAAAGATCAAGGGATCAGCAGATAAATACGTGATCTCTTGATCTTTGGTAGTTTTCAAATGGGCATATCTCTACCAGATTTATCCTTCATAGGATAAATCCGCTGGATAAATATGCCCATGTAAAGGACTTTTACGATTGCTTATGATGTGTGAGGAAACCTGGCAGTAAGAGATGAACCCCCTCTATTTACTCTTAATTCCCTGACAGCCAGGGTATAATAAAAATGTTTTTCTAAGTTGGACAACCTCTTTAACATAAGCCCAGTCCCTGCATTTATCTATGGTACAGAAGTCCGTCAAAATCACCAAAACCAGGGGATAGGGAGTTAGGGACATCATCTATCCCATTACCTTACAGTGTAGAGCTGCAGCTTCCCTGAGATGTAGCAGAGCTGCTCAGCTGCAGCTTCCCTGTGATGTAGCAGAGCTGCTCAGCTGCAGCTTCCCTGTGATGTAGTAGAGCTGCAGCTTCCCTGTGATGTAGCAGAGCTGCTCAGCTGCAGCTTCCCTGTGATGTAGCAGAGCTGCTCAGCTGCAGCTTCCCTGTGATGTAGTAGAGCTGCAGCTTCCCTGTGATGTAGCAGAGCTGCTCAGCTGCAGCTTCCCTGTGATGTAGTAGAGCTGCAGCTTACCTGTGATGTAGCAGAGCTGCTCATCTGCAGCTTCCCTGTGATGTAGCAGAGCTGCTCAGCTGCAGCTTCCCTGTGATGTAGTAGAGCTGCTCAGCTGCAGCTTCCCTGTGATGTAGTAGAGCTGCAGCTTCCCTGTGATGTAGCAGAGCTGCTCAGCTGCAGCTTCCCTGTGATGTAGCAGAGCTGCTCAGCTGCAGCTTCCCTGTGATGTAGAAGAGCTGCTCAGCTGCAGCTTCCCTGTGATGTAGTAGAGCTGCAGCTTCCCTGTGATGTAGCAGAGCTGCTCAGCTGCAGCTTCCCTGTGATGTAGCAGAGCTGCTCAGCTGCAGCTTCCTGTGATGTAGTAGAGCTGCAGCTTCCCTGTGATGTAGCAGAGCTGCTCAGCTGCAGCTTCCCTGTGATGTAGCAGAGCTGCTCAGCTGCAGCTTCCCTGTGATGTAGCAGAGCTGCTCAGCTGCAGCTTCCCTGTGATGTAGCAGAGCTGCTCAGCTGCAGCTTCCCTGTGATGTAGTAGAGCTGCTCAGCTGCAGCTTCCCTGTGATGTAGTAGAGCTGCAGCTTCCCTGTGATGTAGCAGAGCTGCTCAGCTGCAGCTTCCCTGTGATGTAGCAGAGCTGCTCAGCTGCAGCTTCCCTGTGATGTAGTAGAGCTGCAGCTTACCTGTGATGTAGCAGAGCTGCTCATCTGCAGCTTCCTGTGATGTAGCAGAGCTGCTCAGCTGCAGCTTCCCTGTGATGTAGTAGAGCTGCAGCTTACCTGTGATGTAGCAGAGCTGCTCAGCTGCAGCTTCCCTGTGATGTAGCAGACCTCTCTGCTGGCTGCACACAATGGCAGTGCCTCCATCTCCCAGCTGACACTGCTGCTTCCCCTGGAGTCTCCATTGTGTGTTGCCTGCTGTGCTGAGCTCTGGCAGGGGGCTGAGTGCTGCGGCTCTGCACTTTTCACTTCTACTCCAGTCATATGAGAACGAAGGATCCAGCTGTATGAGTCTAAGGAGCAGCTGCTCTGTGCAAGGAGAGGAGCAGTCACTGGGGGGGCTAAGCTATTACCAAGGAGGAGCACCTGCTGCCCTGCCAGTGGCACCATCAGGAGTGTGCCAGGCTGCAGCCCAGGCTGTTCCCAGGGGCACCGCTGCGCATGCACCTCAGACAGTGAGTCAGTGTCAGTCCCATATTAGAGTACATAGCTGCAGCGGGGGCGGGTGACCCCGGGGGGAGTCGGGACTCGGGAGATCATGGTTTTTTTTAACTATTTGTGCCTGGCTGGCTGTGTCTGAAAGGGAAAGGAGTCCCTGGCCAGGCCAGCAGACGAGGGAGGGACGGGAGAGGGGTCTCGCTGCTCCAGGGGCACCGCGGGCACTGCTGCATCTCAGTCAGTCCCATATTACAGTAGTACACAGCTGCAGCAGGGGCGGGGGACCCGGGTGGGGGAGGGGGAATCGGGAGATCATGTTTTAAAGTCCCATAGTAACAGTAGTTCAGTTGCATTAATAACTAGTCACCGACCTGGCTTCTCCTAACTCTGGGCACGAGGGGAGGGAGTCACACAAGGAAGCAGCACCGTGCGCAGCAGCCAGCAGCAGGAGTAAACTGACTGTGTCTTCACTGTCTTGTGACGTGAGTGACTGTGTGTGTGAGGGATTACGGAGAGCCGGCCGGCACCACACCACGTGTTATGGGTTCCGTTCTGCCGCCCCCTGGCTGCCGCCGCCTGAGACAACAGGCTCAAGTCGCCTCATTATAGCGGCGCCCCTGCTTGTATTCTTACCCAAAAGTTTTCATAGATCTCCCAGTTTCTGAAGCCTCAATCTCTGTGCAGATATACGCTTTTCTAACATACAATGTGACACCTCCTCCTCGTTTATCAAGTCTGTTTCTTGCAAATAAGTTGTATCCCTCTAGCCTTGTATTCCAATCATGTGTATCATCCCACCAAGTTTTAGTGATTTCCTTGAAATCATATTTCTTTTCCTGCGTCAGTAGCTCCAATTCTCCTTGTTTGTTGCCCATGCTCTGTGCATTCGTATAGAAACATTTTAGTTTGTGATTGGTTTCTCTTTCTCCAATATTTTTATTATTTAGATTTTTTTGTCTTTGTTCTTTCCTTCCACTTATAATAGCAGAGTTCTCAATAGTATTTGTCAGGTGTATGGCTTTTTCTGACCTTTTGCTTCCCTTCCCCCATTGTTCTAGTTTAAAGCTCTCCTGATGAGTGTAGCAAGGCGACTTCCAAATACATGTTTTCCAGTCTTCGTAAGGTGCACCCCATCTCTAGCAAGTAGTCCATCGTATAGGTAATTCACTCCGTGATCCAGAAATCCAAATCCTTGCTGACGGCACCATCGATGTAGCCAGTTGTTCACCTGCAGAATCTTATTCCTACCTCCTTGTTCCATGGCCATCCACTGGGAGGATGGAAGAGAAGACCACCTGTACTCCCAGTTCTTTCACTTTCTTGCCTAAGTTTTCAAAGTCACTGCAGATGGTTTCCAGGTCGTTTCTTGCGGTGTCATTTGTCCCCACATGTATTAGCAGTAATGGGTAGTCATCTGTAGGTCTGAAGACAGACACATCCTGTCAGACACATCTTTAATTTTTGCATCTGGAAGAAAGCACATTTCTCTTGAGATTATATCTGGTCTGCAGATAGCAGCCTCTGTTCCTCTCAACAGGGAATCCCCCATGACAACAACTCTCCGTTTCTTTTTCACATTTTTCTTTCTCCATCCTGGAGGACTCTGAGGGCGTACAAGGTTGTTGTTTGTAGGCAGTCTTATCTTGATGTATTTCTTCATCGTTCTCCTGTGTGAGAGCCTGGTACTGGTTCCTGAGCAGTATTGGAGCTGACTGCCTCTTGATCCTCCTGCTTCTCTGGGTCACATGCTTCTAGTCCTCTGTTTCTTCAGATGCACTTCTAATTTCATCTCTTTCTGTAACATGAAGAGATAATTCTGCTCTGTCTAAGAACTCTTCATCTTCCTTAATGATTTTCTATTAACAATAAATTGACAAGCATAATGTATAAGGAGCAATTAATGATTCATTATAATAGATTGGGCTCCCAAAAGAATACAAGGACTAGATGAAATGAGATTCGACTGCAAATAATATTAAGCAAAACACCACCACCACAACAGTCAGTCACAGAATCCAATATATAGATATAAAATTCAATATTTTATTAAATCAAAAAGAATAAAATGTTTTGACAACAAGACAGGACAAAAGCAGGTGAGGGTAGAGATACAAATGTCACTCGAGTAAACCCATCAAGCACTCTCTGGGATATCCAGTGGTGACTCCCCATATTAATTGAACTATTATATAAGTCCATATACAGAAATAGTGTGGTGTACAAACCACATTAGTCAAATAGAGGGACAATTAGTGAAACATAGTAAAACATACACATCGCGGATAGTCAGAAACCGATCCAATGGTATAAATAGTAGTCAATTATATAGTATAACATACCGCAGTGTGGATGGGGAGACGCCACCGGTAATCGCCAGCAACCCCGACGCACGTTTCGGAGATTGCTCTCCGGGGCGTGGTTACCGGTGGTCATGTGAGCGTCTTTTATATATAGCAGGCCAGAACCGGAAAAGGAGTCGGCGCATGCGCACGCGATCATCCCCGACGTCACAACAATGCAACCGTCACCCTGGTTACAGTGACCAGAAACACATGGGGCCCCATGTGATCAGGTCACATGACACACAAAGGTAACGGCAACATGTGAGCGTCAGGGCGACGCATGCGCAGGCACCGATATTCCCCTATAATAGGTTCTTAGTAAAAGCACTCACATGATCCCTCATGGTATTTTATATTAAACATATGTATAACTAACAAAGATTAAAATAAATTGGTCTGTCTGCGGACACATGCGTCTAACAAATATGTTAGCAACTATATAACAAATATACCCACAAGTTATAATTAACATGAATGATATATGCAGAATATATGAGAATATGTAAACGTCAGAATAATATGAATGACATATAATCGTTAAAGGGGGTCAGATAAATATACGATAGTGTACACATACACATATTTCAGCACAATATCATAGATGGCAAATAGAGCAACGATATATGTCACATAGTAAATATGTGAAAAAAATGAAAATAAAAATAAAAAATTATAATATAAAAAATACAAAATAAAAAAATATATTAAGGATAACAATAGTGAAACATAAATAGAAAAAATATATAAAATGCAAAAGGAAAAGAAAAAGGAAAATATATAGACACATACAGTTAGGTCCATAAATATTTGGACAGAGACAACATTTATCTAATTTTGGTTCTAGACATTACCACAATGAATTTGAAACAAAACAAATCAGATGCAGTTGAAGTTCAGACTTTCAGCTTTCATTTGAGGGTATCCACATTAAAATTGGATGAAGGGTTTAGGAGTTTCAGCTCCTTAACGTGCCACCCTGTTTTTAAAGGGACCAAAAGTAATTGGACAATTGACTCCAAGGCTATTTCATGGACAGGTGTGGGCAATCCCTTCATTATATCATTCTCAATTAAGCAGATAAAAGGGCTGGTGTTGATTTGAGGTGTGGTGTTTGCATTTGGAAGGTTTAGCTGTGAAGGAAACATGCGGTCAAAGGAGCTCTCCGTGCAGGTGAAACAAGCTATCCTTAAGCTGCAAAAAACAGAAAAAACCCATCCGAGAAATTGCTACAACTTTAGGAGTGGCAAAATCTACAGTTTGGTACATTCTGAGAAAGAAAGCACTGGTGAACTCATCAATGCAAAAAGACCTGGGCGCCCACGGAAGACAACAGTGGTGGATGATCGCAGAATACTCTCCATGGTGAAGAGAAACCCCTTCACAACAGCCAACCAAGTGAACAACACTCTCCAGGAGGTAGGCGTATCAATATCCAAATCTACCATAAAGAGAAGACTGCATGAAATTAAATACAGAGGGTTCACTGCACGGTGCAAGCCACTCATAAGAATCAAGAATAAAAAGGCTAGGCTGGACTTTGCTAAAAAACATCTAAAAAAGCCAGCACAGTTCTGGAAGAACATTCTTTGGACAGATGAAACCAAGATCAACCTCTACTAGAATGATGGAAAGAGAAAAGTATGGCGAAGGCGTGGTACAGCTCATGATCCAAAGCATACCACATCATCTGTAAAACATGGCGGAAGCAATGTGATGGCTTGGGCATGCATGGCTGCCAGTGGCACTGGGTCACTAGTGTTTATTGATGATGTGACACAGGACAGAAACAGCCGAATGAATTCTGAGGTATTCAGAGCCATACTGTGTGCTCAGATCCAGCCAAATGCAGCCAAACTGATTGGTCGTCGTTTCATACTACAGATGGACAATGACCCAAAACATAAAGCCAAAGCAACCCAGGAGTTTATTAAAGCAAAGAAGTGGAATATTCTTGAATGGCCAAGTCAGTCACCTGATCTCAACCCAATTGAACATGCATTTCACTTGTTAAAGACTGAACTTCAGACAGAAAGGCCACAAACAAACAACAACTGAAAACCACCGCGGTGAAGGCCTGGCAGAGCATCAAAAAGAAGGAAACACAGTGTCTGGTGATGTCCATGAGTTCAAGACTTCAGGCAGTCATTGCTAACAAAGGGTTTTCAACCAAGTACTAGAAATGAACATTTTATTTACAATTATTTAATCTGTCCAATTACTTTTGGTCCCTTTAACCCTTCATGACCCAGCCTATTTTGACCTAAATGACCTTGCCATTTTTTGCAATTCTGACCAGTGTCCCTTTATGAGGTAATAACTCAGGAACGCTTCAACGGATCCTAGCGATTCTGAGATTGTTTTTTCGTGACATATTGGGCTTCATGTTAGTGGTAAATTTAAGTTGATAATTTTTGCGTTTATTTGTAAAAAAAATGGAAATTTGGCGAAAATTTTGAAAATTTTGTAATTTTCAAATTTTTAATTTTTATTCTGTTAAACTAGAGAGTTATGTGACACAAAATAGTTAATAAATAACATTTCCCACATGTCTACTTTACATCAGCACAATTTTGGGAACAACATTTTTTTTTGTTAGGAAGTTATAAAGGGTTAAAGTTGACCAGCGATTTCTTCACTTTTTACAGCAAAATTTACAAAAACCATTTTTTTAGGGAACCACCTCACATTTGAAGTCACTTTGAGGGGTCTATATGGCAGAAAATACCCAAAAGTGACACCTTTATAAAAACTGCACCCCTCAAGCTACTCAAAACTACATTCAAGAAGATATTAAACCCTTCAGGTGCTTCACAGGAACTAAAGCAACGTGTAAGGAAAAATGGACATTTTAATTTTTCCAACAAAAATTTTCTTTTAGCATCAATTTTTTCATTTTACATGGGCATCAGGATAAAATAGATCCTAAAATTTGTTGGGCAATTTCTCTTGAGTACACAGATACCTCATATGTGGTCATAAACCACTGTATGGGCGCATGGCAGGGCTCAGAAGGGAAGCAGCGCCATTTGACATTTTGAATGGAAAATATGCTGGAATATTTAGCGGTTGCCATGTCGCATTTGGAGAGTCCCTGTGTGCCTAAACATTGGAGCTCCCCACAAGTGACCCCATTTTGGAAACTAGACCCCCTAAGGAACTTATCTAGATGCATAGTGATCATTTTGAACCCCAGGTGCTTCACAAATTGATCTGTAAAAAAAAGAAAGTACTTTTTTTTCACAAAAATTTTCTTTTAGCCTCAGTTTTTTCATTTTCACATGGGCAACAGTATAAATTGGATCCTAAAATTTGTTGGGCAATTTCTCCTGAGTACACAGATACCTCATATGTGGTCATAAACCACTGTTTGGGTGCATGGCAGGGCTCAGAAGGGAAGCAGCGCCATTTGACTTTTTGAATGGAAAATATGCTGGAATATTTAGCGGTTGCCATGTCGCATTTGGAGAGTCCCTGTGTGCCTAAACATTGGAGCTCCCCACAATTGACCCCATTTTGGAAACTAGACCCCCTAAGGAACTTATCTAGATGCATAGTGAGCACTTTGAACCTCCAGGTGCTTCACAAATTGATCCGTAAAAAAAAGAAAGTACTTTTTTTTCACAAAAATTTTCTTTTAGCCTCAGTTTTTTTCATTTTCACATGGGCAACAGTATAAATTGGATCCTAAAATTTGTTGGGCAATTTCTCCTGAGTACACAGATACCTCATATGTGGTCATAAACCACTGTTTGGGCGCACGGCAGGGCTCAGAAGGGAAGGAGCGCCATTTGACTTTTTGAATGGAAAATATGCTGGAATATTTAGCGGTTGCCATGTCGCATTTGGAGAGTCCCTGTGTGCCTAAACATTGGAGCTCCCCCACAAGTGACCCCATTTTGGAAACTAGACCCCTAAGAAACTTATCTAGATGCATAGTGAGCACTTTGAACCCCAGGTGCTTCACAAATTGATCCGTAAAAAAAAGAAAGTACTTTTTTTTCACAAAAATTTTCTTTTAGCCTCAGTTTTTTTCATTTTCACATGGGCAACAGTATAAATTGGATTCTAAAATTTGTTGGGCAATTTCTCCTGAGTACACAGATACCTCATTTGTGATCATAAACCACTGTTTGGGCGCACGGCAGGGCTCAGAAGGGAAGGAGCGCCATTTGACTTTTTGAATAGAAAATATGCTGGAATATTTAGCGGTTGCCATGTCGCATTTGGAGAGTTCCTGTGTGCCTAAACATTGGAGCTCCCCCACAAGTGACCCCATTTTGGAAACTAGACGCCCTAAGGAACTTATCTAGATGCATAGTGAGCACTTTGAACCCCCAGGTGCTTCACAAATTTATCCGTAAAAAAAAGAAAGTACTTTTTTTTCACAAAAATTTTCTTTTAGCCTCAGTTTTTTTCATTTTCACATGGGCAACAGTATAAATTGGATTCTAAAATTTGTTGGGCAATTTCTCCTGAGTACACAGATACCTCATTTGTGATCATAAACCACTGTTTGGGCGCACGGCAGGGCTCAGAAGGGAAGGAGCGCCATTTGACTTTTTGAATGGAAAATATGCTGGAATATTTAGCGGTTGCCATGTCGCATTTGGAGAGTCCCTGTGTGCCTAAACATTGGAGCTCCCCCACAAGTGACCCCATTTTGGAAACTAGACCCCCTAAGAAACTTATCTAGATGCATAGTGAGCACTTTGAACCCCCCAGGTGCTTTACAGAAGTTTATAACGCAGAGCCGTGAAAATAAAATATCATTTTTTTTTCTCAAAAAATGATTTTTTAGCCCACTATTTTTATTTTCACAATGGTTACAGGAGAAATTGGACCCCGAAAGTTGTTGTCCAGTTTGTCCTGAGTACGCTAGTACCCCATATGTGGGGGGGAACCACTGTTTGGGCACACGTCAGGGCTCGGAAGGGATGTAGTGACGCTTTGAAATGCCAACTTGATGGAATGGTCTGCGGGCATCTTGTTACGTTTGCAGAGCCCTGATGCGCCTAAACAGTAGAAACTCCCCACAAGTGACCCCATTTTGGAAACTAGACACCGCAAAGAACTTATCTAGATGTGTGGTGAGCACTTTGAACCCCCAAGGGCTACACAGAAGTTTATAACGCCCGGGCATGAAAATAAAAAAATCATATTTTTTCCACAATCAGGATCTTTTAGTCCCCAATTTTTTTATTTTCGCAAGGGTAACATGAGAAATTAGACCCCAAAAGTTGTTGTCCAATTTGTCCTGAGTATGCTGATATCCCATATGTGGGAGAAAACTACTGTATGGGCACACGTCGGGGCTCGGATGGGAAGTAGTGACCTTTTGAAATGCCCACTTGATGGAATGGTCTTCGGGCGTCATGTTACGTTTGCAGAGTCCCTGATGTGCCTAAACAGTAGAAACTCCCCACAAGTGACCCCATTTTGGAAACTAGATCCCCCAAGGAACTCCTCTAGATGTGTGGTGAGCACTTTGAATCTCCAAGTCCTTCACAGAAGTTTATAACGCAGAGCCGTGAAAATATAAAATCATTTTTTTTCCACAAAATAATTTTTAGTCCCCAATTTTTTTTCCCAATGTTAACAGGAGAAATTAGAACCCCAAAGTTGTTGTGCAATTTTTCCCGAGTACGCTGATACCTCATATGTGGGGATAAACCACTGTTTGGGCATACGTCGGGGCTTGGAATAAAGGGAGCACTGTTTGACTTTTTGAACGCAAATTTGCAGGAATCAATGGTGGCGCCATGTCGCGTATGGAGACCCCCTGATGTGCCTAAATAGTGGAAACCCCTCAATTCTAACTCCAACCCTAACCCCAACACACCCCTAACGCCTACACACACCTAACCCTAATACAAACCCTAATCATAACCCTAACCCCAACACACCCCTAACCCTAATCCCAACTCTAACCATAAACCTAACTACAAGCCTAACCCTAATTCCAAACCTAACCCTAATTCCAACCCTAACCCAATTTCCAACCCTAACCGTAATTCTAACCTTAGCCCTAATGCTAACCCTAACCCTAGTTCTAACCCTAAGGCTGGGTTCATATTGCGTTTTACCAGCCCGTTCAACACGTAGCGTTGACCGGCTGGTAACGGTATAGCATAACGCGATCGCGTTATGCTATACCCGCTAGCGCAGATGAATCAGCAGATAATCAGCTGCGGATCATAGTCGCGGAAAGTCCGCCGCGGATCAGCAGCGAAATCCGCCGCGGATCAGCAGCGAAATCAGCCGCGGATCCGCAGCGAAATCCGCCGCGGATCAGCAGGCCCGAAAAATCCGCCGCGGATCAGCAGCGAAATCCGCCGCGGATCCGCAGCGAAATCAGTCGCGGATCCGCAGCGAAATCAGTCGCGGATCCGCAGCGAAATCCGCCGCGATCAGCAGCGAAATCCGCCGCCGATCAGCAGCGAAATCCGCCGCCGATCAGCAGCGAAATCCGCCGCCGATCAGCAGCGAAATCCGCGCGATCTGCAGCGAAATCCGCCGCCGATCAGCAGCGAAATCCGCCGCCGATCAGCAGCGAAATCCGCCGCGGATCAGCAGCGAAATCCGCCGCGGATCAGCAGCGAAATCCGCAGCGATCAGCAGCGAAATCCGCCGCGATCGCAGCGAAATCCGCCGCGATCCGCAGCGAAATCCGCCGCGGATCAGCAGCGAAATCCGCCGCGGATCAGCAGCGAAGTCCGCCGCGGATCAGCAGCGATGTCCGCCGCGGATCAGCAGCGAAGTCCGCCGCGGATCAGCAGCGAAATCCGCCGCGGATCAATCAGCAGCGAAATCCGCCAAGGATCAGCAGCGAAATCCGCCGCGGATAAGCAGCGATATCCGCCGTGGATCCGCAGCGAAATCCGCCGCGGATAAGCAGCGATATCCGCCGCGGATCCGCAGCAAAATCAGCTGTGGATCAGCAGCAAAATCCGCTAGGAAAAAAAAAAAATTCTTTATTTTTTTTATTTGTCCCTACCTATGATAAAGGGGGGGTTCATTTACTTTTTTTTATTTTGATCACTGTGACAGTTTATCACAGTGATCAAAATAAATTTTTGAACACTGGGGGGCGCACTGCGCATGCGCCGGCCGGCGGGCGCACTGCGCATGCGCCCGCCATTTTCCAATATGGCGGCGCCCATGAAGAGGCCCGGGCGGACGCCGGGCCCGATCGTGGGACATCGGTGGATCGGGAGAGGTGAGTAGGGGGGTCGGAAGGCTGGGGGGGGGATAGGAAGTGGGGGCAGTGGACCAAAAGAGGAGGGGAGCTGTAAGTGACGGCGGTGACCGATCGCTGCCATCTTTCGGTGACGGCGGCCGATCACCGCAGTGACTCGGTGTGGGGGGGTCAGGGCTCGGTCTCCAGCCATGGCAGATGCTATTGCAGCATCGGCCATGGCTGGATTGTAATATTTCACCAATTAAATTGGTGAAATATTACACATTGCTCTGATTGGCTGTTTCACTTTTAACAGCCAATCAGAGCGATCGTGGCCACGGGGGGGTTAAGCCAACCCCCCTGTGGTGAAGTACAAAGGGTCCTGTGCCGGCGGGTCGGGTGACCTTTGAGTGACCCCGGTCTCCCGGCCCGCAGGGACGAGATCCTTTCATGACGCCACATATGCGTCATGGGTCGGATTGGCACAGGTTTTCATGACGCCTACGTGGCGTCATGGGTCGGGAAGGGGTTAAAAACAGGGTGGCACATGTTAAGGAGCTGAAACTCCTAAACCCTTCATCCAATTTTAATGTGGATACCCTCAAATGAAAGCTGAAAGTCTGAACTTCAACTGCATCTGATTTGTTTTGTTTCAAATTCATTGTGGTAATGTCTAGAACCAAAATTAGATAAATGTTGTCTCTGTCCAAATATTTATGGACCTAACTGTATATTCATGTTGATCTTCATCCAACAATATTAGTTAGAGACGCAGCATATAGTATAATATGTACAAAGCATATAAGCGTACGCAAATATCAGAATAATATCGCTAGTATATAATCAATATGAGGAATCAGATATATATCTGAAATCACACATGCACATATATCTCAGCACAGTATCATAGATGGTAAATGGACCAACAATATATGTCATATCATAGGTATGTAAAAAATCAAATGAAAATAAAAAAAGTAAAATAAATAAATATAATAATGTGAAACACATATAGAAAAAATTAATATAGAAAAACAAAAAAGAAAAAAGAAAAACTCAAACGAAGGAGCATATATTCTCGTACATCTTCATCCGGGAATATTGTTTGAAGACACAGTCACCGCAGAGGGGCCAATTGACATTGAAAGATCAAAACAAGAAAGATCAGATAAATATTAAAACCACATAAGAACACAAATGGGCAACAAAAAGTGGCACTTACACACAGCAGAAACGAGATTATCTCAGAAACGGTGCGAATGAATTATTTTAATTTAATCCAAGAGGTTGGTGTAATGTATGTAGTACAGTTCATATAGCGTCTTGTGCTTGGGTGCGATGAAAACACAGGAGTCACAGGTTTGATATAGAAAAGTCCTGTATTACTTCATACAAGTTGGCAGAAATAGTCACACAGTTTGCAGACACAGAAACAGGAGACACAGCAGGCCAGAGTAATCCAAGCTCAGCAATCACTCTCCAATACAGATTCAGGATCTTCTTCTCTGTTACCGTAAGTCCATGCAAACGTGGGTCTTTCAAAGAGCAGGGTTCAGAGTCCACAAGTGCTTCAGAGTTCCTCAGTAGGAATAGCTGGAGTACAAGGTCCAAGGCTTACAGGAGTCAAGTCACAGGTTCACTGCAGGCTAGATTCTGAAGCACTGATTGCTCAGCTGTGGCTGCTTAAGAAGCAAAGGAGAGAATCAGGGCGGGAACATGCAAGCTGAAAACTCCATTTTGACTGAGGGCAAGATAGCTGCAGCAAGACAGAAAGTAAAATGGCTGACGAACAAACTGAGTTTCAGGAATATATACATAGAACCTTACATTACTCCCCCCTTAAGGACAACCTCCGGATGACCTCAGACCAGGCTTGTGTGGGTACCTCTGATGAAACTGACGGAGCAAGCGAGGAGCATTAACGTTATTGACCGGTTCCCATGAGTTGTCCTCCACTGGGTAGCCCTGCCATTTAATCAGATATTGTAACTGATTTCTATACAACCTGGAATCTAAAATCCTTTCCACCACAAATTCTTCCTGACCATCACTAGCACTGGGTCAGGGCAAGGAGAGGAACGTCCAGGAAACGTATTGGGTGTCGCAGCCTTTAGTAGGGATACATGAAAGACAGGGTGGATTCTCATAGTTCTGGGCAGTTGAAGACGACAAGCAACGGCACTTATAATTTTACTGATTTTATAGGGTCCAATGTACTTATGTCCCAACTTAGACGATGGAATCCTTAACTTAAGATTTCTGGTTGACAGCCAGACCAAGTCTCCTACCTTGAAAGCTGGTGCAGGTTTACGAAATTTATCTGCTGCTTTCTTGTACCTTTCTTGAGCCGATTCCAGATTTTCCTTTAGAAGATCCATATTCTTCTGTAAAGACGTGATTCTTTCAGCCACTGCTGGTAAAGGCGTTTCTATGGGAAATCGTGGTAGAATGTTAGGATGATAACCTAGATTAGAGTAAAAAGGAGACTGTTTAGTGGAGGCACTCTGAGAGTTGTTATACGAGAACTCAGCTAATGGAAGTAGATCCACCCAATCATCCTGTAGGTGGCAGATAAAGCAGCGGAGATACTGCTCCAGGGTTTGATTGGTTCGTTCGGTCTGTCCATTAGTCTGGGGATGAAAAGCAGAAGAAAGGTTTACTTTAATGTCCAATGCTGCACAGAAATTTTGCCAAAACCTAGAAGTGAATTGCACCCCTCGATCCGAAATAACCTCATCCGGTACTCCATGTAAGCGAAACACATCTTTAATCATCAAATCTGATGTCTGTTTTGCAGTGGGTAAGCCGACACAAGGGATAAAATGAGCTGCCTTTGTTAGACGGTCAACCACCACTAGAATGGTGTTCTTCCCCTGAGAGGTTGGTAACTCCACAATGAAGTCCATAGAAATGGATCCCCACGGGCGGGACGGGGTGGGAAGAGGCTGTAACAGACCAGTTGGTGAGGAGCGAGGTGTTTTGCATCTTACACAGACCTCACATGAAGTGACATAATTCAAAACATCCTTCCTGCAAGTGGGCCACCAAAAGAAACGAGAAAGAAATTCCTGTGTCTTTAGAATTCCTCTATGCCCAGCTATCTTGGAATCGTGAATGAGTTGCAATACTCTTAATCTGACTGTTTCAGGAATATACAGACGTTGTGTCACGCTGTATAGCAGATATATATATATGTGATGACAGTAATCTATATCAAAAGGGCAACATACAATATAACATGCGCATAGATATATGATAACATAGAATTACCTGACAGAAAGTCCAGTGGGTCAATACGGAATCCGTTATACGCTGTCTCCGGCTAGAGGGTGACCGGGGTCTATGCTGACCCTAAACTGGGGTCCTAACTAATCCCTCTACCTGGAGGTACTGTTAAAGGTACAGAGGTCCAGGCCACCAGCGTAAACCCTGTCTCCTATCAATCCCTGCCAACTGTAATCTAGTCCTAAGAAGGACCCTAATTACCACCAAAGGGAATGAACAGGTAACGGTTAATGAACAGAAAGACATACAAGAAAGACAAGAAATAAAGTAAATAAAGTCTTACATACAACGATCACACACAGTAGGAACACCTAAGGTCTCAGAGATAAACTATAAGCTATAAGAGTAAAAACAACTAAGGAGCTCTTAGCTTAAGTATTCTCAGAACCGATCCAGTCTGCTAGACTACATGAATGCTTTCACCGGCATCTAACAAGCAGACTGGCAGGTATATGAAGGAATCTAATTAGAACATAATCAAAAGCAGCCGGGCGAGGCTGGACCTAGTCTTAGCAAAGAGCTAGGTAAAATTAACTCCCTCATTACCAAACACAAAGAAACAGCAACTCAGCTGTGAGAAGTCAGAGTGTGTAATCGCGACGATCCTTGTGGCGATACACCCATGACAGTACCCCCCCTCTACGAGGGGACTCCGGACCCTCAGGGCCAGGTCTGCCCGGGTGAGTTGTGTGAAAGGTCCGAACCAATCGATCTGCGTTAACATCAGACGCAGGGACCCACGTCCTCTCCACAGGACCATACCCCCTCCAATGAACCAAGTACTGAAGGGATCGGCGACTGAGACGTGAGTCAATGATTTTCGACCCATGAAATTCCACGTTATCATTGACCACCACTGAAGGCGGAGGTAGAGGTGACGGTATGACTGGTGCCACATACTTTTTAAGTAATGACTTGTGAAACACATTATGAATTTTAAACGTAGGAGGGAGGTCCAGACGAAATGCCACAGGATTAATTATGGAACTGATCCTGTACGGCCCGATGAATCTGGGACCCAACCTCCAGGAGGAAACTTTAAGTTTTATATTCCTGGTAGACAACCAAACTAGATCGTTCACCTTCAGATCTAGACCAGAAACTCTCCCCCTATCAGCCATCCGTTTGTAACGGTTCCCCGTAACCTTCAGTCTTAACCGATCTGGAACTATCAGTCTCCCTGGAAGTCCCACCGGGGCGTCCCCCTGAGCCCCCAATACCTCCCCCTCAAGCTCAGAGCATACAGCTGACACTACAACTCCCTCCTGAGGAATAGGAACCGGATCATCCGTCTTCCCGGCCCCTGGGAAAGTACGAGATAAGGCATCAGGAAGCAACTTTATTGAGCAGTCATATGCGCGATGAGGAGGTAACTCTTTACACCCCTCCTCTGAGAACATCTCCCCAAAGTCCTCCAGAAAAGGAGACAAAGTCCTAGGCACAACCGCACCGATGACCGTGCTCATGCAGTTATTCCTGCAAAATTCACCCCACTGGCTTATCTTTCCGGATTGCCAATCAATCACTGGGTTATGTTTAGCCAACCAAGGAAGTCCCAACACAATAGGAGTAGGTAGACCCTCCAACACATAACAAGACAATTGCTCTTTATGTCTTGCCCCTACTCGAAGATCTATGTTATGAACAGCTTGTACCAAGCTACCTTGACCGAGAGGTCTAGAATCAATAGAGACTATAGGGACCGGTTTGGCCAATACACTCAGTTGCATACCATGCACCTGGGCAAACCGAGCGTCCACCAGATTAGCCCCGGACCCACTATCAAGAAAAACAGAAATCCTCTCAGTTCTAGTACCAATCACCACCTCCGCAGGCACGAGAAACTGAGAGGGATTTGGGGACAAAATACACACTCCCAGGTTAACTCCTTTGCTCAAAGAGGCCCGGGATGGACACCCCCCAACAAAATGTCCCTCTCTCCCGCAAAAGAAACACCTTCTAGTCTTGCGGTGCACCGCCAATTCCCTCCTACAAAAAGATGTCCCTCCCAACTGCATGGGTTCCTCAGAACAGACCAGGGGAACCTCAGTATAAGGGACTTTAGTAGTAGGTGGAGTCATCACGGGAGGCGGAGTTACCTCGCGTCTTCCCCGAATTCGTCTATCAATGCGAATAGCGAGGGCCATAGCAGCCTCCAGTGATGGAGGAGAATCATACTGAGCCAACACATCTTTTAATTTGTCAGACAACCCTTGACAAAACTGGCTCCTAAGAGCTGGGTCATTCCACTGAGTATCTGTTGCCCATCTACGGAACTCAGAAGAATATTCCTCCGCTGGACGATTTCCTTGCCGTATTTTACGTAACTTTGTTTCAGCAAGGGAAACTCGATCCGGATCATCATATACCAGACCCAGGGCAGTAAAAAATCGATCCACTGACTGGAGATCTGGGGAGCCTGGAGGAATAGAGAACGCCCAAGACTGAGGGTCCCCCTGTAAGAGCGAGATAACAATTCCCACCCTCTGCTCTTCACTCCCAGATGACCGAGGCCGCAGCCGAAAGTACAATTTACATGCCTCCCGGAAAGTAAAAAATTTGTCCCGCCCACCAGTGAACCTGTCCGGGAGAGCAACCTTAGGTTCAGATCTGGTTTGCTCCGGGGGGAACAAAACCTTGGACTTAATGTCTGCAAACTCCATGGACAACCCCTGCAACTGCCGGGCCAGCTGGGCTACTGGATCCATGACAGCTGGAGAGAATCTTTAGTATGGCCGGTGAAAATGTCACGCTGTATAGCAGATATATATATATGTGATGACAGTAATCTATATCAAAAGGGCAACATACAATATAACATGCGCATAGATATATGATAACATAGAATTACCTGACAGAAAGTCCAGTGGGTCAATACGGAATCCGTTATACGCTGTCTCCGGCTAGAGGGTGACCGGGGTCTATGCTGACCCTAAACTGGGGTCCTAACTAATCCCTCTACCTGGAGGTACTGTTAAAGGTACAGAGGTCCAGGCCACCAGCGTAAACCCTGTCTCCTATCAATCCCTGCCAACTGTAATCTAGTCCTAAGAAGGACCCTAATTACCACCAAAGGGAATGAACAGGTAACGGTTAATGAACAGAAAGACATACAAGAAAGACAAGAAATAAAGTAAATAAAGTCTTACATACAACGATCACACACAGTAGGAACACCTAAGGTCTCAGAGATAAACTATAAGCTATAAGAGTAAAAACAACTAAGGAGCTCTTAGCTTAAGTATTCTCAGAACCGATCCAGTCTGCTAGACTACATGAATGCTTTCACCGGCATCTAACAAGCAGACTGGCAGGTATATGAAGGAATCTAATTAGAACATAATCAAAAGCAGCCGGGCGAGGCTGGACCTAGTCTTAGCAAAGAGCTAGGTAAAATTAACTCCCTCATTACCAAACACAAAGAAACAGCAACTCAGCTGTGAGAAGTCAGAGTGTGTAATCGCGACGATCCTTGTGGCGATACACCCATGACACGTTGTCCCTGAATCCACACACCATTCTTAAAGACAAGACTTACGTCCCTTGGGGGTTGTGCCAAAAAGGAATCCGCATGGTATGCTTCCTTGATGTCCTTAAGTTGGTCTTGATTATGAATTACTCCTAGGAATCTAGAGTCAGGAAGAATAGTCTTAGGAGGAGTAATTGGACGTGTCTCTGCTGAGTAAATCCTAGAGAGTGCATCAGCCTTTCCATTGCGCGATCCTGGTCTATAAGAGATGATAAAATTAAATTGGTTTAAGAAAAGATTCCAGCGAGCCTGGCGAGGAGTCAGGCACTTAGCCGACCTGATAAACTCAAGGTTACGATGGTCTGTCAGGACGACTATTTGCTGTGCAGCTCCCTGAAGAAGGTGTCTCCATTCTTTGAAGGCGGCAATAATGGCCAACAACTCTCTATTGCCCACATCGTAGTTCCTCTCAGCCGAAGACAACTGCTGGGAAAAGAAGGCACAGGGATGCAAGACATTCTTCTCACCTGTTCTCTGAGAGAGTATAGCTCCAACGGCACAGTCTGAAGCATCCACCTCTATTATGAAGGCAAGCTCGGGTTGGGATGTACTAGGATAGGTGCAGTGGTAAATTTATCTTTTAGACGGGAAAATGCTTCCTGGGCTTGGGGAGTCCAGGAAAACCTAGACTCTTTCCGGGTAAGTTGAGTGATAGGTGACACTACCTCAGAGAAATTTCTAATGAAACGTCTATAGAAGTTGGCAAACCCGATGAAGCGCTGTACCTCCTTCACATTTCTAGGACTTGGCCAATCCTTGATGGCTTGGGTTTTGCTTCCATCCATACTAATTCCTTGTGTAGACAGTACATACCCCAGAAATTGAATTTCGGTCCTATGGAATTCACACTTTTCAAGTTTGATGTAAAGATGATTTTGTCTTAGACGTTCCAAGACCATTCTCACATGTCCATGATGTTCCTCTGTGGAGTTAGAAAAAATTAGAATATCATCCAAATAAATTACCACGAATGTATCTAGGAGATCCCTGAAGATGTCATTCACCAAGTGTTGGAAAGTGGCTGGGGCGGTACTCAGACCAAAAGGCATAACTAGATATTCAAAGTGTCCATAGCGTGACCTGAATGCAGTCTTCCATTCATCCCCAGGTCTAATACGGACTAAGTTATAGGCCCCACGAAGATCTAGTTTAGAAAAAATTTTGGCATGTCGCACTCTCTCCAATAACTCAGGGATTAAAGGCAATGGATAACGGTTTCTAATAGTAACCTTATTGAGTTCCCTATAGTCTACGCATGGTCTCAGAGATCCATCTTTCTTCTTTACAAAGAAGATGGGTGCACCTGCAGGAGATGAAGAGGGGCGTATGAAACCCTTGGCTAGATTTTCATCTATGTAATCCTTTAAAGCCTTTAGCTCGGGCCCCGCCAGGGGGTAGATCTTACCAAAAGGTATCTCTGCTCCAGGCAATAATTCAATTGGACAATCATATGGACGGTGAGGAGGAAGCTGGTCAGCGTTCTTCTTGTCACATAAATCCACATAGTCCTGGTATACAGCTGGTAGTTCAGGGACTGACATGATTCCTTTAGGAACAGAGCAAGCTGAAACTTTTGGACTCATCTGTTTCTCTGGAAAGTGTAATTCCTTGGTCTCCCAGTTAATGGTAGGATTCTGAGCCTGCAGCCATGGTAGCCCTAGAATAATGGGAAAGTGGGGAGAAGAGATAAGCATAAAGGACAGTTTCTCTTGATGATCTTTACCCATAAGAACCCTCAAAGGCTCTGTTTCCTGATCCACTGGTCCAGAGGTCAGCAGGGAGCCATCCACAGTTTCCATCTGTACTGGAGTAGCCTTCTTCACTGAACGTATTCCCTGTTTCAGAGCAAAGGAGACATCCATAAAATTTCCACTTGCCCCTGAGTCGATCATAGCAGAGCTAGACACCCAAGCTGAGTCAACCCAGAGTTTGATGGAAAGAAAGCAATGAGAATTGTTTTTCTTACAACTCAGCTGGGACACCGCTGAGGAAACTTGAAAAATGGCAGCGTTTACACAGTCAACGTCCTCAGAGGTAACGAAGTTTAAGTCCGAGAAATCAAGATCTGTTGCTGCAGATCTCTCTGGAACCTGAGGCTCGGACCTGACAGATCCCCTCTCGCAACACTCACAATGAATGAGTGCTGCAGTAGTCTTACGAGAACGGCTGGGGCAGTTTATAATGAAGTGCCCTGACTTACCACAATAGAAACATAGATTCTCCTTAAAACGATGTTCCTTGCGTGCATCACTAACCCGTCGTTGTAAAGAGTCTACCTGCATGGGTTCAGGTTCAGGTTCCCGTGTAATCCTACTCAAAGGTTCCTTAGCTGGAGAGGAAGGTAGGAAAAGGTTAGTACGATTGCTTTCGAACCATCTCTCTTGCCTGCGTTCAGTCAGACGAGTATCAATACGGATGCAGTAGTTAATAAAGTCACCTAACGCAGTGGGAGGGTCGGCACGAGCAAGTTCATCCTTAATCAGTGGAGATAACCCCTTTCGAAAAATAGATTTTTTGGCGGAACTGTCCCAGGTGGTATCAAGGGCCCATCTCCTGAAATCCAAGGCATATTCAGCTACCGAGTGCTTACCTTGGCGCAAAGCTAACATGGCTGCTTCAGCTGTTGCACCTCGATTGGGGTCATCAAACACCTGCCCCATGGCTGAAATAAAATCATCAAGGTGATTCAAACAATCATCCTCAGTCTCAATCAGAGGGTTTGCCCACATTAAAGCCTTGTTGGTAAGCAACATAATTATAGTAAGCACCTTAGATCGTTCAGTGGGAAATTGTGAAGCATGTGCAGAAAAAAAAAGATTGCATTGATTAATAAATCCCCTGAATTTCTCACGTTCACCGCCAAAACGAAAAGGGGGCAACTTGGGAATCCCAGCAGCCTGGACTCGCCCCTCTAGAACCTCAATCCTGGCTCGCAAATCCTGGGTAGTCTGTCCAACCACTTGCAAATTGTGATTATTGAGGTCCTGTAGATTTGTAAAACGGGTCTTTATATTCTGCAAATCTGCAAGGATATTATCAGTCACTCCGCAAAGTTCCTTTATGCGGGCCTCCATTTTCCAGATCTTTTAAGACAGGATTACTGGAAGAAGAGGAGAGAAAAAAAAAACAATAGTGTTCACCTGTGGCAACACTGCAGAGAGAAAAAAAAAATTAAGGGAACTGCTCACCTGGAATGGTTGTGAGAAGTCACAACCACTATCATCACAGAAAGTTTCAACCAGACATCTGATATCCAGAGTTACAGCAGACACAAAAGAGAAAAGAAAAAAAAAAAACAATAGTGTTTACCTGTGGTAACACTGCAAAAAGAAAAAACTTAAGGGAATTGCTCACCTGGAATGGTTGTGAGAAGTCACAACCACTGTCATCACAGAAAGTACAACCGGACGTCTGATATCCACAGTTACAGCAGACACAGCTTCCAGACCCAGCAGACACTAACGTTTTGGCTTCAGAATCTTGTAATGTATGTAGTACAGTTCATATAGCGTCTTGTGCTTGGGTGCGATGAAAACACAGGAGTCACAGGTTTGATATAGAAAAGTCCTGTATTACTTCATACAAGTTGGCAGAAATAGTCACACAGTTTGCAGACACAGAAACAGGAGACACAGCAGGCCAGAGTAATCCAAGCTCAGCAATCACTCTCCAATACAGATTCAGGATCTTCTTCTCTGTTACCGTAAGTCCATGCAAACGTGGGTCTTTCAAAGAGCAGGGTTCAGAGTCCACAAGTGCTTCAGAGTTCCTCAGTAGGAATAGCTGGAGTACAAGGTCCAAGGCTTACAGGAGTCAAGTCACAGGTTCACTGCAGGCTAGATTCTGAAGCACTGATTGCTCAGCTGTGGCTGCTTAAGAAGCAAAGGAGAGAATCAGGGCGGGAACATGCAAGCTGAAAACTCCATTTTGACTGAGGGCAAGATAGCTGCAGCAAGACAGAAAGTAAAATGGCTGACGAACAAACTGAGTTTCAGGAATATATACATAGAACCTTACAGTTGGACTGTTTTTAATCTCCATATCCATCGTGATTCCATTTGCCCCAATCTCTTAAAAAGGTTACCACCCATAATATTAACATTAAGTATATCAATCCCTTTGATTCTCAGTAATCTCCCGTCACAATTATGAAACATTTTAAAGTGACGAGGGATGGTAGTAAGAGTGGATGTGTCCATGTGGGAGGCTGCAGCCGTAATTCCCAGTATATGTTCCCTAATGCGGACCTTTAACTGTCTCGTGGTCATGCCAATATAAATAAGTCCGCATGGGCATGTCGCATGATAGATAACGTATCTGGTAGTACAGGTAATCCTCTAATTAATATTATATGTTCTGTTGGCATCAGACCCTACAAAGGTATTACAACGTTCCACATTGGGACATGCCACACACCTCCCACATGGAACACATCCACTTTGAATCGGAATGGAATCGAGAAAAGTAGACACAGTTTTGTTATTATAATGACTGTGTACAAGATGGTCACGAAGGTTCTTAGCCCTTCTAAATGTAATAGGGTTTTTTTTAGGAAGGAGCTTAGAGAGAATTGGGTCAACCATCAGGATGGGCCATGCATCCTCAAGTGCTGATCTTAACTTCCCTGATTGTAGATTATATGAGGTTATAAACCTCATATTATTATCTGCTTTCTTTTCAACAGCATTACCATATATGAGACCATCACGTGAGGAATGTTTGGCTCGCAGATACGCTCTCTTAATACTACGCTTGCTATATCCTCGTGATGCAAAACGTTCTTTAAGTTCGCCCGCACGTTTTTCAAAATCCACATCTGTGGAACATATGCGACGTAATCTTAGAAATTGGCCCACAGGTATTGCTTTGATTATATGTGGTGGATGGCAGGAGGAGGCATGGAGCAATGCATTCGTTGCAGTTTTCTTTCTAAAAATGTCTGTTTGGACATTGCCACCGGAATCCTTCCGTATGGCAACGTCCAAAAAATCAATTGAATTGGTGTCCCAGATAAAGGTCAGATGAATGTTGCGGTCACTGCTATTTAGGAAATTCATGAATTGTTGAAGGTCGACGGATGTGCCCTGCCAGATGAAAAAGATGTCATCTATGAAGCGGGTCCATAGAGGGACCCGATCCATAAATCCCTGTTCATCTGACAGGAGGAGGTCCCTCTCCCACAGCCCAGGAAAAGACAGGCATATGAGGGCGCAAAGGCCGCCCCCATAGCTGTACCCTGGAGCTGTAGGTAGAAGGACCCCTTGAAAACAAAAAAGTTGTGTGTGAGGGTGAATTCAAGTAGTTCCAGCAGAAGTCGTCTCATATTAATGGATAGGTGGGATTGTTCCAAAAAGAATTTAACAGCAGCTATCCCATCATGATGTCTAATATTAGTATATAGAGATTCGACATCCGCTGAAACTAAAAGAGACCCCCCATCTAGACACAGTCCGTCGACCTTACAAAGCAAATCACCAGTATCTCGCAAGAAGGAAGGGAGACACTTCATGAGAGGCTGGAGGTGGAAATCGATCCACTTGTTAACATTTTCAAGGAAGTTCCCCCTACCAGATATGATCGGTCGTCCAGGTGGAGTTGATACATTCTTATGTATCTTAGGTAATAAATATAAGGTGGCGATAGTAGGGTCTTCTACTCGTAATGCCAGAGATAATTCCTTGGTGATAACGTCGTCCTGTAGTGCCTTTTTGATAATATTGTCAAGTTGTGAAGAATAGGCAGCGAGAGGGTTATATGTAAGCTTCCTGTAGCATGCATTATCATGCAGCTGCCGGAACGCCTCCCTTTCATACATGACAGTGGGCCACAGGACGACGTTACCACCCTTATCTGCTGGTTTTAATAAAACATCAGGAAGATTTTGAAGATGCTTTAATTGTTTTCTCTGGTTTCTAGATAGATTATCACAAGGACTAAACCTTGGAATATTCATTATTTTATTTGTTGCCACCTGGACGAAAAGATCAATGTGGGAGCATGATGTGAGCGGGGGGAACTTCCTTGAACGTGGGCGAATAGAAGGAGGAATCTTACCTCCTTCATGTAAATGTTCGCTTCTCAATTCCTCCAGCACTCTCAGTGCATCTTGTTCCTCCTCTGTAGGGAATAAAGTAAGAAGTTCATTATTATGATAATATCTCCTAAACAGCAGTGACCTAGCAAAGAGGTGGAGATCTTTAATCACTGAAAATGTATCAAAAGTGGGAACTGGAGAAAAGGATAGTTTTTTTCCAATAAGGATATATCTGCATTAGAGAGTTAATGCTTACTTAAATTAATCACCTTGTTATCGTTCCGTTTAGGTATTGACATATCATCAGCCCGTCTTTTATATGGATGGAATGAATGATTTCTAAGGCGATTAGTATTGTCAGAAATATTTGAAGCAGTAGAGGCATCAGAATATTCACTCAATGAAGAAATTGATATATTTGATGGCGTCCTACTTAAATTTCTCTTAGTTTTCCATTGGTACACTCTCTTAGTCTCCTGTGTGAGAGCCTGGTACTGGTTCCTGAGCAGTATTGGAGCTGACTGCCTCTTGATCCTCCTGCTTCTCTGGGTCACATGCTTCTAGTCCTCTGTTTCTTCAGATGCACTTCTAATTTCATCTCTTTCTGTAACATGAAGAGATAATTCTGCTGTCTAAGAACTCTCCACCCTCCTTAATGATTTTCTATTATAGATTTTGCAACTTTTCGTCCAACAGGGACACAAGCTTGCATTTCTGGCATGTGAAGTTTGGCTTTTCCACTGGTAAGTCTGTGAACATGTAGCAAGAAATGCAGCTGACCAAATGGCTCCTGGCCTCTTCCATGCTCTTATTGTTAATGAGATTTTAAAGCGGTGAAAAATGTGCCAAAATTCGCACTCCAGCCGGCGTGTGGTTTACAAATGTCCTCCTTTCAGCTGCAACGGCCAAAATCCAGTGTTCTTTGAGCTCGCGGAGACTTCACTTATCCCATTCTTTCTAATTTACATAAGACATAGCAGCCTTGTGTAGACAGCCCTAAAATCCAGTTATTGTGTGCCATAGCAGTGTTGTGTAGACTGCCCTAATAGCCTGTTCCTGTGTGCCATGCCAGTGTTGTGTAGACTGCTCTAACAGCCTGTTGCTCTGTGCCACAAAAGCATTGTGGTCTGTGCCATAAAAGCTTGTTGCTCTGTGGCAAAAAATCCTATTGCTCTTTTCCATAAAAACCTTGCTCTCTGGAAATAATTCTGTTGCATAAAAACCCTGTACTCCGAGGCATAAAATCATGTTGTTCTGTGCCATATAAAACCTTGCTGTCTATGGCAACAAATCATATTGCTCTGTTGCATAAAAAGCTTGTGCTCTTTGGCAAAAAAAAATTGTACTCTGTGTCATAAAACTTGTTGGTTTGTGACAACATAGCCTTTAGTAGAGTGCTCAAATCCAGCCTCTTGTGTACAAGGTATTTTTTTAAGGGGGAAAAACATGAGGAGAGCAGCAAATTGGGGACATGGACATGGTGCTGCTCGTGGTGATAGTGTAGCTGCTGCAGGGAGAGGACCTGCTTGATATGCGCCTGTTAGGCTGTGTTTCCATGGTCCGGAAACACAGCGCTTTGGACGGAGCGGAAAGTCCGCTCCGCCCAAAGCCCCGTCCCCTTTTGAACGCGCGCTCATTCCGGATGTGTTCATGGAACACATCCGGAATGACCGCAGGGCTACATAGCCCTGTGTTATTTCCCTTGCGGCGACGGGAATAGGACATGCTGCGGTCTAAAAAGACGCGCCGCATGTCCGGAAACGCAGGTCTTCCGCCTGCGTGTTTTGAAGCATAGTGGAGATGGGATTTTTTGAAATCCCCTCCACTATGCTGTAACATCTGGACGCTGCGTGTTTGATGCTGCGCCAACGCACAGCGTCAAACACACAGCTAATCCGGACTGTTTCCGGACCATGGAAACATACCCTTAAGTGTCCAACTGCAACACCTTCCTCAGGTGCATGCAGATGACAGGACCGCAGAATAAATGGTGAGGCTAGAACATGTGGAGGCAGCGGTAGATTGGATGGCTGAGACTTCATCCATTTCCTTCTCATTTTCTTCCTGCAGAAAGCATTCAGTTGCAACTGAGGATCTTAGTCATCGTTCTTCTACCTCACCCCCTTGCAAATCATCCAACCAGTCTGAGCCCCAAGTCATGCAGCAGTCTCTTCTGCTGTTTAATCAGTCTGCTGGCTGGGGTTCCGTGGCATATCCTCCTTACCCTGCCCCAGAAATGGAAGAGAATGATTGCAATGATTCCCTACCATTCGTTCTGTTGGAGGATGAGTACATGGGAAAGCCAGTGCATACGGTCAGCATACCACCGCAGCACCTCTCTGGGGATGAGGAAACACAGGAACCAACTGCTGTGGCTTTTTGCAGTGTGCCGACCGTCAAGGAGGGCAGGGGTAAGGCCTGAATGGAAGATGATACGGGAGATGATGAGGTCCTTGACTCCAAATGGATCAAAGGGCCTCATATTGATGTGTGCAGTTCGGAGGAAGAAGAGGTGGTCATGCTTCCCGATCAGCACAGCAAAAGTGGGAGGAGGGTGGAAAAGCACAGCAGCCGGCTCATAACCATTATATCAACTGCTACTGCCTCCCGTGTGAAGGGAAAATGCAAGCATGAGGTGCAGTGGAGTACACATCTTAAAAAGCATTTAAAATCTGAGCCTCCTTCTGCTCCCTCTTTTGCTGCGCTCTCGGCCTCTTCCTCTCAGTCACGTTCAGCAGGGCAACCTGCTTTTCTGCTGAGAGGATGCGACAGCAGAACCACCATCACCAGCAGTGTCACCGAACATGTCTACACTGTCCCATGGAAGTTTTCAGCTCTCTATCCCCCATGCCCTTGAGAGTATGTCATCATTTCTAAATTACTGGCATATGACATTCCATCTGCTGGAGTCCACCAGTTTAAAAAGCTGATGTCAGTAGCTGTACTGCAGTACATTTTCACAGCTACCACTACTTTGCCAGATGGGCCATCCCTGCCCTGTACACAGGTAAGATGAGCACTATGCAACGCCATCACTGGAAAGATCCATATTAGAACAGATGCGTGGACCAGTAAGCACGAACCCGAACATTACAGCTCCCTAACTTTCCACTGGGTCAATGTAGTAGGGGCAAGGACAGAAGGCGTTCCAGCAAACGTCCTACCACCACCAAGGATTGCTGGACACTTGTCGGTACATATTGCCATATACTCCTCCATTTCATCCACTACCTATATAGTGAGCCCTGCACCACCAATGTTGCACAGCAAGGGGGACACGCCAGCAGGCTGTTGTGCAACTCATTTTTTTGGGAGACAGATACCACACCGCGCAAGAGCTGTGAACGGGGATTAAACAGCAGACCAATGAGTGGTTGGTGCCCGTGAACCTCTAGCCTGGCCTGGTGGTGTGCGATAACAGGCGAAACCTGGTAGTGGCTCTGGGCCTAGCTGGTTTTATTTATTATGCTTTGTTTATATAGTGCTATCATATTACGCAGTGCTTAACATACATTATCATCGCTGTCCCCAATGGGGCTGATAATCTAAATTCCCTATCAGTATGTCTTTGGAATGTCATAGGAAACCCACGTAAACACGGGGGGAACATACAAACTCCTTGCAGATGTTCTCCTTAGTGGGATTTGAACCCAGGACCCTAGTGCTTGTCTTATAAGTGCTGGCCTGCCCTGTGGCAAGTGTCATGTTAGAAGGTGTGTTTAGCATGGCAGGCATTATCATCACAGGCAGGCACATTTGACTGTCCACAGCCAACATTGGCAAGCTCACATTCATTTAAAATGAGCCAAACATGGATCATAAAGGACTTATCCGTACACTCAGCTGATTAGACAATTATTCCAGCTGCTCCCAACCATGGTTAGACTCTATTTGCCATTCACTTAAATTTGGGGCCTCCCCAAAAAAATATATTTAAAAAAGGTGTTGGCTGCTTCTTCTGCCTCTGCCACATCAATCTCCACCGCTCCGTACACATTATACACACACGGCTCCGCTCCATACACATCATACACACACGGCTCCGCTCTGTACACGTCATACACACATGGCTCTGCTCCGTACACGTCATACACACATGGCTCCGCTCCGTACACTTCATGCACACATGGCTCTGCTCCGTACACGTCGTACACACATGGCTCCGCTCCGTACACATCATACACACACGGCTCCGCTCTGTACACGTCATACACACACGGCTCCGCTCCGTACACGTCGTACACACACGGCTCTGCTCCGTACACGTCGTACAACATGGCTCCGCTCGTACACTCTACACAATGGCTCCGCTCCGTACACCTCGTACACACACGGCTCCGCTCCGTACACCTCGTACACACACGGCTCTGCTCCGTACACCTCGTACACACACGGCTCCGCTCCGTACACCTCGTACACACACGGCTCAGTCCGTACACCTCGTACACACACGCTCTGCTCGTACACACACGGCTCCGCTCCGTACACCTCAGTACACACACAGCTCTGCTCCGTACACATACGGCTCCGCTCCGTAACCTCATACACACACAGCTCTGCTACATTCCACCTGTAAACCCCTCCTGACCCACACCACATGAAACTTCCCACTCATCCACACCATGACATCCAGCCACAGAGTCCTGCACACTGAGGCCCTGATCATTGTGGACCTGACTCTCCCCTCTGGGGACTCTCCAGTCCTGTGCGCACAGAGCAGCCATATATGTGGTGTGCGGCTCTGCAGGTGGAGGTAGGTGCTGGAGATTCCCCATTACTGGGCACAGAACAGCCATATATGTGGTGTGCGGCTCTGCAGGTGGAGGTAGGTGCTGGAGATTCCCCATTACTGGGCACAGAACAGCCATATATGTGGGTGCGGCTCTGCAGGTGGAGGTAGGTGCTGGAGATTCCCCATTACTGGGCACAGAACAGCCATATATGTGGAGTGCGGCTCTGCAGGTGGAGGTAGGTGCTGGAGATTCCCCATTACTGGGCACAGAACAGCCATATATGTGGTGTGCGGCTCTGCAGGTGGAGGTAGGTGCTGGAGATTCCCCATTACTGCGCACAGAACAGCCATATATGTGGTGTGCGGCTCTGCAGGTGGAGGTAGGTGCTGGAGATCCCCCATTACTGGGCACAGAACAGCCATATATGTGGTGTGCGGCTCTGCAGGTGGAGGTAGGTGCTGGAGATTCCCCATTACTGGGCACAGAACAGCCATATATGTGGTGTGCGGCTCTGCAGGTGGAGGTAGGTGCTGGAGATTCCCCATTACTGAGTACAGAACAGCCATACATGTGGAGTGCGGCTCTGCAGGTGGAGGTAGGTGCTGGAGATTCCCCATTACTGGGCGCAGAACAGCCATATATGTGGAGTGCGGCTCTGCAGGTGGAGGTAGGTGCTGGAGATTCCCCATTACTGGGCACAGAACAGCCATATGTGTGGTGTGCGGCTCTGCAGGTGGAGGTAGGTGCTGGAGATTCCCCATTACTGGGCACAGAACAGCCATATATGTGGTGTGCGGCTCTGCAGGTGGAGGTAGGTGCTGGAGATTCCCCATTACTGGGCACAGAACAGCCATATATGTGGTGTGCGGCTCTGCAGGTGGAGGTAGGTGCTGGAGATTCCCCATTACTGGGCACAGAACAGCCATATATGTGGTGTGCGGCTCTGCAGGTGGAGGTAGGTGCTGGAGATTCCCCATTACTGGGCACAGAACAGCCATACATGTGGTGTGCGGCTCTGCAGGTGGAGGTAGGTGCTGGAGATTCCCCATTACTGGGCACAGAGCAGCCATATATGTGGTGTGCGGCTCTGCAGGTGGAGGTAGGTGCTGGAGATTCCCCATTACTGGGCACAGAACAGCCATATATGTGGTGTGCGGCTCTGCAGGTGGAGGTAGGTGCTGGAGATTCCCCATTACTGGGCACAGAACAGCCATATATGTGGTGTGCGGCTCTGCAGGTGGAGGTAGGTGCTGGAGATTCCCCATTACTGGGCACAGAACAGCCATATATGTGGTGTGCGGCTCTGCAGGTGGAGGTAGGTGCTGGAGATTCCCCATTACTGGGCACAGAACAGCCATATATGTGGTGTGCGGCTCTGCAGGTGGAGGTAGGTGCTGGAGATTCCCCATTACTGGGCACAGAACAGCCATATATGTGGTGTGCGGCTCTGCAGGTGGAGGTAGGTGCTGGAGATTCCCCATTACTGGGCACAGAACAGCCATATATGTGGTGTGCGGCTCTGCAGGTGGAGGTAGGTGCTGGAGATTCCCCATTACTGGGCACAGAACAGCCATATATGTGGTGTGCGGCTCTGCAGGTGGAGGTAGGTGCTGGAGATTCCCCATTACTGGGCACAGAACAGCCATATATGTGGTGTGCGGCTCTGCAGGTGGAGGTAGGTGCTGGAGATTCCCCATTACTGGGCGGGCGGGCGGGGGCAGTAACCCCTCCATTCCCGGAGATAGCGCCGACCCCTTATATTAGTGCTCGCGGCATCATGGTGACCCCAGTTCTCCCTTACTTCCTCACCAGATTCAAGTTAGTCTGCAGTTAGCTATTGAATCTGGTTACTTCCTCCTTTGTATACCTGTATACCCCCTCAGTGAATTCTTTGGCCCAACAGGCATACTTTTTTCTTGACATTTTAGGTGATTGGGACATTCTTAAAGCGAACCTGTCAGCTGTTTTGGCCACCACCTTTCAGGGCTCATATACAACATTCTATAATGCTGTAGATAAGCCCCGAACTGACCTGAAGATAAGAAAAATAAGTTTTATTATACTCACCCAAGGGCGGTCCGGTCCAATAGGTGTCGCAGGTCTGGGTCCGGCGCCTCCCATCTTCTTGCGATGCCGCCCTCCTGCTTGCTTCATGGCTCCCCGGCATCGCGCTCCTGCGCAGGCGTACATATCTGCCCTGTTGAAAACAGAGCAAATCCCTGCAGTGCTCAGGCGCTGGGCCTCCCTGACCTTTCCCCGGCACATGCGCACTGCAGTACACCTCAACAGGAAATTTTATTTATTTTTTTGTAAAGCATATTATACTATCAAGTCACATTGTCTGATATTTATTTTTCTTGTTTTTCTTCCATCTTAACTCCAGCTCGTTCTGATGAAGGTCCTTTTGACCGAAAACGTTTAACATTTGTTGGACGCATAATAAACAGAACCTTCCTTTCTCACTTCAATTAGTCCTTGAGTGCCAAAGCTTTTTTTGACTATTGTATGCGACGGGTTAGATAACCTACTTGGGCACCTATAGCTCTTGTATGAGAGCCGTGTTTTTTATCTGATACCATCATTTTTTTTATATTTCGGCCCATAGAGTCATGTGAGGTCTTGTTTTTTGCGGGACAAGTTGACGTTTTTATTGGTACCATTTTTGGGTACATTACATGTTTTGATCGCTTTCTATTCCAATTTTTGGGAGCCAGAATGAACAAAAACCTGCAATTCAGGAATTGCTTTTTTTTTTAATACCATTCTGCGTGTGGTAAAATTGATATGGCAGCTTTATTCTTCGGGTCAGTATGATTAGAGCGATACCTCATTTTATGTTTTTTTATGTTTTGGCGCTTTTACACAATAAAAACTATTATAGAAAAAATAATTATTTTTGCATTGCTTTATTCTGCGAGCTATAACTTTTTTATTTTTTTGCTGATGACGCTATATGGCGGCTCGTTTAATGCGGGACAAGATGACGTTTTCAGCGGTACCATGTTTATTTATATCTGTCTTTTCTAACACATTTTATTGCACTTTTTGTTCGGCGATATGATGATAAAGCATTGATTTTTGCCTCGTTTTTTATTTATTTTTTTTACGGTGTTCACTGAAGGGGTTAACTAGTGGGACAGTTTTATAGAGCAGGTGGTTACGGACGCAGCGATACCAAATATGTGTACTTTTATTGCTTTTTTAAATTAACAAATGTATTTATTGGAAAAATATTTTTCTTTTTTTGCTTTATTTAGGAATTTTAAAAAAAAATAAAATTTTTACAATGTATAATATATATTTTTTTTTTACTTTTTTACATTGTCCCAGTATGGGACATCACTCAGCAGTCACTCACAAGCCACCTTACCTGCAGGACCCCAATGGACCCCACAGCCATCTTGATGCCAGGGGGTCTCCATGGATGCTTCTCTATGCCGCTGTCACTACTCGGTGCACAATCGGTGCTGCGGGGTGTCAGCTGTCACGCGATTGTGTCGCCGTACTAGTACGGCTCTGGGCACAATCGCACCTCCCGCAGAGCAGTACTAGTACGTCGAAGGGGTTGAACTAGATAGTATAACTGTCTCCCCATTCTTAAAAGCAAAAAGGATAAGGCACAGGGTGTGCATCCGCATCATTCGATGGCTTTCTTGGGTCAGCAGTGGTTGAGTACCAGCTCCAACACGCCCATTGGTATTTCAGTCGGCCTCCACTTATAACAGCTGAAGATGGGCATGGATGTCTGACATTTGTTTGGTTTTCCGATACTTTGAGATCTCCACAAAGATGGTGAGCGGTGATGAAGCCATAGTCAGCGCAACTATCCCACTTCTGTGCCTACTTAAACAGTCGCTGCTCACAATTAAACATGAAGCTATGCCTACGGACCAGGTAGAGATGGAGGAAGACATGAGACAGGGAGATGCTGCCCAGCCCAGCCTCGTCTCATCTGGTCAGCATGGATTGAGTAACATGAGAAGGTGGAGGAGGAAAAGTAGCTGTTGACTATCGCAACCGGGCTGGTACCCACACAACCTTTGTCCTGTCTCTCCTACGTGGAGGAGAATGAAGAGGAGGAGATAGAAAGTCATGGAAATGGTGGAGACACGGAAATATTTACTTTAGGGAGCTTGGAACATATGTCAGGACTTTATGTACCAGGGCCTTTCCCGTGACCCTTGCGTTATATTTATCTCGGCTAAAAAAAGAGTACTGGTTGCTCACCCTGCTAGACCCACTGTTATATAAAAATCCAAAATATCTTAAAATGTTTATGGTTTCAATGATTCACCCACACACTGATCCACATTTCGCTGATAAAATCTTAAAAAAAAAAAAAACCCTTTCAAATTTTTTTATGAATTTATGATGCATCCAAACAGTGTAATCCAATTCTTGCTACATTTGACTGGTCTTTTAACCCCTTAATGACCCTAGCTTTTTCGTTTTTGCATTTTCGTTTTTCACTCCCCTTCTTCCCAGAGCCATAACTTTTTTTATTTTTCCATCAATATGGCCATGTGAGGGCTTGTTTTTTGCCGGACGAGTTGTACTTTTCAACGACGTCATTGGTTTTAGCACGTTGTGTACTCGAAAACGGGAAAAAAATTACAAGTGCGGTGAAATTGCAAAAAAAGTGCAATCCCACACTTTTTTTGGGCTTTTTCGATAGGTTCACTAAATGCTAAAACTGACCTGCAATTATGATTCTTCAGGTCATTATGAGTTCATAGACACCAAATCAATTAATAAGGGGTGCTCACTGTCATAAAGTCGACCTCTTCCACCGGACGGCTTCACCAGGATTCCCTAATCTGTGGGACGCCGACCCGGCGTTTTACACCCGGACCTCTTCTATTTCATGGTTCTTTCCATACAGTGTACTTATACCTAGGAGGTAATAGACAGACATCTTTTGAGAAAGGCTTGTTAGTCGAAACGTCGAAATTTATGTGTCTGTTATTTGAGAATTTATTTGTCTGCGTTTTTTCATCTATAAGAAAAATAAACTTCATTTGCATACTTTCTGGAGTGCCGGAGTTAAATATATTTTTCATAGACGCCAAACATGTCTAGGTTCTTTTTTATCTAAGTGGTGAAAAAAAATTCCAAAGTTTTCAAAAATAAAAATAAAAATTTGCGCCATTTTCCGATACCCGTAGCGTCTCCATTTTTCGTGATCTGGGGCTGGGTGAGGGCTTATTTTTTGAGTGCCGAGCTGACGTTTTTAAGGATACCATTTATGTGCATATACTATCTTTTGATCGCCCGTTATTGCATTTTAATGCAATGTCGCGGCAACCAATAAACTGGCGTTTTTTTTTTCCCGCTACGCCGTTTAACGATCGAGTTAATCCTTTTTGTTTATTGATAGATCGGGCAATTCTGAACGCGGCGATACCTAATGTGTGTATGTGTGATTTCTTTTTTTTATTATTGTTTTATTTTGAATGGGGCGAAAAGGGGGGTGATTTAAACTTTTATATTTTTTTTTTTTTCATATTTTTTAATACATTTATTTTTAACCCCTTCACCCCCAAGGGTGGTTTGCACGTTAATGACAGGGCCAATTTTTACAATTCTGACCACTGTCTCTTTATGAGGTTATAACTCTGGAACGCTTCAACGGATCTTCGCGATTCTGAGATTGTTTTCTCGTGACATATTGTACTTCATGTTAGTGATAAAATTTCTTCCATATAACTTGCATTTATTTATGAAAAAAACGCAAATATGGCAAAAATTTTGAAAATTTTGCAATTTTCAAACTTTGAATTTTTATTCCCTTAAAACAGAGAAATATGTCACAAAAAATAGTTAAGAAATAACATTTCCCACATGTCTACTTTACATCAGCACAATTTTGGAAACAAAATTTTTTTTTGTTAGGAAATTATAAGGGTTAAAAGTTGACCAGCGATTTCTCATTTTTACAACAAAATTTACAAAGCCATTTTTTTTCGGGACCACCTCATATTTGAAGTCACTTTGAGGGGTCTATATAGCAGAAAATACCCAAAAGTGACACCATTCTAAAAACTACACCCCTCAAGGTACTCAAAACCACATTCAAGAAGTTTATTAACCCTTCAGGTGCTTCACAGGAGCTGAAGCAACGTGGAAGGAAAAAATGAACATTTTACTTTTTAGTCACAAAAATTATCTTTTACAAACATTTTTTTTATTTTCACAAGGGAAAAAGGAGAAAAAGGACCGATAAAGTTGTTGTGCAATTTCTCCTGAGTACGCCGATACCCCATATGTGAGGGAAAACCACTGTTTGGGCACACGGCAGAGCTCGGAATGGAAGGAGCGCAGTTTGACTTTTCCAAACCAAAATTGGCTGGAATTGCGAACGGACGCCATGTTGCGTTTGGAGGGCCCTGATGTGCCTAAACAGTGGAAACCCCCCACATGTGACCCCATTTTGGAAACTAGACCCCCTAAGGAACTTATCTAGATGTGTGGTGAGCACTTTGAACCCTCAAGTGCTTCACGCAAGTTTGTAATGTAGAGCCGTGAAGAAAAAAAATCATATTTTTTCCACAAACATGATGTTTTAGTCCCCAAATTTTTATTTTCCCAAGGGTAAGAGGAGAAATTGGACCACAAAAGTTGTTGTCCAACATGTCCTGAGTACGCTGATACCCCATATGTGGGGGGGAACCACTGTTTGGGCGCACGGCAGGGCTTGAAAGGGAAGGAGCGCCGTTTGACTTTTCCAAACCAAAATTGGCTGGAATTGCGAACGGACGCCATGTCGCGTTTGGAGGGCCCCTGATGTGCCTAAACAGTGGAAACCCCCCCACATGTGACCCCATTTTGGAAACTAGACCCCCTAAGGAACTTATCTAGATGTGTGGTGAGCACTTTGAACCCTCAAGTGCTTCACGCAAGTTTGTAATGTAGAGCCGTGAAGAAAAAAAATCATATTTTTTCCACAAACATGATGTTTTAGTCCCCAATTTTTTATTTTCCCAAGGGTAAGAGGAGAAATTGGACCACAAAAGTTGTTGTCCAACATGTCCTGAGTACGCTGATACCCCATATGTGGGGGGAACCACTGTTTGGGCGCATGGCAGGGCTTGAAAGGGAAGGAGCGCCGTTTGACTTTTCCAAACCAAAATTGGCTGGAATTGCGAACGGACGCCATGTCGCGTTTGGAGGGCCCCTGATGTGCCTAAACAGTGGAAACCCCCCACATGTGACCCATTTTGGAAACTAGACCCCCTAAGGAACTTATCTAGGTGTGTGGTGAGCACTTTGAACCCCAAAGTGTTTCACTAACGTTTATAATGACCTGGCGTGAAAAAAAAAAATATTTTTTTTTTCCACAAAAGTGATGTTTTAGTCCCCAATTTTTTATTTTCCCAAGGGTAAGAGGAGAAATTGGACCCCAAAAGTGGTTGTCCAATTTGTCCTGAGTACGCTGATACCCCATATGTTGGGGGGATACACTGTTTGGGCACACGGCAGGGCTCGGAAGGGAAGCAGTGACGTTTTGGAATGCAGACTTTGATGGAATGGTCTGCGGGCGTCATGTTCCGTTAGCAGAGCCCCTGATGTGCCTAAACAGTGGAAACCCCCCACATGTGACCCCATTTTGGAAACTAGACCCCCTAAGGAACTTATCTAGGTGTGTGGTGAGCACTTTGAACCCCCAAGTGTTTCACTAACGTTTATAATGCCCTGGCGTGAAAAAAAAATATATATTTTTTTTCCACAAAAGTGATGTTTTAGTCCCCAATTTTTTATTTTCCCAAGGGTAAGAGGAGAAATTGGACCCCAAAAGTGGTTGTCCAATTTGTCCTGAGTACGCTGATACCCCATATGTTGGGGGGATCCACTGTTTGGGCATACGGCAGGGCTCGGAAGGGAAGCAGTGACGTTTTGGAATGCAGACTTTGATGGAATGGTCTGCGGGCGTCATGTTCCGTTAGCAGAGCCCCTGATGTGCCTAAACAGTGGAAACCCCCCACATGTGACCCCATTTTGGAAACTAGACCCCCTAAGGAACTTATCTAGGTGTGTGGTGAGCACTTTGAACCCCCAAGTGTTTCACTAAAGTTTATAATGCCCAGGTGTGAAAAAAAAATCCTACTTTTTACCTCACACAAATGATGTTTTAGTCCCCAATTTTTTATTTTCCCAAGGTTAAGAGGAGAAATTGGACACCAAAAGTTGTTGTCCAATTTGTCCTGAGTACACTGGTACCCCATATGTGGGAAAAAACTGTTTGGGCACAATTCGGGGCTCAGAAGGGAAATTGTGACGTTTTGGAAGCAGACTTTGATGGAATGGTCTGCGGGCGTCATGTTCCGTTTGCAGAGCCCCTGATGTGCCTAAACAGTAAAAAAAAAACACAAGTGACATAATTTTGGAAAGTAGACTCCCAAGGAACTTTTCTAAATGTGCCCCCCTTCTGGAACTAATCTTTCCTGTAAAGTAAATTAGTAGTGCATGGAGGTGTGGTACAATTTGAAACAATCCTTCATACACAGGCCAGGTTTTTCGGGGCAGGTGTCGCATTGGTAAGTGGTGTCCTTGCGTATTCCCCTTTTGTAACACACTCGGCACCTTTTTTGCGGCTTACCTTTTCTTCCAGTTGGCGGGACCACCCCCGGGAAATGCTGACCTGGTATGATACGAGCACCTTCAGTTCCGGAAGTACTGGGGCCCGCTGTTTCCTGAGCGCCAAACATCAGGGCCTTAACCACTACCTCCTGAAACTGAAGGTACGTCGTATCGCTGTTGCGTGCACATCGTGACAGCAGGAAAGCGTTGAGCATTGCCATTTGGACGATGTGCACGGACAGCTTCTTGTACCACACCTTGGCCTTTCTCAAAGCACTGTACGGTTGGAGGAGTTGATCAGAGAGATCAACACCCCCCATGTATTTATTGTACCCCAGTACACAGTCCGGTTTGCGGACCTGTGTAGAGGTACCCCGTACAGTGCTGAGGGCGCTGCCATCACCATGTATGGTGGTCAAGAGAAGGACATCCCTCTTGTCCTTGTACTTGACCATCAACAGGTGGTCGCTACATTGGGCTCTGCTCTCACCCTTTCTGAGCATCAGCCCAAGTAGCGTCTTTGGGAGGCCTCTCTGATTTTTGCGGACGGTACCGCAGGCTGCGGTACCTCGCGCAGAGAGGGATTTGTAGAGTGGGATGCTGGAATAAAAGTTATCGGTGTAAAGGTGATAACCTTTATCCAGCAGTGGGTGCACCAAATCCCACACAATTTTCGCACTCACTCCCAGGACTGGGGGACACTCAGGGGTACAATCCTGGTGTCCTTTCCTTCGTAAACTCTAAAGCTGTGTGTGTACCCTGAGGTACTCTCACACAGCTTGTAGAGTTTGATTCCGTACCTTGCCCTCTTGCTGGGCAGGTACTGGCGGAATGCGAGCCGTCCCTTAAAATGAACCAAGGACTCATCCACGCAGATGTCCCTTTGGGGCACGTACACTTCAGCAAACTTTTTGTTGAAGTGTTCGATGACCGGCCGAACTTTGAACAGGCGGTCAAAGTTGGGGTCATCTCGTGGGGGACACTGTGCATTATCATTATAATGCAGGAATTTGTGGATGGCCTCAAAACGCGTCCGAGCCATGACCATTCGGAACAGTGGAGTGTTGTATAAAATATCAACACTCCAATATTGCCGAATTTCTGGCTTCTTCAGGATCCCCATATGGAGGACCAGGCCCCAAAACTGCATCATTTCAACTGCGTCTACAGGAGACCAGTTGGAAAATGATGAACGGGGGTTTTGCTCCAAAAATTGCCGAGCGTACAAATTTGTTTGCTCCACCATGAGGTTAATTAAATCCTCAGAGAAAAAGACTTTGAAAAAGTCTATTTCTGTGAAGCCGGTGGAGTCAAACCTGATTCCTGATTCTGCCACAAAATCAGGAATCAGTGGCTCGTAATTTTCGGGGGCCGGGGTCCGATGAGGGGTGCGCTGGTTCATTTTCAGGGGCGGGCGCTGCCTCATGTTCTGTCCTGGGGCGTCTGCGTGGCGGTTCCGCAGGACCCGAGGAGGAAGATGAGGAGGAAGAAGAATCTTCATCTGAAAAATAAAGAAATGTGGGATCCTCTCCCTCGCTATCAGTGTCGGAGGCAAGGAAAGCGTATGCCTCCTCCACTGAATAGCGCTGTTGGGATGAGCGTGACGAGCGTGACATTTTTTTGTGAATGTGGTGCTTTGTGTGAACTTTATTTATAACTGTGTGTGTGTGTGGGGGGGGGGATAGTGATTGGTGTAAACTAAGCTGAAAAGAAAAAGCTAAAAGAAAAGAAAGCGAATAGGGAAAAAAAGGCCTGTGAAAAAAGTCTAAACCAGCAGGCACGAGCTCTAATAAGTGACCGGTGTCTCTTATCAAAGTTCCGTGGCTGCTGGATGTGCGCACGGGAGTGACGGAAAGGTGGGTGAAAAAAAAAACTGGCAGGCACGAGCTCTGATAAGTGATCGGTGTCACTTATCAAAGTTCCGCGGCTGCTGGATGTGCGCACGGGAGTGGCGGAAAGGGGGGTGAAAAAAAAACAGCAGGAACGAGCTCTGATAAGTGACTGGTGTCACTTATCAAAGTTCCGTGGCTGCTGGGTGTGCGCACGGGAGTGGCGGAAAAGTTGGTGGAAAAAAAAAAAAAAAAAAACAGCAGGAACGAGCTCTAAGTGACTGGTGTCACTTATCAAAGTTCCGTGGCTGCTGGATGTGCGCACGGGAGTGGCGGAAAAGGGGGGGTGAAAAAAAAAACGGCAGGCACGAGCTCTGATAAGTGACCGTGTCACTTATCAAAGTGTTGCGGCTGCTGGATGTGCGCACGGAGGGGGGTGCGAAAGGTTGATCGGTGAACTGCGTCACCAATCAACGCTCGGCGGCGCAAAGGGGGGGTAAAAAGAGGGGGAAAGGGAGGAGGGGAGGGGGGAATGGGGGGATTGGGGTGGATCGGGCAGGGATCGGGGCTCAAAAACTCACTTTTGTAGTCTTTTCTTTCTTTTCTCTTCTTTCTTCTCTCTTCTTTCTTCTCTCTTCAGCAGGAGTTGTGGTGTCACAGGCTACTGTGGCACCACAAGGCCCAGCACAGGAGGAGATCTGGCAGTGTGACCGCACAGCAGGAGTCCTCAGCAAGTGTGAGGACCCCTGCAGTGCGGTCAGACAGGTCAGATCCAGTTTGCAGACAGGTCACAGAGCGGTCACATCGCTGCTGTGACCTGTCATTGGTGGGATCGATGATCACATCAATCCCACCAATCAAAGGAGACCCCTGCATTGCCGGTTGCTAGGCACCGGCCTAGTAATCGGAGCTCACAGCTCCGATTCCTAGGCAGGTCACCGGCAGGTCACCTAGCAGGGCACAGAGCGGTCACACCGCTGCTGTGCCCTGTGATTGGCGCGATCGTCGATGACATCGATCGCGCCAATCAGCTCCTTCATGCCCTACAGGCCCTGGCCTAGGATCGGTGCTATTACTGCACCGATCCAGGCAGGTACAGGCAGGGCACAGCGCGGATATACCGCGGCTGTGCCCTGCGATTGGCGCGATCGATGTGATCGGCGATCGCGCCAATCCGGGGGGGGGGTCTGGACCTTCCTAGGCCCAGGCCTAGGATCGAGTACATCGGTACTCGATCCTAGCCTGCGATCTCACTGTTTCAGCCGCTCTGATTGGCTGAAACAGTGAGAAAGGCTGTGATTGGCTGTTCAGAATTCAACAGCCAATCACAGCGATCGGGAGGCCTGAGGGGGGAGGACGCAGCCCGGGATGCCGACGCCAACTTCCAAGAGGTAAGCTGGCGTCGGAATTTTAATGCGATCACCGCTACTTAAGTCGCGATGTCGCATTAAAGGGCATGACGTACTATCCCGTCCATGGTCAGAATGGCACGGGTTTTATATACGGGATAGTACGTCTAATGTCAGAGAGGGGTTAATTTTGGCATGCTTCAATAGCCTCCATGGGAGGCTAGAAGCATCCACTACTTCATCGGCTCTGCTACATATAGGCAATGAGCAGATCGACTATATGTAGCAGAATTACAGCATTTCTATGAGCGCCAGCCACCGGGTGGCACTCATAGCAATGCCTCATCAACAACCATTGAGGTCTCTATGAGACCTCATGTTGTTATGGCAAAGCATCTCTGACCCCCGATCATGTGACGGAGGGTCGGCGATGCACGTATTTCCGGCCTAGTGGCCGGAAGTGCTGGTTAAAACCCGCTGTCAGCATTTGACAGCGGGATTTAACTAGTTAATAGGCGCTGGTGGATCGCGATTCCACCTGCGCCTAGTGCGGGCACATGTCATCTGTTCAAAACAGCTGACATTTCCCCCTTTGATGCGGGCTCACCGCCGGAGCCCTCATCTAAGCGGGAGATCTGCCCTTGACATACTATTCCGTCCAAGGTCAGAAAGGGGTTTAACTACAAAAATAAGCTTCTAAAACTTTTTATGGGTTCAATGATTGATCCTTACAGTTTTAACGAGCATTGTGTACAAGTATGGTGGGTTAAAATTTAAAAAAATCACTTGGCCTGGTAGAGTTCACAAAATAATATTTGTAAAAAAATTGACTTTTGTCATATATACTTTAGAACCTGCTTTGTAAAATTTTGATAATAATAATAATTTTATTTCTACAGCGCCGACATATTCCGCAGCACTTTACATTTTAGAGGGGGCTTGTACAGGCAATAGACATTACAACATAATAATAAACACATAGATCAACAGATACCAAGAGGAATGAGGGCCCTGCTCACAAGCTTACAATCTATGAGGAAATAGGGGAGACACGAAAGGTGGATGGTAACAACTGCTTTCGTTGTTCGGACCAGCCATAGTGTAAGAATAGGATGTTCCTGTTGCTGCATGTACCAGTTAACAGCCTAAGTATGTAACAATACAGACACAGAGGGCTATTAAATGCAATAAGCATGTGGGAGGAACCTGGTTATGGTAAAAAAAAAATTTAATGGCAACACAGGGATAGTTAGGTTAATGGGTTGAGATGGTAGGCCAGTTTGAACAAATGCGTTTGATGGTTTGAAATAAAAAACAAAATTGGCCTGCTACAGGTTACACTTTCTTAATATTTTAATGAGGCCGTCCAGTTGTTACCTCCATAACTGAGCAGTTCCGGTCATCGCCGACACCAGGGACAGCTGATCAGTGGAAGTGCCAGGTGGTGGCCTGTCCTAAGGATAGCTTAAATTCATGGACAACCTCTTTGAGGAATTTACATCTATCACAAAAGAAAAAATGATGCCGTGTGTCATGTAAAGTTGTATCACTGACTCTATGTCCTCCACATGTTTTATGTGAATAAAAAAATCACAGTTCGTAGAGCTGAAGTTTCTCATCTGTGATAGGAGAAGCTTAGGCTGGCGTCACACTTGCGAGTGCCATGAAACTCGCACATCAATACCCGACACTGCCGCCGGCTCTCGGGACCGGAGTGTGCGGCTGCATGTATTTCTATGCATCCTCACACTCCGGTCCCGAGTGCCGGCAGCAGTGCCGGGTATTGATGCGAGAGACTCGTGCGAGTTTCTCGCGTCACACTCGCAAGTGTGACCCCGGCCTTAGTCTTAAATAGGGAATCTTTTTGGATCTTTGTTTTCTGCAGATTTTAATAAGATCTCAGTATCAGACATGATGTTATATTGTTATTATTTAATGCCCTTCGGTCATATCTCGAGCTATGGCGACTTGATGGATGAACGATCTTTAGGAAGATCGATCATGTGCAAGCCTAGATAGGTCAAACTGCGTCTTCTCCGCTATTATCTTGATTGTATCAAGCCATTGGGTTGCTGGTTTTCCTCTTTGCCTTGTTCCTTCTATTCTTCAGACCATGATGTCCTTCTTCAATTATTGCTCTCTTCGTAACTTGTGTTCAAAATAGGCAAGTCGTAGTTTGGTGATCTTTAGAGTGACAAGTATGGGTTGATTTGTTCCAAAAAATTTTTTTTTTTGTTCTTGCCATCCATGGTATTTATAACATCCTTCTCCAGCAGCACATTTCAAAGGTCTTTCTTCTTCTGTCTTGTTTCTTTATAGTCCAGGTTTCGTATCCATAAGTTACTACAGAAAAGACCAAACTATATTTGATCCATGTTTTCATCACCAGTGAAATGTTCCTCGATTTTGAAAACCTTGTCCAGTGTCTTCATTGTTTATTTGCCCATAGCTATTCTCCTTTTGACTTCAGATGTCGTTGCTGCATCTTGAGTGATCATTGATCTGAGTTAGTTGAAGTACTTTACAACTTAAAGTTTGTCACTGTCCATCTTAAATGTGTCCCGTTAATACCTGGCAGTAGTCAATATCTTCTTTGTATTGAGTTGTAGTCCCATGCTTGAGCTTTCCCTTTTGACACTCCGCAATAAGTCTTTCATCCCATCCACTCATTATTGATTTTTATGAGCATTTCTAATACTCAAGTTCCCAATAAAAAGGTATGTTTAATTGTATTATACTGTGCAAATTGCCTCTTCAGAGAGGAAGAGAACTAAAACTCTGGTGCCACTTACTGTAATTAGCAATTCTAAGTTTCACTAGAATTTTAGTCCTCTTCCTCTCTGAATAGGTAATTTGCATATTACATTTCCCAAAGTAGCATTACATAGCCTATAAGTTGCCTGTCATGTTTGCGGACAGGGTTTTGTATGGCCTCCTTTTGGTTTGGGGAAGGATATATATACCCTCCCCGTCTGGGTTCTTTGTCAGTTATACATTCGTTCTTGGCTGTGTGTCTGACCCCCTGGTGTGCTTGCATACTGCTTTATCCGATTGCCTCTTGTGTATGACCCAGTCCGTTTTCTCATTTCTGTGCTTTGCCTTGTGATTCTGTTATTACTGTCTCTTCTGGCTTTGACCTTCAGGCTTTCAGGCTTGATTACTCTTACTTCGCACCCGTCTGCCCCGTTTGTACTGTACCGCTATCTTCGGCTTCCTGACCTTTGGCTACGTCCCGACCATTCTTTACGTCTCACCCTTCTGCATTCATTTGACCTCCTGGCTTGACTTGACGCGCACCGCAGCAAATTTAGGCCACACCCCATACCACACCCATTTCACAACTAGTCACACCCATGCTCCATGCTGATCACATTGACTGGTACTGAGGGCACAGTGGCTGGCATTATGGGCACAGTGGCTGGTACTGAGGAAAAGAAAGAAAGAACAGAGAGAGAGAAAAAAGAAAACAGATAAAGAAAGAATGAGAGAAACAAAGAAAGGGGAAAGAGAACAGAGAGAGAGAAAGAAAGAAACAAAGAAAGAACAGAGAAAGAAAGAGGGTACAGAAAAAAAACAGAGAAAAAAAGAACGAGGGGAAAGAAAGAAAGAACAGAGAGAGAAAAAAGGGAAAGAAAGAACAGAGAGATAGAAAGAAAGAACGAGGGGAAAGAAAGAACAGAGAGGGAGAGAAAGAAAGGGGAAAGAAAGAACAGAGAGAGAAAGAAAGAAACAGAGAAAAAAAAGGGGACTGAACAAAAGAACAGAGAGAGAAAAAAAGAAAAAGGGTAAAGAAAGAAAGAACAGAGAGAGAAAAAAAGAAAGAGGGTAAAGAAAGAGAACAGAGAAAGAAAGAGGAAAGAAAACGGAGAGAGAAAGGAAGAACAGAGAGAAAGGAAGAACAGAGAGAAAGGAAGAACAGAGAAAAAGGAAGAACAGAGAAAGAAAAAGGAAGAACAGAGAGAGAGAAAGAACAGAGAGAAGGAAAGACAGATTAGAGAGAGAAAGAAAGAGTGGAATGAAAGAGAAAGAGAGAAAGAAAGAACAGAGAGGGAGAGAGTGGAAAGAGAACAGAGAGAGAGAAAAAGAAAAAGGGTAAAGAAAGAAAGAACAGTGTCATGTATAGTGTACAGTTCCTATAGCGTCTTGTGCTTGGGTGCGAGGAAACACAGGAGACATAGGTTGAAATGAAATGACTTGTATTACTTCATACAAGCATGCTGAAAAGTTCACACAGTTTGCAGGAACAGCGACAGGAGACACAGCAGGCCAGAGTAACTTCAAGCACTACAATAAATCTCCAAAGCAGGTTCAGGATCTTTTCTCTGTACCGTAATTCCTCTGCAAACATGGATTCACCAAACAGCAGGTTTCCAGAGTCCAAAAGTGTTCCAAGGTTCCTCAGTAGGGAATAGCTGGAGTACAAGTCCAAGGCTTCCAGGAGTCAGGTCACAGACTGACTGAGGCTTGATTCAGGAGCACTGATTGTTCAGCTGAGGCTGCTTAAGAAGCAAGAGGGAAGAATCAGGGCGGGAACATGAAAACTGGAAACTCCATACCAACTGAGGGCAAGAGCTGCAGAAAGACAGAAAGCAAAATGGCCGACGGAAAACTGAGCCTCAAGGAACATGTCAACAGAGACAAAGAACCTTACATTACTCCCCCCTCAGGGACAACCTCCGGATGACCTCAGACCAGGCTTGTCAGGGTACCTCTGATGAAACTGGCGGAGCAGGCGAGGAGCATTTACATTATTGACTGGTTCCCATGAGTTGTCCTCCACTGGGTAACCCTGCCATTTAATCAAATATTGCAACTGATTTCTGTACAACCTGGAATCTAGAATCCTTTCCACCATAAATTCTTCCTGACCATCGACCAGCACTGGGTCAGGGCAAGGAGAAGAACGTCCAGGAAACGTATTGGGTGTTGCAGCCTTTAGTAGGGATACATGAAAGACAGGGTGGATTCTCATAGTTCTGGGCAGTTGAAGACGACAAGCAACAGCACTTATAATCTTATTGATCTTATAAGGTCCAATGTACTTATGTCCCAATTTAGACGATGGAATCTTTAATTTAAGATTTCTGGTTGACAGCCAGACCAAATCTCCTACCTTGAAAGCTGGTGCAGGTTTACGAAATTTATCTGCTGCTTTCTTGTACCTTTCCTGAGCCAATTCTAGATTTTCCTTTAGAAGATCCATATTCTTTTGTAAAGAAGTGATTCTTTCAGCCACTGCCGGCAAGGGCGTATCTATGGGAAATTGAGGAAGAATGTTAGGATGATAACCTAGATTGGAGTAAAAAGGAGACTGCTTAGTGGAGGCGCTCTGAGAGTTGTTATAAGAGAACTCAGCCAGTGGAAGTAGATCCACCCAATCATCCTGTAGGTGGCAGATAAAACAGCGGAGATACTGCTCCAGGGTCTGATTGGTTTGTTCTGTCTGTCCATTAGTCTGGGGATGAAAAGCAGAAGAAAGGTTTACTTTAATGTCCAATGCTGCACAGAAATTTTGCCAAAACCTTGAAGTGAATTGCACCCCTCGATCCGAAATGACCTCATCTGGTACGCCATGTAAGCGAAACACATTCTTAATCATCAAGTCTGATGTCTGTTTTGCAGTGGGTAAGCCGACACAAGGGATAAAATGAGCTGCCTTTGTTAGACGGTCAACCACCACTAGAATGGTGTTCTTCCCTTGAGAGGTTGGTAACTCCACAATGAAGTCCATAGAAATGGATCCCCACGGGCGGGACGGGGTGGGAAGAGGTTGCAACAGACCAGTTGGTGAGGAGCGAGGTGTTTTGCATCTTGCACAGACTTCACATGAAGTGACATAGTATAAGACATCTTTCCTGTAAGTGGGCCACCAAAAGAAACGAGAAAGAAATTCTTGTGTCTTTAGAATTCCCCTATGCCCGGCTATCTTGGAATCGTGGATGAGTTGCAATACTCTCAATCTGACTGTTTCAGGTATATACAGACGTTGTCCCTGAATCCACACACCATTCTTAAAGACAAGACTTACGTCCCTTGGGGGTTGAGCCAACAAAGAATCCGCATGGTATGCTTCCTTGATGTCCTTAAGTAGGTCTTGATTATGAATCACTCCCAGAAATCTAGAGTCAGGAAGAATAGTCTTAGGAGGAGTAAGTGGACGTGTCTCTGCTGAATGAATCCTAGAGAGTGCATCAGCCTTTCCATTGCGCGATCCTGGTCTATAAGAAATGACAAAATTAAATTGGTTTAGGAAAAGATTCCAGCAAGCCTGGCGAGGAGTCAGGCACTTAGCCGACCTGATAAATTCAAGGTTACGATGGTCTGTCAGGACGACTATTTGCTGTGCAGCTCCCTGAAGAAGGTGTCTCCATTCCTTGAAGGCGGCAATAATGGCCAACAATTCTCTATTGCCCACATCGTAGTTCCTCTCAGCCGAAGACAACTGCTGGGAAAAGAAGGCACAGGGATGCAAGACATTCTTCTCACCTGTTCTCTGAGAGAGTATAGCTCCAACGGCACAGTCTGAAGCATCCACCTCTATTATGAAGGCAAGCTCGGGGTTGGGATGTACTAAGATAGGTGCGGTGGTAAATTTATCCTTTAAACAGGAAAATGCTTCCTGAGCTTGCGGGGTCCAGGAGAACCTAGACTGTTTCCGGGTAAGTTGGGTGATAGGTAACACTACCTCAGAAAAATTCTTAATGAAACGTCTATAGAAGTTGGCAAACCCGATGAAACGCTGCACCTCCTTCACATTTCTAGGAATTGGCCAATCCTTGATGGCTTGGGTCTTGCTTCCATCCATGCTAATCCCTTGCGTAGATAGTACATACCCCAGAAATTGAATTTCGGTCCTATGGAATTCACATTTTTCAAATTTGATGTAGAGATGGTTTTGTCTTAGGCGTTCTAAGACCATTCTCACATGTCCATGATGTTCCTCTGTGGAGTTAGAAAAAATTAGAATATCATCCAGATAAATCACCACAAATGTATCTAGGAGATCCCTGAAGATATCATTCACGAAGTGTTGGAAAGTGGCTGGGGCGGTACTCAGACCAAAAGGCATAACTAGATATTCAAAGTGTCCATAGCGTGACCTGAAAGCAGTCTTCCATTCATCCCCAGGTCTAATACGGACCAAGTTATAGGCCCCACGGAGATCCAGTTTAGAGAAAATTTTGGCATGCCGCACTCTCTCCAACAACTCAGGGATTAAAGGCAATGGATAACGGTTTCTAATAGTAACCTTATTGAGTTCCCTATAGTCTATGCAGGGTCTCAGAGATCCATCTTTCTTCTTCACAAAGAAGATGGGTGCACCTGCGGGAGATGAAGAGGGGCGTATGAAGCCCTTGGCTAAATTTTCGTCTATATAATCCTTCAAAGCTTTTAGCTCGGGCCCCGCTAGGGGGTAGATCTTACCAAAAGGTATCTCAGCTCCAGGCAATAATTCAATTGGACAATCATATGGACGGTGAGGAGGAAGCTGATCAGCGTTCTTCTTCTCACATAAATCCACATAGTCCTGGTATACAGCTGGTAGTTCAGGGACTGACATGGTTCCTTTAGGAACAGAGCAAGCTGAAACTCCTTGACTCATCTGTTTCTCTGGAAAGTGTAATTCCTTGGTCTCCCAGTTAATCGTAGGATTCTGCGCCTGCAGCCATGGTAGCCCTAGAATAATGGGAAAGTGGGGAGAAGAGATAAGCAAAAAAGACATTTTCTCCTGATGATCTTTACCCATACGGACCCTCAAAGGCTCTGTTTCTTGATCCACTGGTCCAGAAGTCAGTAGAGAGCCATCCACAGTCTCCATCTGTACTGGAGTAGCCTTCTTCACTGAACCTATCCCCTGTTTCAGAGCAAAGGAGATATCCATAAAATTTCCACTTGCTCCTGAGTCGATCATAGCAGAGCTAGACACCCAGACTGAGTCAACCCAGAGTTTGATGGAAAGGAAGCAATGAGAATTGTTTCTTTTACAACTCAGCTGGGACACCGCTGAGGAAACTTGAAAAATTGCAGCGTTTATACCGTCATCGTCCCCAGAACTAACAGAGTTTAAGTCTGAGAAATCAAGATCTCTTGCAGCAGATCTCTCTGGAGCCTGAGGCTCGGACATGACAGAGCTCCTCTCGCAACACTCACAGTGAATGACTGCTGCAGTAGTCTTACGAGAACGGCTGGGGCAGTTTATAATGAAGTGCCCTGACTTACCACAGTAGAAACATAGATTTTCCTTTATACGATGTTCTTTGCGTGCATCACTAACCCGTCTTTGTAAAGAGTCCACCTGCATGGGTTCAGGTTCTGGTTCCCTTGTGATCCTACTCAAAGGTTCCTTAGCTGAGGAGGGAGGTAGTAAAAGGTTAGTGCGATTATTTTCGAACCATCTCTCTTGTCTGCGTTCAGTCAGACGAGCATCAGTACGGATACAATAGTTAATAAAGTCACCTAACGCAGTGGGAGGGTCGGCACGAGCAAGTTCATCCTTAATCAGTGGAGACAACCCTTTCCGAAAAATAGATTTTTTAGCGGAAGTGTCCCAAGTGGTATCAAGAGCCCATCTCCTGAAATCCAGGGCATATTCGGCTACTGAACGCTTACCTTGGCGCAAAGTTAACATGGCTGCTTCAGCTGTTGCACCTCGATTGGGGTCATCAAACACCTGCCCCATGGCTGAAATAAACCGGATTACTTACCGGTAATGCTCTTTTATAGAGCCCACGACAGCACCCACTGAGAGAGGGGATCCACCCCTAGGAACAGGAAACCTACAGAGAGATAAAAGGGGCGGTCCCCCTCGCTCCTCAGTTGGATTACAGAGAATGAGAGGAACCGCCACACAAGTTTCAGTTAATTTGCACCATAATACATATATATATACATATTTACACTACTAGACTATGTGCAGCAATTATATACATTCAACCCTTCACCCAACAGAATACACCGTGCATACTATAACCAGGGAGGGAAGTGAGTGGGTGCTGTCGTGGGCTCTATAAAAGAGCATTACCGGTAAGTAATCCGGTTTTTCTTTTCGCCACGACAGCACCCACTGAGAGATTTTCAGAGACTATCACCTGGGAGGGACCACCGTGTCAAGGACTGATCTACCAAACACTAGGTCTGTTGAGGAAGATAGATCTAATCTATAGTGATCATAGAAGGTAGAAGGTGAAGCCCAGGTTGCAGCCTTACATATAAAGTCTATCGGGACATCTGCTCTTTCCGCCCATGAGGAAGATATAGCCCGTGCGGAATGTGCCTTCACGCCTTGTGGTGGGACTTTCCCTTTTGTAACATACGCCAGAGATATCGCGTCTCTAATCCATCGAGACAGTGTACTTTTTGTCACTCCTGCACCTTTACGGCTACCCTGGAATGAGACAAAGAGAGCCCTACTCTGCCTCCAGGGTCTAGTCCTATCTAGATACTTTAAGACGGCTCTTTTAACATCTAAAGTATGGAGTTTCTCTTCCTGTGGTGATGAGGGATTATCAAAAAAGGAAGGAAGGTAGATCTCCTGGGATCTATGAAATTTTGTCGCCACTTTAGGGAGATAAGATGGGTCTGTTTTTAAGACTATTTTGTCCTGAAATACTGACAGGAAAGGAGGATCTATCGATAAGGCCTGGAGATCACTCACTCTTCTCGCTGAGACCAGGGCTATTAATAAAATGGTTTTAAATGAAACATATTTTATTGGAACTGAATGGAGGGGTTCAAATGGATCTTCCATTAAGGCGTCTAGAACTAGGTTTAAGTCCCAAGATGGCATCTGTGGTATATATACTGGTTGTGCTCGATGACAGGCTGAGATAAACCGAGCCACCCATCTATTGCCTGCTACGTCATGACTGTATAAGGCTCCTAGAGCTGACACCTGGACCTTAAGCGTATTTACTGATAGACCTAATTCATGTCCTTTTTGCAAAAATTCTAGGATAGCCGGGATAGGTACTTCATTAGATAGGTGTGCCGAATGAAATGTTAAGAATTTTTTCCAGATTCTGGCATATATATTAGTTGTAATCTCCTTTCTACTATGCAGAAGGGTATTAATTAGACCGTTTGAAAACCCCCTTTGCTTTAATAGCTGCCTTTCAAATTCCAAGCCGTGAGGCTCAGGCCTTTGACCTGAGGGTGGTAACATGGCCCTTGTGAGAGAAGGTCCCAGTCCCAAGGGAGGATCCATGGATCTGAGACCGACATGGTCCTCAGCCATGAGAACCATGGCCTTTTGGGCCAGAACGGAGCTATTAGAATTATTCTTGCTCCTTCGTCCCTGATTTTCCGAATGACAATTGGTAGTAACATCATTGGAGGAAAGGCATAAGCTAGGCGAAAATTCCACGGGGTCTGTAAAGCATCCAGTATGTCCGGACTGTCCATCTTGAACATCGAAGCAAACCTTTCGACTTGTCTGTTGTTCCTTGTGGCAAATAGGTCTATTTCTGGCTTGCCCCATCTGACTGATATCATGTTGAAGATTCGACGACTGAGCATCCATTCTCCCTGATGCAGAGTATGGCGACTGAGAAAATCTGCTTTGATATTGTCTGCCCCTCTGACATGCAGTGCTGATAGGGATAGGAGATGATTTTCTGCCAACTTTAGAATTTCTCCCGCGATAAACATGAGCGCTACCGATCGTGTTCCTCCTTGGTGGTTTAGGTATGCTACAGAGGTGGTATTGTCTGATAGAATCCTTGTATGAGATCCTTGTAGCTGCGGAAGAAAGTTATATATAGCATAGTATATAGCTTTTAATTCTCTCATATTTGACGAGTCCTCTACCTCAGATCTAGACCACTTTCCCTGCACAATAAAGTCTTTTAAATGCGCTCCCCATCCCAAGGGACTGGCATCTGTGGTTACTATATTTGAGGGGACCACTACCCAAGGAACTCCTCCCGAAAGATTATCTGGATCTAGCCACCACCTCAGGGAAATGACCACCTCCGTTGGCAGGGATATCATACTTTCTAAATGTCCCTGTAAGCTTTCTCCTTCTTGCAGGATGAATCTTTGTAATTCCCTGGTATGAAATTGGGCCCACTGGACTGCCGGAATACAAGAGGTTAAAGATCCTAGTAAGGACATGCCTGCTCTTAGTGATATTATAGGATTATTTACCACAAGACGTACTTTATTGATTACAATTAATTTCTTTGCCTCTGGTAGCAGACATCTCTGACTTACTGAATCCAGATGAAGGCCTAGGAACGTCTGACAGGTTACCGGGTGAAGCCTGGATTTTTCCCAGTTTATCAACCAACCTAATTTCTGCAAGGATGAAATTACGTCAGATAGTCTGTGCTCACACTGCAGATACGAATTTCCCACTATTAGAATATCATCCAGATATGGGATTACCAGGGTATCTTTTATTCGCAAGTATGACATCACCTCCAGCATTAGTTTGGTGAAGACGCGGGGTGCCATGGATAGTCCGAAGGGCATTGCTGTGAATTGGAGATGACGGATTCGGCCTTCTAATATTACTGCTACTCGTAGAAACTGCTGATGCGAGATTTGTATTGGTAGATGGTAATACGCATCTTTGAGATCCACGACCGCCATGTAGCATCTGGGAAATAGAAGTTTAATGGCTGATCGTATAGACTCCATTTTAAAAGTCCGGGCCTTCAAAAAGGTATTCAGCTTCTTTAAATTTATTATGGTTCTAAATGAACCATCTGGTTTAGACACTAGAAACAAGGGAGAATAAAAGCCCTTCCCTCTTTGATGAACCGGAACTTCTACTAGCACCTTTTTATGTAATAGGCCCTTAATTTCTAATTCTAATGACTCCTGTTGAGATTGAGACTTTAAGGAAGTCAATAGAAAGGAGTCCGGAGGATTCCGGACAAATTCCAGAGCTAGACCTGATTTTATAATATTAATTGCCCAGGGGTTCGAAGTGATCTTTTCCCAGCGATAGCAGAAATGTAAAAGCCTGCCACCAACAGGTAGATTAGTACTACCTGAATTTCTCTCCTGATTTAAATGGACGTTTACCGAATAAATTTCCTTTCGGTCTGAAGTCCTTATTGTTCCAGGAGTTCTGGGCTTTAAAGTCCTTCTTTCTGCCAAACGCTGGCTTTCTGAATGATCTCCTATAGGATGGAACGTACGGATTAGGGAAGCCTTTCTTTCTCTCTGCTGCCTTAGTTAGGATGTCATCTAGTACTGCTCCAAACAGATACTCACCCTGGCAGGGTATAGCACAAAGCTTAGACTTAATGTGTGTGTCCCCTTCCAGACTTTTAGCCATAACGCTCTTCTAGCTGCGTTAGTTAACCCCGCCGTTCTTGCTGCTAGACGGAGAGAATCTATTGACGCATCTGACAAGAAGGCAGCAGCACCTTTAATTAATGGAATGGAGGCACATAACTTATCTCTGGATAGGCCATTTTTTATATTGTCCTCCAACTGGTCTAGCCATATTAACAAGGCTCTACCCGTACATGTGGATGATATTGCTGGCTTGAATGCACCTATACATGATTCCCATGATCTTTTAAGCAGTGTGTCTGCTTTCCGATCCAGAGGATCCGATAACATTCCAGTATCTTCCACTGGAAGAGAGGACCGGCGAGAAGTTGAGGCTACAGCCGCGTCCACCTTAGGTGCCTTTGCCCAAGAGGTTAGATCTTCATCATTGAAGGGGTATCGTCTTTTGGATGCCGCTGGCATAAAACCTCTCTGCCCTTGCTTCTCCCATTCTTTTTTGACCATATCCTTTATGGCTGGAATTATAGGAAATACTCTACCCTTTCGTTGGGAGAGACCTGAAAACATAATCTCTTGGGGAGTTTTGGGATCTTTAACGTCCGACAAACCCATAGTGTTTCTTATGGATTTAATCAGGTTATTTATACTATCAGTTGGAAAGCATGTATGTTCCTCTTCCTCCTCCGAGGACACAGAATCTTGCGAATTTAGCTCTCCGCTGTCTGAAGAAGACCCCACTTTAGGCGGGGTGACCTCTCTAAGGGTTTTTCTTCCCGTAACACTACCTGCTCCCCCTAGGGCCTGTAGCTCTTCTCTAATCATTAAACGAATATCCTCCGTTCTAATTGAATTTTCTTCCTGGAGCGTATGGCCAATGCATATCTGACATAATCTTTTAGAATATGCGTCTGGGAGGGGTTGGGAGCATAGGGCACATTCTTTATGTTTGGTTTTGTCCGTTTTTTTCGCCTAAGGATAGATAGAAAGAGGAGGAAGGGCCATCAGCTTGACAGGTGTGATTAAAAAAAACACTCACCCAGTGAAGCTCTTGTCAGCACAATACCGGCTTTGAAGTCAAGGGATCTGGCTGCGGCGTGGAGTGAGATAATTTTTCTCCATTTCTATTAGTGGAACCACTTCGCTTGGAGCGTCCACTTTCACCTTTTTTGCTGCTGCTGCTGCTGCTACGACGTGGATTAGGCATGTCGTCAGACAGGTGCGACACAGGGTCAATTGGAACTGACATTGCTGCACACCGGAGGTCCCACAAGCGGTGCTTTTTATACAGCTGCCCGCAAAATAACCCCCTTTTTTTTTTTTTTTTTTTTTTCCTGTAGCGGTGACCCGGAAGTGTAATGCTTCACTTCCGGGTTTCTGCATCTTCAGCGCATGCGCGCCGCTCTATACCGCTCTCTGCCTCTATGGTATCCTCGGAGGACTGAATCCTACCTCCGGCGATCACCTGAACGCGCGCCTCTGCCTGCGCCGCGTCTCCTGCCCCGGCACTCCAATTATGCCCGCATTATGGCCGAAGAGGCGGCGGTCTCCACGCCGACATCCCATCAAGGCTCCCAGATTAAAAAAAAAAGGTAGGGCAGCCTTATTGTCATATTTATGCGAGCCAGAGCTATATCGCTCCTGGCCTCGCATTTCCACCTGGTGTCCGCTGCCAGGTGGTACTCCCCAGTCGAGGAGGGAGTGAATAAAAACTCCCCCGACGCTGCTTCTGGTACTGGAACCCCTGCCGCTCTTAAAGATACTGCGCAGGCGGTTCCTTAGCCCAGGCATCCTCTTCTTAGTAGGTTCCTCTCTTAGGAACAGGAAACCAACTGAGGAGCGAGGGGGGCCGCCCCTTTTATCTCTCTGTAGGTTTCCTGTTCCTAGGGGCGGATCCCCTCTCTCAGTGGGTGCTGTCGTGGCGAAAGAAAAAAAAGCATTAAGGTGATTCAAACAATCATCCTCAGTCTCAATCAAAGGGTTTGCCCACATCAAAGCCTTATTGGTAAGCAACATGATTATAGTAAGCACTTTGGATCGTTCAGTGGGAAATTGTGAAGCATGTGCAGAGAAAAATAAATTGCATTGATTAATAAATCCCCTGAATTTCTCACGTTCACCGCCAAAACGAAAAGGAGGTAATTTGGGGATCCCAGAACTCGGGGTTATGGCAGGAGCCTGGGCTCGTTCCTCTAGAGCCTCAATCCTGGCTCGCAATTCCTGGGTAGTCTGTCCAAACACTTGCAAATTATGATTAGTGAGGTCCTGTAGGCTTGCAAAACGGGTTTTTAAAGTCTGTACATCTGAAAGGATTGTATCAGTCACTCCGCAAAGTTCCTTTATGCGGGCCTCCATCTTCCAGATCTTTTAAGGCAGAAGTGCTGGAAGAGGAAAGGAGAAAAAAAAACAAAAAACAATAGTGTTTACCTGTGGTAACACTCCAGAGTAAAATTTTAAGGGAATGCGCTCACCTGGAATGGTTGTGAGAAGTCACAACCACTGTCATCACATAAGGTATTAAACGGACATCTGATATCCACAGTCACAGCAGACACGGCTTTCCCAGACCCAGCAGACACTAAACATTGGCTCCTGAATCTTGTCATGTATAGTGTACAGTTCCTATAGCGTCTTGTGCTTGGGTGCGAGGAAACACAGGAGACATAGGTTGAAATGAAATGACTTGTATTACTTCATACAAGCATGCTGAAAAGTTCACACAGTTTGCAGGAACAGCGACAGGAGACACAGCAGGCCAGAGTAACTTCAAGCACTACAATAAATCTCCAAAGCAGGTTCAGGATCTTTTCTCTGTACCGCAATTCCTCTGCAAACATGGATTCACCAAACAGCAGGTTTCCAGAGTCCAAAAGTGTTCCAAGGTTCCTCAGTAGGGAATAGCTGGAGTACAAGTCCAAGGCTTCCAGGAGTCAGGTCACAGACTGACTGAGGCTTGATTCAGGAGCACTGATTGTTCAGCTGAGGCTGCTTAAGAAGCAAGAGGGAAGAATCAGGGCGGGAACATGAAAACTGGAAACTCCATACCAACTGAGGGCAAGAGCTGCAGAAAGACAGAAAGCAAAATGGCCGACGGAAAACTGACCCTCAAGGAACATGTCAACAGAGACAAAGAACCTTACAAACAGAGAGAGGAGAAAGAACAGAGAGAGAGAAAGAACAGATAAAAAGAAAGGGGAATTAAAGAGAACAGAGAGAAAGAAAGAACAGAGAAAAAGGAAGAACAGAGAGAGAAAGAAAAAAGAGAACAAAGAGAAAAAGGAAGAACAGAGAGAAAGAAAGATTAGAGAAAGAGGGGAAAGAGAACAGAGAGAGAGAGAGAAAGAGGGGAAAGAGAACAGAGAAAGAAAGAGGGGAAAGAAAGAACAGAGAGAGAAAGATGGGAAAGAAAGGACAGAGAGAGAGAAAGAACAGAGAAAGAAAGACTGAAAGAACAGAGGAAAAAAGGAAGACCAGAGAGAGAGAAAGAACAGAGAGAAAGAAAGAGGGGACAGAAAAAAGAACAGAGAGAGAAAAAAATAGAGGGGAAAGAAAACAGAGGAGAAAGAACAGAGAGGAGAAAGAAAGAGGGGAAAGAAAAAGAACAGAGAGAAAGAAGGAAAAAGAGCAGAGAGAAAGAAAGAGTGGACAGAAAAAAAGAGCAGAGAAAGAAAAAAAGAGGGGAAGAAACAGAGGGAGAGAGAACAGAAAGAGAAAGAAAGAGGGAAAGAAAGAACAGAGAGAAAGAAAGATGGGAAAGAAAGAACAGAGAGAGAAAGAAAAAAGAGAGAACAGAGAGAGAAAGATTAGAGGAAAGAAAGAACAGAGGGAGAGAGAAAGAAAGAAAGATGGGAAAGAGAACAGAGAGAGAAAGAAAGAGGGGAAAGAAAGAGAACAGAGAGAAAGAAAGAGGGGAAAGAAAGAACAGAGAGAGAAAGATGGGAAAGAAAGGACAGAGAGAGAGAACAGAGAAAGAAAGGGGAAAGAGAACAGAGAGAGAAAGACTGAAAGAACAGAGAAAAAAGGAAGACCAGAGAGAGAGAAAGAAACAAAGAACAGAGAGAGAGAAAGAAAAAGAAAGAACAGAGAAAGAAAGAGGGGACAGAAAAAAGAACAGAGAGAAAAAAAAATAAAGAGGGGAAAGAAAGAACAGAGGAGAAAGAAAGAGTGGAATGAAAGAGAAAGAGAGAGAAAGAAAGAACAGAGAGGGAGAGAGTGGAAAGAGAACAGAGAGAGAAAAAGAAAAAGGGTAAAGAAAGAAAGAACAGAGAGAAGAAAGAGGTGAAAGAACAGAGAGAGAGAGAAAGAACAGATAAAAAGGGGAATTAAAGAGAACAGAGAGAAAGAAAGAACAGAGAGAAAAAGGAAGAACAGAGAGAGAAAGAAAAAAGAGAACATAGAGAAAAAGGAAGAACAGAGAGAAAGAAAGATTAGAGAAAGGGGAAAGAGAACAGAGAGAGAGAAAGAAAGAGGGGAAAGAAAGAACAGAGAGAGAAAGATGGGAAAGAAAGGACAGAGAGAGAGAAAGAACAGAGAAAGAAAGACTGAAAGAACAGAGGAAAAAAGGAAGACCAGAGAGAGAGAAAGAACAGAGAGAAAGAAAGAGGGGACAGAAAAAAGAACAGAGAGAGAAAAAAATAAAGAGGGAAAGAAAACAGAGGAGAAAGAACAGAGAGGAGAAAGAAAGAGGGGAAAGAAAAAGAACAGAGAGAAAGAAAGAGTGGACAGAAAAAAAGAGCAGAGAGAGAAAAAAAGAGGGGAAGAAACAGAGGGAGAGAGAGAACAAAAAGAGAAAGAAAGAACAGAGAGAAAGAAAGATGGGAAAGAAAGAACAGAGAGAGAGAGAAAAAAGAGAGAACAGAGAGAGAAAGATTAGAGGAAAGAAAGAACAGAGGGAGAGAGAAAGAAAGATGGGAAAGAGAACAGAGAGAAAGAAACAGGGGAAAGAAAGAGAACAGAGAGAAAGAAAGAGGGGAAAGAAAGAACAGAGAGAGAAAGATGGGAAAGAAAGGACAGAGAGAGAGAGAGAACAGAGAAAGAAAGGGGAAAGAGAACAGAGAGAGAAAGACTGAAAGAACAGAGAAAAAAGGAAGACCAGAGAGAGAGAAAGAAAAAGAAAGAACAGAGAAAGAAAGAGGGGACAGAAAAAAGAACAGAGAGAAAAAAAAATAAAGAGGGGAAAGAAAGAACAGAGGAGAAAGAAAAAGAACAGAGAGAAAGAAAAAAAAAGAGCAGAGAGAGAAAGAAAGAGTGGACAGAAAAAAGAACAGAGAGAGAAAAAAAGTGGGGAAAGAGAGAAAGTGGGAGAGAGAAAGAACAGACAGAAAGAAAAAGCAAGAACAGAGAGAGAAAGAAAGATGGGAAAGAAAGAACAAAGAGAGAAAGAAAGATAAAGTAAGAACAGAGAGGAAGAAAGGGGAAAGAGAACAGAGAGAGAAAGCGAGAATAGAGAGAAAAAGGAAGGAGAGCGAGAGAAAGAAAGAACAGAGAGAGAGAAAGAAAGATGGGAAAGAAAGAGAACAGAGAAAGAAAGAACAAAGAGAGAGAAAAATAAAAGGATTAGAGAGAGAAAGAAATAAAGATTCTATAAAGATACTACAGCAGCCCGGCTCACATTGTAGTGCCCACCAGGGTCTCCCGATGCAGGACAGATCATGATCCGCTCAAATGATCGACATCTCCGATTCCAAGGCGATCCTGCTGTCCGCGCTGTCGGAGGAGGACACGGTGATGTTTCTGAAGCATTCCCTGAAGTGCCTCCATGGTTCCGTCACAATCTCCTCCCGAAATTACCTCATTTCTGGTTAGCTTCTAGCACATCACTTCCGGTGGAATGTCACATGCGAGTTTTAAAGTGCTCCTCGGGGCTCCGCCGTGTAGTCCTGTGTCCACAAGAAAAGTAAGCTCCCGGCAGGGCTAGTGGGGCTCTCAAAATCGGGACTGTCCCGCTGGATCCGGGATGGCTGGGAGGTATGAATGCTCCCCACCATACACCTTGTACACGCACGGCTCCACACACCTCATACACACACGGTTCTGCTTTGTATGCCTTGTACACACACGGCTTTGCACCGTACACCTCGCGCACACACGGCTCCACTCAGTACACACACGTCTCCACTCCGTAAACCTTGTACACATGCAGGTCCGCTCCGTACACCTCGCGCATACACGGCTCCGCTCTGTACAACTCGCGCACACACAGCTCCACGCAGTACACACATGGCTCCACTCCATAAACTTCGTACACATGCAGCTCTGCTCTGTGCACCTTGTACACACATGGCTCCACTTCGTAAACCTTGTACACATGCGACTTTGCACCATACACTTCGTACACACATGGTTCTGCTCCACTCCGTACACACACGGCTCAAGCACGGAGCCCTGTGTGTACGAAGTGTACGGAGCTGAGCGGCTCAGCTCCGTACACCTCGTACACACAGGGTTCCGTTTCGTACGCCCCGTACACACACAGCACTGCTACATCCACCTCGTACACGCGGCTCCACTCCGTACACCTCATACACACACGGCTCCGCTCTGTACACCTCGTACACACACGGCTCCGCTCCGTACACCTCGTACACACACGGCTCTGCTCCGTACACCTCATACACACACGGCTCTGCTCCATACACCTCATACACACACGGTTCTGCTCCGTACACACAACAGCACTGCTACATCCACCCTGTAAACCCCTCCTGACCTCACACATAAACTTCCCTTCATCCAGCACCATGACAACCAGCACACCAGAGACCTGCACAGAGAACCCCGATCATGTGACCCCCTGACTCCTCCCCTCCTGTGACCTCATCACAGGTCCTGTGCTCACAGAAGAGGAGACGTCATTGCTTGCTGTGAGAGGCAGAGGTGGAGAGACAGGGAGGATGAGGATGGGGTGCATGGTGGGGCTTCGCAGCTTCTCACTGCGGGAAACATAGCCTCCCGCCCGGGACAGCGGATGGGAGGGTCTGAATCGGGACTGTCCCGCTCAATCCAGGACAGTTGGGAGGTATGCACTACCACTCAATGTGTGACTATAAATTCTTACATCAGTGGTATACAGTAGCCACAGCACCTGTATTAGTTGCTTTTTGAAATTATTTTTTCACAGTGCCAATAAGCAAGGGTATTATTAAACAACTCATTGCAGATTTTGCAGCTAAATCCAAATTCTGAATTCAAGGCTTGTTTCTGTTTGTAAATGAAAGTGTGATCCCTCTGTTTTGAGAGCTGCCATTTTTTTAAAGCTAAATCGCCCTAAAAGCTGGGGTGACACTTGCAAGCACTGCTGTAGAGGAGATCTGCATGGAGGAATGAGCCAACATGCCACCAACATTGTTTGCCAACCTTGTGAAGACTTACAGAAAACGTTTGACCTCTGTCATTGTCAACAAAGGATATATAACAAAATACTGAATGAACGTTTGTTAATGACTAAATACTTATTTTCCACCATAATTTGCAAAATAAATCTTGCCGATTTGTTTTCTCATTTTACTCTCATAGTTGTGGTCTACCTATGATGTCCATTACAGGCCTCACCCATCTTTTAAGTGGGAGAACTTGCACAATTGGTGGCTAACTAAATATTTCCCTCCCCTCCCCCTGTATGCCTGTGGGATTTGCCCACTCAGAATATAATAAAACTTCAGCTCCTCTTAGAGCTACCATCTGGAGATTGTCTCCAAACACACACACACAGATAAAAAAAAAACATGTAGCTGGACATTTAACTTCTCCAACCACACCCTTGAGGTGGAGATATGGTGAGTAGGCGTCCTGCCCATCTCTTACACCTACTCACAAAAAACCCAAACCCTTGTAATGGCTGGTTAACCTCTCAGCACATAACATGCTGAAGAGAACAAAAACTTGATTCCAGCTCACCCAGTTGCTACATGCTCATCCACCTGGGGCTCAGACATCGGCCTCGCCCTGGCCTCCTATCAATGACAATAGAAAAATTGGAGTCCGGCTCAACAGGACTGGATTTTTCTTTTTCAAAAGAAAATATAGTGCGTACAAAACAAAATTTTCATGGTCGACATGACTCGGTCTATGCGTTTTGACTGCAGTAAGCAGTCTTGCTCATGAGTAAGCCGGACTCCAATTTTTTCTATTGTCCATCCTGAAGAGAAACTTATGGGTTTCACATCACGGAAGATAGCAATGTTCGTGATACGCATCTCCCCTCCGATACAGCGCCAGTGACTCTGTCACACTGAATATCACTCTGCACCCAGTTTTCGTTTTCTGAGCTACAGTATATCTCGGGTCTTCTTTAAAAAAATGGCTAGATTTATTATTTTTTCACATTCAAAATAGTACACCAGTTTTGTCTCCCTAAAATTATATGTATAGTTTTTTTCATAAACTGTCCAAAAATTCTAGCTTCTTTATCTAGCAAAGTGTTAACCTCCCAAACAGTGATAGATGTTGCACCCAACCCTGTAAAAATGCAACAGCTTCTTCCATTTGTACTTCCTGTCTGTATATATAACAGCAAAGCATGCATCTGCCGCTCTCAAAATGGATATTTTTTTACCGTACTATTTAGGTAGCCTATAAAGTCTGATATTACAGTATGTTGTTAAATATACTGTTGGTTACCTCTGGTTACCATCCTTTTTTCTCTAGCCATATTGGTTGAAGTCATTTGGATATTAAAAAAGCTGTGTTTGCATTAAAGAACTCAAAACGTGTTTAATTGACTCCAAAAGGAGCTCTGAGTTCTCATAATATTTTCCATGCAATTTGACTCTTTTTATTTGTGATTTGTGTAGTAAATTTATTCACCGCAAATCAAAATTTTGGAGAAAATTTGGCAAAGCCGTCAAATTTGGGTTTCAGACCATGGAATTAGTTTCCACTTGGAAGCCATTTTCAGTAACCACACGTTGATTACTCTTAATTAATCGTAGTAAACATCTGTACATTATATGTCCTATGTTTCCCCTTTATTATCATTAGTAATTATTTGATGTTATATTGGCTCATCTTTTCCCCATTGAGGTGGGGGGGACGCCAGGCGGTCACATCACGTTTACACGGTAATTATATTCAGTGGTTGCTCAGGCACCATTTGTTACACTATGGCTGTTGTCATTTAGTTAATGTTTTTTGTAGACTGGGGCTCGGCTACACTATATTATATTATAGGGATGTTTAACTACATGCTACATACTGATAAGATTACCTTGCCATAGTCGCAGATATATGTATTGGTATGTGATTCTCTGCAGGGTGGATTTGATTTAAATCACGATTTAAATCACTAGTCAGTAAGGCTTGATTTAAATCAGTGATTTAAATCAAAGTTTCTACCTAAACTAGTTCTTGCTACTTTAACATGCAAGTAGATGAAGATTTTAGAATCACTTTTTATATTACTTTTTTCTCCCCAGTTTAATGGGTTAATCATTCATATTTGGACACCACTGTTCTGTTGTACTTAGGAAGGAGAAAAATAATCCTGACCTTAATAACAATTTAAATAGATTTATTCAACTGAAACAATAACAACATTACAGCATAAGTTATTTGCTTATGTCATACACTTGATCCAGCAGTTTCCCTGCAACATCAGCTCTGCTGGGTGGACTGTATCCTGGTCTCAGTGACTGAACCATATTAATGAAATGTAGGTTCTCAGTCAGACGGAAAGAAGAGTTCGTTGCATAAATAAACTGGGCAATTTTTTCATCAATCAACTCTTTTTCTAATCTGCTAGTTCTTATCACAAACCTATCTATGGTGGTTCCAGGAGGTAAAGGTTTTTTCTTCCTTTTGGGTGATGGTGATATGTGGCTGTGGGTGTCTGATGATGATGCTGCTGCTAATGAAGCACTATCCTGGATGGATAACTCTGAAACTGTAGAACAGGATGATGGTGATCTTGGAGGTGGATAGTTTCCAGAATCCATGAATTCCCCTAAACAAAAAAAGTCAATGCTGTTATTTTATTGTTTATACAATTTCTGCTTATTGTACACAACACAGCACTGCCCCAAAAGGAATATTTGTTTTTCTTCATAACTGTACCAAATGACAGTAACATGCAGTAATAATAAGAAATATAATTTTTCTCACACATGACAGTTCAGTCTTTAGAAATAGGATTCAATAAAAATGTTTACCAACCTGAAGATCCTGTCTGTTCAGAAGTGTTTCTTTGGTCATCTTCATCACCGCACTTCTCATGATGTTGCCTCATTCGCGCCACCAGGCCTTGCATCCCTTTGTTGCATCGTTTGCATTTTGCACGCATGCCTGCCTTACCGATAGGCGAAGGAGCTTCATTAAAATAATCCCAAACTGGGTCTCTTTTACGGCCTGCTGCCATTATAAGGAAAGAATGTAATAAACCTCAGATCGTACACACAAACAGATCCAGACTTGTCTGTCTGTGGCTATGCTGCAGTATTGTGCTCAAAGTTTCACTTTCATTTTCTTGTCTGCTTGCCCTTCCTCCTCCTCACACTTAGATTCACATTCTTCTTGTGTTGTGCAGATCTATTCCACTCCAAACAATCAGAAACATATTGTCTAACTTCTTGGACTTGGCACTGAAGGGGTTAATTCTGTATTCATAGATTTGTAGAACAATAGGATTAAGGTCTTTTTCTCAACTCTGTTCATGACATGTTGTAACATTTTTGCCGTGAAGAAGAGGCTGGGACCTCTGCGGAGTCAAATTCAGTTTTGAGAACTGCGTAAGTAAAGCGAGCGTCTGTGATAATATAGGAGAGAAATTGCCCACTAATCCTACAGAAACCTCTGGAAGAGCATGGCATTGTGAATGTTACACATATACAGCCTTTATTCTACTGAGTTAAACAACTCAGCTTTATCTCATGATGGAAGAACCTTTGGATGGTAAAATATTTTCCTCAAAAAGCATGTTTATTGAAAAAAATCCGATTTAAATAAAAAAAATCCGATTTAATAAAAAAAAAATCCGATTTTTTTTTTGATTTTTTTAAAAAAATCATTGATTTTTATCCACCCTGATTTTCTGTATGCTTTGTACTTGGGCAATATATACAGGAAATTTATTCTGACTTTGTACCCCATGTAGTATATTGTATTATACAGAAACATAACCTTTTTCTTGTGGGCACCCATTTCTTATAGTAATATGCAATTTATTGATATTCTCTGCATTAGGGATTACAAATTTTGATGTTTTGTCCGCTTGGTGTCCCTTGGGCAGTTATTATGGTGTTTTAATGTATTATTTTACATCTAGTATTAATAAAGTACCGTATTTTTCGGACTATAAGACGCACCGGACCATAAGGGCCTGTGCACACATTGCGGATTTGCCTGCGGATTTTTCTGCGCCAAATCCGCACCTCTTGGCAGAAAACACATGTCCTTTTTTGACGCGGTTTTTCATGCTTTTTCTCATGCGTTTTTGTATGCGTTTTTGACAGCTAAATAAAGATATGTTGTTTAACAAAAAAAAAAGATTTGTGATGTAATTTCTTGTCCAACCTCCTCTTTTACATTTGTCCAACCCACACTCCATTACACACACAGATAGAGATGGATAGATAATAGATACCGATAGATAGATAGATAGATAGATAGATAGATAGATAGAAAATACATAGATAGATGGATAATAGATAGTTAGAAATATATATAGAAAGATAGATATATAGATAGACAGAAAGATATATAGGTAGATGATAGATAAAATGGTACATAAATAGTTAAAGACACACGCCGCACACACACACAAAATCTTAACGCAATATAGTTAATAAAAAAAAAATAGGAAAAAAAATGGGGTGGGCTCCAGCGCAATTTTCTGCGCCAGAGGAGGAAAGCCGACAGCCGGGGCCAATATTTCTAGCCTGGGAAGGGGTTAATACCCATGGATCTTCCCAGGCTATGAATATCAGCCCACAGCTAGCCTTCACTGGCTATTAAAATAGGGGGACCCCCCAAAAAAATGACGTGGGATCCCCCTATAATTTATAGCCAGAAAGGCTAGGCAGACAGCTGCGGGCTGATATTCATAGTTTAGGAAGGGACCATGGATATTGGCGCCCCCCCTGGCTAAAAATACCAGCACCCAGCCGCCCCAGAATTGGCACATCTGTACGATGCGCCAATTCCGGCACTTAGCCCCTCTTCCCACTCCCCTGTAGCGGTGGGCTATGGTGTAATAAGAGGTTACTATCACCTTGCTATTGTAAGGTGATATTAAGCCTGGTTAATAATAGAGGCGTCAATAAGACGCTATCCATTATTAATCTTATATTAATAAAGGGTTAAGAAAAAACACACGCATAAGAATAAATTATTTTTATGAAATAAAACACAACACGGTTTTCATATCTTTATTATACGCTCAGATCCAAGCGACGCCCTCGATCTCCTGTAATAAAACGTAAAGAAATAAAACAACTGTATACTCCCTGTCCGACGCAGTCCAATTAATAACGAATGTCCCACGACGGTCTCCCCTATAGAACGGTGACATCAGGTGATGTCACTGCTCTACAGGGCCTCCCAGTGATGCACTGACAGGAGACAATGGCTCCTGCAGTGCATCACTGAGGTTACCTGAGTTCGTTCTCTCACTTTATGGCAATGCTGCGTGGGAATTTCTCACCAGCATTGCCGTAAGAGAATGAACTGTAGTGACGTCATTCTCTCCCGGCGGCAGAGCGGTACACAGATGTATGGCGTCGGGGAATAGGTGAGTATATACTCTATGTGTTGTATGTCATGTGTATGTTCTGTATGTCATGTGTATGTTCTGTATGTAATGTATGTGTTGTTTTTTTTTTTTTACATTCAGCACTTTAGCCGGATGTTGGGACTACTACTGTCCCATCATTGGCTAATGTGTTAGTCACTGTCACTGTAGCAGGCATAGCCGGATGGAACTTGTAGTCCCATCTGACGATGCCTGCATACACATATCACGCACACAGCCCCGCACACTGCCGCACATACACCGATCACGCACACAGCCCCGCACACCGCAGCACATACACCGATTCCGCACACAGGCCCGCACACCCGATCACGCAGACACCGGCACACAATCACCGCCCACACACATAGCGCCGCACACTATACACGCCACGCACCGCCCACAACATAGCGCCGCACACTTTACACTCCCACGCACCGCCCACACACATAGCGCCGCACACTATACACGCCCACCCTCGGCCCACACACTTCCTCCTCCCGAACTGCAGCGGTTTCACCCGCAGCAAAACCGCAGATCTTTTTTAGACCTGCGGTTTTGCTGCGGAAGTGCCCGACTCAATGCAAGTCAATGGGCGCAGAACCGCTGCAGGGGCGCAGAACCGCTGCAGTTCCGCCCAAAGAATTGACATGCTGCGGAAAATAAAGCACGGCGAAACCACGCGTTTTTTTCCACAGCATGTGCACAGCAGACCTGCGGTTCCATTGGATTACATTGCATGTGCACTGTGCTGTGGGTTGGAGTGCGTTTCCGCACGTTGAAAAACGCAGCGAAACGCATCTAAAAAACGCAAAGTGAGCACAGGGCCTAAGACGCACCCAATTTTGGGGTGAAAATAGCAGAAAAAAAGATTTTTACAATATGGGGGTCTGTCTTATTGTCCGAATTTTAAGGTACCTGAGGGCCGGCGGTGGTACAGCAGGGGTTGCGGCATTGGTGTGGCAGAGGTGCGGTGATGCTGATACTAACCTTCCTCAGGTGAGGTGACGCGCGGCCTGGTGTCCAAGGCAAGCAGGAAAGCCGGGATAACCACAAGTTACCGGGGGGTTTTTGCGGCAGTGGTGTGGCGGTGGCAGAGGTGCGGCATTACAGAGGCGCGGTGGGCGGCGTGCACCTGAGCAGGGTCCCTTCCTCGGTGGTGAGTTGACTCAGTGGCACGGAAAAGTAGACAGGAGAGCAGAGCCGGGTTTGTTGGTGGTGGCGGCCATTTTCCCTGAGGCGGCGCGTGCTCAGTTAGAGTACTCTGCTTCCTGGGGCTTCAGGAAAATGGCCGCTGCGATTTCTATCTGCGCATGCGCGGCCTCCCGCGGCCATTTTCCTGAAGCCACAGGACGCAGAGTACTCTATCTGCGCACGCGCCGCCTCAGGAAGATGGCCGCCACCCCCGACAAAACGGGCTCTGTCTCCTGTCTGCTCTCCGTGCCGCGGCGTCACCTCACCACCTGAGGAAGGGACCCTGCTCAGGTGCACGCTGCCCACCGTGCCTCTGCAACGCCGCACCGCTGCCACCGCCACCCACTGCGGAACCCCCGGTAAGCCTGCGTTCGGGTTATAAGACGCACCCCCCCCATTTTCCTCACAATTTTTTTGGGGAAAAAGTGCGTCTTATAGTCGAAAAATACGGTTATTGATTTTATATTCTGGGATCTCTTCTTTCTTTCCCTTGGTATTGCAGTATAAGGGATTTTTTTTGTGTTAATATTAGATACTTTCAGTGGAACTCTTCTATACAAGAGAATTTTTCTGATTGACTGGTCAAAGATGGATAGGGACAAGGACAAGATTTATGCAGAGGATATTACACCTCGTCGCAGAGATCCTCTTCGGCTTACTGGAGAGGTGAGAGATTTGATGACGTCACATTACATCATTCTTATCTACGGGAATAACAGATGGACAGAAACTGGAGAGGTGAGGACTCTGGAAATGTCTGTAGTGAGATTTATTAATGTGTCTCTCCATAACCAGGATTACACGTGATAAAGAGACTTCTAGTGAGCGCTGTCAGGCCCCTGTGTCTGAAGGTGGGAAAACCTGAGCCCAATCATGGAGCCTCCACCTCACACCCAGCTATTGAGGACATCAATGACCAGAAGATCCTAGAACTCACTACAAGATGATTGAGCTGCTGACTGAAGAGGTGACTACCTCTGGTAATGCTGGCACATTATACGGTAATGCTATGTTGGCATGACTTTGGCATGACTATATCACCCTATATGTCAGGTTCCTATAAGGTGTCAAGATATCGCCATCTATTTCTCCATGGAGGAGTGGGAGTATTTAGAAGGACACAAAGATCTGTACAAGGAGTCATGATGGAGGTTCCCCAGCCCCCCACATCACCAGGTAATAGACAGGACTAAATACACAGGCCTATTAATTATCTGTATGTAAAGAAAAGAATTCATTCCCTGTATGTGTTTCCTCCAGTTTCTATCCAGTAAGAGGACAACACCAGAGAGATGTCCCCGTCCTCTTCTTCCACAGGACTGTAAGCAAGAAAATCCCGATATTCCTCAGGATGATCAGGTAGATGGAGAGAAGGTGTCATGAGATCTCCCCTATGATATGTAGACGGCTGTGAGATTTTTGTGTTCAGTCTTGTTTTATCCACCAGTATTATATGTTTTATACTTGTGTAATGAGAACGGTGGAGATGGCAGGATTAGAGCTGATCATAGATGTGACTTCTCCATCTATATTTGACTTTTAAAATATTTGTTTCAGGTAGAAGTGATGTGCAGTGTAAAGAGGAGATTCCTAAAGATGATGACTCGGGTGGTAGTAACCACTAAATGTAGAGAAGTCACAGATTCTACTTTCACAATAGAAGCCATTTTGTCTTTATAGAATATCTGGTGAATCTCAGCTATCTAGTTCAGAAATTGGGGAGGCAATTTATCTAGGACAGTTCTGCTAACGCCATTTCATCAGATGAATGTACATGAACAAACTTATAAAATAAGAAAAAGGATAAAGTATGCCCAAGCTTTCTGTCTTTCTACTGGTTCAAATAATGTGTAGACTTCAGGAAAAGATTTAGATCTGTCAATCGCATTGATCCCAAGGAGATATCATGTGGGAAATATCCTTGTGCTTGAACCTTTCTGTTATGGTTGTACATTCGCAAGTCATCTCAAGTCATCAGACAATAACACTTTTCCATTAGTTCTGCAGTCAGTGTTACATCCTCCCTAGCTGAATTCACCCTATAATGTTGGTAAATTAACTGTGCAGTTTCAGATACGTAAAGCTGTAGTAGTTCTAGACCAGCGGTTCTCAACCTGTGGGTCGCGACCCCGGCGGGGGTCGAACGCCAAAACACAGGGTCGCTTAAAGCCATCAAAAATAC
>JARQOD010000003.1:46198289-46288430 GCA_033576555.1 Oophaga sylvatica
TCTATCTAAGCCGAAAGCGTCCTCCTGCGAGAAGAACTACGCCATAGAAAGAGAAGAGTGTTTAGCCATAAATTTGGCCGTGGATACACTGAAATTTTTACCTACTAGCCGGAATTTTAAAATTTAGTATCAGACCATGCCCCGTTGAGATGGTTGAGGGAAAAGAGGGGAAAAAATGCTAGGTAACTAGATGGTTCCTAGAGCTTCAAGATTTTAACTTTCACGTGGAGCATAGGCCAGGGAAGTTACATGGGAATGCAGATGTCCTCTCTAGGATTCCTGTCTGGTGTCAGAAGGTGCCCAAACCCCGGCTTTGGGCAGAGGGGGGAAATGGGGACAGTGTCACTGGTTTTATATGTGAGGGGAGGTATGTGTCACACAGGATGCTCTCCTGTGTGAAATAAAACCTACTTCATTTATCTGCCAGCATGTTATATGCTGGTAGGTTTACTCTGTTAAAGGGTGTGTGGTTTTATGGGAATGGCAAGAGGGCGGAACGCATTCCCCTTACCTCCCCTCAGGGTGTGGCTGAGCAGTGTGTAAAAGCTCAGTCCTGTTTTTTTTTCTGAGAAGTGTGGTCTGGAGAGAAAAGTCTCCAGACAGGATAGTGGAAGCTACCGAGCCTTCCACAAGGACTTTAACAGTGCAGTTTATGCTACCGAGAGCGGGCGGAACCCACTCATCTATGGACTGAGTTATTGTTTTTTTTTTTTTTTTATGTTTTTCCCGTTTAACCCAGAGAGGTTATGTTTACTTTTCCTGCAAACCCGGCATGAGTTTATGGCTGATAATAAACCAGCAGAAAGACAACCCAGAGAACGTGTGTCCTGAGTCTGCCTCGAGGAGAGCCGAGCGAGTCGTCTTGTCACAGCGTATTCCCGCCAGAAACTAGCATTTTGCAAGCGTAATTAGCTTGCAGAATGCTAGCATTTTCCTAGCGATCTGTAGCATCGCTTGGAAAACTGATTGACAGGTTGGTCACACGAGTCACACATAGTGTTTGACAAGTGTGACCACCTTTTTACTATTGATGCCGCCTATGCCGCATCAATAGTAAAAAGATCTAATGTAAAAATAATAAAAAAAAATAATAAATAATGATATTCTCACCTTCCGGCGGCCCCCGCAGCTTTCCCGCCTCTCAGCGACACTCCCGGCAACTCCCGTTCCCAGGCGTCCTTTGCGACAGACCCCAGATGACGTAGAATCACGCGAGACCGCTACGTCATCTGGGGTCATTGTCGCAAAGGACTCCTGGGAACGGGAGCGTCGCTGAGAGGCGGGAAAGCTGCGGGGGCCGCCGGAAGGTGAGAATATCATTATTTTTTATTTTAATTATTGTTTTACCAGGGATATGGTACCCAGGGCCTGGAGGAGAGTCTCCTCTCCTCCGGACCCTGGGTACCAACCGCACATGAACCGCTTACATTCCGCATAGCCTCATGCGGAAAGTAAGCGGTTCAATTCATTCCTATGGCGGCGATTCCGCCGAGATTACGCAAAATTAATGAACATGTTGCTATTTTTTCCGCGAAGCGTTTTTTTTCGCGGAAAAAAAACGCTGCATGTGCACAAAAATTGCGGAATCCATTTAAATGAATAGGATGCTTAATGCTTGCGTTTTTTTTCGCGTTTTTGCCGGGGAAAAAACGCGAGAAAAAACGCGAAAATTCCTGCTGTGTGCACTTAGCCTTACAGTGAGGGTGATCAGTGAGTGGAACACGCTGCTATAAGAGGCAGTAAGTTCTCCTTCAATGGAGGTCTTCAAAACAAGCTGGACAGACATCTAAGATGGTTTAGAGAATCCTGTGTTGGATTCAGCAGGGGGTTGGACATGATGACCCTTGAGGTCCCCTCCAACTCTAACATTCTAAGATTCTAACTAACCACAGACCTTCTATGGTTATAGGCTTGCACAAATGCTTCTGTCTATTCTTGTAATTCCAGATCAGGACTCTGTGGAGACCATATCATCACTTCCAAGACTCCTTATTCGTCTTTACACTGAAGATAATTCTTAATGACATTGGCAAATATAGTAAAAAGAATAGGCCCCAAAACTGACCCCCCATGGTACCTAACTATTAACTGTGACCCAATCACTGTAATCATCATCTGTTTCTATCAATGAGCCAGTTGTTACACACAATTATACATTTTCCCTTAATATGATTGTTCTTATTCTATGTACTAACTTTTTATGTGGCTTTGTATCCAATGTTTTATTGAAATACTTCAAGATAGTATCTCTTAGAAAACCTGTCAACTATTTTGCCCACTATAGAGGTTACACATAGAGGCCTATACTTTCCCGGTGCCCTAAAGTAACACGTCCTTCACTTGTACTTCCCAATCCAAAGAATTAGCATCTGTGGTAATGGAAACACACTGATCTGGGTTCCACTGTACTCCTTGCTTCAGGTTGGCTGGATCTAGAAATTTTCTTGCGCTTGGAGACAGCCTCATCTTTGTATCCAGTGTCCTTTGAAACCCATTGCAGACCTTCAATATTCGGGACTAAAGAAGATGGAAGTGCAATTGGGACCAGGCTACTGTTGGGATATAAGCATCACCCTCAAGATGGGCATTGCTTCCCTAAAAGAGCAGACATCTTCTTTCGGAAGCAGCACATTTTTTCTTGAAAGGAAATTATTTTTTCGTCTGGAAGATAAGAATTCTGTGGTTTTGAATCCAGAATAATTGCTAGGAATACTCTTCTGTGGGATGGACTTAGGTCATACTATCTAAATTCAAGATGCAGCCCAAGTCTTGCAGATCTTTAATGGATGTGTCTATATATTTTTGAAGGATAAAATGAGATTCCGCTACAAGGAGGAAGTCATTAAGGTAGAGCACAATGTTTTCATCCTACATTCTCAAGAATGATACTACTTCCGCCATCCCGTTTTTCAAGAGTCTCGGAGCTGGTAGTGACACGGTTTGAAAATGACAGATCTTTTTCTCCATAGCAATTGCAAACATTAGATACTTCTGATATTGAGGATGAATCAGCAGGTGGAAGTTGGCAGATGGAAGAGGCCATGTCTGCATTTCTGTGGACCAATATTGTATTTCTTGTTTCCATTTTGAAATGCTTATAAAAGATTAACTCTTTCAAGAGAGTTTTTTGATTTATAATTGTATGAAACATCCCGTTTGGCTTTGGTATGAAAACGAGATAAGAATAATGACCTTTTCTGGTACTATGGCCTCCAACCAAAATAAATGTTGGACACTTTCCGCCAATCTTTTTGGAGGAAAGGCATTTAGCTAGTTAATAGCCGCGGGTGGATCGTGATTCCACCCGTGGCCATTGCGGGCACATGTCAGCTGTTCAAAACAGCAGACATGTCCCGGGAAAGATATGGGCTCACTGCCGGAGCCCCCTTCAAAGGGAGGGAGTCCGACATTGGCGTACTATTACGCACGATGTCGGTAAGGGGTTAAATAAATTGTTCCTGTGCTGAGATAATCTTATAAATGTGCCCCTGCTGTGTACTGTGTAATGGTTATGTCTGACCATGCAGGAACATGGTCTGATCATACCACATCTTCTGCCCAGGGGAAGAAGCAAAAGAGAGTGTACAGACATTATAGCATGGGATCACAGATGGTTCTTTTTGTGAGATAAAACATTTTCATGCCTGTTTTTAACCCCTTAGCCCCCAAGGGTGGTTTGCACGGTAATGACCGGGCCAATTTTTACAATTCTGACCACTGTCCCTTTATGAGGTTATAACTCTGGAACGCTTCAACTGATCTTGGCGATTCTGAGATTCTTTTTCGTGACATATTGTACTTCACATTAGTGGTAAAATTTCTTTGCTATACAGTAACTTGCGTTTATTTGTGAAAAAAATGGAAATTTGGCGCAAATTTTGAAAATTTTGCACTTTTCAAACTTTTAATTTTCATGCCCTTAACCCCTCTCTGACATCAGACGTACTATCCCGTCCATAAAACCCGTGCCATTCTGCCCATGGACGGGATAGTACGTCATAGGCGATCAGCTGCGCTCCTGAGGGGAGCGCAGCTAATCGCCGCCGGGTGTCAGCTGATTATCACAGCTGACACCCGTGACTGTGTGTCAGGAGCCGTCACGGACCGCTCCCGGCACATTAACCCCTAGCACACCGCGATCAAACATGATCGCGGTGTACTGGGGCACAGGGGAGCATCGCGCAGGGAGTGGGCTCCCTGCGCGCCCCCCTGAGACCCTCAGACCAGCGCGATGTGATCGCGCTGTTCTGAGGGCTTCCTCCCTCCCAGGACCCGGATCCAAGATGGCGCCGGGGTCCTGGAGGGAGGCGGCTTCCTCAGTGCCTGCTGAGAGCAGGCACTGAGAAGCCTGCATCTATGCCTGTGCGATCGCTGGTGTGACAGAGTGCTGTGCACACTGTCACACCAGCGATTTGATAAAATACAGTGATGTCCCACCCTGGGACAAAGTAAAAAAGTTAAAAAAATAAAAATAAACATGTTATAAAAAAAAATCCAAAAAAAAAAAAAAAAATATTCCCCAATAAATTCATTTCTTCCTGTAAATAAAAAACCAAAACAATAAAAGTACACATATTTGGTATCGCCGCGTCCGTAACGACCCCCCCTATAAAACTGTCCCACTAGTTAACCCCTTTAGTGAACCCCTTAAAAAAAAAAAAAAACGAAGCAAAAAATCAATGCTTTATCATCATACCGCCGAACAAAAAGTGGAATAACGCGCGATCAAAAAGACCGATATAAATAAACATGGCACCATTGAAAACGTCATCTTGTCCCGCAAAAAACGAGCCGCCATACAGCATCATCAGCGAAAAAATAAAAAAGTTATAGCTCGCAGAATAAAGCGATGCAAAAATAATTATTTTTTATATAAAATTGTTTTTATTCTATAAAAGCGCCAAAACATAAAAAAATGATATAAATGAGGTATCGCCATAATCGTACTGACCCGAAGAATAAAACTGCTTTATCAATTTTACCACACGCGGAACAATAAAAACGCCTCCCCCAAAAGAAATTCATGAATTGCTGATTTTTGTTCATTCTAACCTCCCAAAAATCGAAATAAAAAGCGATCAAAAAATGTCACCTGCTCAAAAATGGTACAAATAAAAACGTCAACTCGTACCGCAAAAAATAAGACCTCACATGACTCTGTGGGCCAAAATATGCAAAAATTATAGCTCTCAAAATGTGGCGATGCAAAAAACTACTTTTGCAATAAAAAGCGTCTTTTAGCGTGACAGCTGCCAATCATAAAAACCCACTATAAATAGTAAATCAAACCCACTTTATCACCCCCTTAGTTAGGGAAAAATAATAAAATTAAAAAAATGTATTTATTTCCATTTTCCCATTAGGGTTAGGGTTAGGGTTGCGGCTAAAGTTAGGGTTAGGGTTGGCGCTAAAGTTAGGATTAGGGTTAGGGTTGGGATTAGGGGTGTGTTAGAGTTAGGTTTGTGGTTAGGGTTGGGACTAGGGTTAGGGTGTGTTGGGGTTAGGGTTGAAGTTAGAATTGGGGGGTTTCCGCTGTTTAGGCACATCAGGGGCTCTCCAAATGTGACATGGCGTCTGATCTCAATTCCAGCCAATTCTGCGTTGAAAAAGTCAAACGGTGCTCCTTCACTTCTCAGCTCTGCCATGCGTCCAAACAGTAGTTTATCCCCACATATGGGGTATCAGCGTACTCTGGACCCCAAGAGTTATTGTGCAATTTGTCCTATTTCTTCTGTTACCCTTGGGAAAATAAAAAACTGGGGGCGAAAATATCATTTTTGTACAAAAAAAAATATTTTTTTGTTTTTACGGCTGTACATTATAAACTTCTGTGAAGCACTTGGGGCTTCATAGCGCTCACCAGATAAGTTTCCTTGTGGGGTCTATTTTCCAAAATGGGGTCACTTGTTGGGGATTTCCACTGTTTAGGCGCATCAGGGGCTCTCCAAATGCGACATGACGCCCCCAGACCATTCCATCAAAGTCTGCAATCCAAAACGTCACTACTTCCCTTCCGAGCCCCAACGTGTACCCATACAGTAGTTTTCTCCCACATATTGGGTATCAGCGTACTCAGGACAAATTGGGCAACAACTTTTGGGGTCCAATTTCTCCTGTTACCCTTGTAAAAATAAAATATTGGGGCGAAAAAATCATGTTTGCAAAAAAAAAAAGGATTTTTTATTTTTACGGCTGTGCGTTATAAACTTCTGTGAAGCACTTCGGGGTTCAAAGTGCTCACCACACATCTAGATAAGTTCCTTGTGGGGTCTATTTTCCAAAATGGGGTCACTTGTGGGGGGTTTCCACTGTTTAGGCGCATCAGAGGCTCTCCAAATGTGACATGACGCACCCAGACCATTCCATCAAAGTCTGCAATCCAAAACGTCACTACTTCCCTTCCGAGCCCTGACGTGCGCCCATACAGTAGTTTTCTCCCACATATTGGGTATCAGCGTACTCAGGACAAATTGGACAACAACTTTTGTGGTCCAATTTCTCCTGTTACCCTTGTGAAAATAAAATATTGGGGGCGAAAAAATCATTTTTGTAAAAAAAAAAAAAGATTTTTTATTTTACGGCTGTACGTTATAAACTTTAGTGAAACACCTGGGGTTCAAAGTTCTCACCACACATCTAGATAAGTTCCTTGAGGGGTCTAGTTTCCAAAATGGTGTGTCACGCGGTCTTATGATATGTGTACGATGTCAGTAAACTATTCTTAAAAGAACAACACTCTATACAACATATAGATTAGCAACATCAGCATGTAAATATAGAATAGATTTACCTGACACGATATCCGTTGAACTCAGGGTTAATCTTGAGGACTTGATACACTGTAACAGGGAAGAGGAGGACCGGGGGTCTAACCTGACCCTAAACTGGGGTCCTAACTAATCCCTCACCTTGGAGGTACTGATAATGGTTCAGAGGTCCAAGTCTCCAGCCTAACCCTGTCTCCTATCAGTCCCTGAACCCTGTAATCAGTCCTAAGAAGGATTCTGATTACCACCAAAGGGATATGGGCTGATCTCTGCTAAATACACAGATTAGACATATAAGACAGACTGGAGAAAACACAGACTTGCATACACACTCAAACACAGAAGGAACATAAATGATCTGGATATTAAACTCTAAGCAAGGTGAGCTTAAAACAACTAAGGAGCTCTTTAACTTAAGTCTATACAGATACAATCCTATCTGTGGTCTGCATGAAGAATTTCACTGGCAACTCCCAACACAGACAACCAGAGATTTAAAGGAAACCAATCAACAAATAATTAATTGCAGCCGGGAGAAAACTGCACCCAGTCCCAGAACTGAGCACAGACAGAATTAACTCCCTAACTGCCAAACACAAAGAAACAGCAACTCAGCTGTGAGAAGTCAGAATGTGCAACCGCGACGATCTTCGTGGCGATGCACACATGACAGTACCCCCCCTTCTACGAGGGGCCTCCGGACCCTCAGGGCCAGGTTTGCCCGGGTGAGTTCTGTGGAAGGTCCGCACCAAACGATCTGCGTTAATGTCAGACGCAGGAACCCACGTCCTCTCCTCTGGACCATACCCCTTCCAATGCACCAAGTACTGAAGGGACCGGCGATTCAGACGTGAGTCAATGATCTTTGACACTTGAAACTCCAAGTTACCATTGACCACCACTGGAGGAGGAGGTAGAGGTGATGGTATGACTGGTGCCACATACCTTTTAAGTAATGACTTGTGGAACACATTATGAATTTTAAACGTAGGAGGGAGGTCCAGACGAAATGCCACAGGATTAATTATGGAACTGATCCTGTACGGCCCGATGAATCTGGGGCCCAGCTTCCAGGAGGGAACTTTAAGTTTTATATTCCTGGTAGACAACCATACCAGATCGTTCACATTAAGATCTGGACCAGAAACTCTCCTCCTATCAGCCATACGTTTATAACGGTTCCCCATAGCACTCAGATTATTCAATACACCTCTCCACACTGAAGCAAGTGACGACGAGAAACGCTCCTCCTCAGGAAACCCAGAAGGGCCCCCCCCATTGAATGTACAAAACTGGGGATGAAAACCATATGCCCCAAAAAACGGGGACTTACCAGTGGACTCGCTCCGCCTGTTGTTAAGAGCGAACTCTGCCAGAGGCAAGAAAGAAGACCAGTCCTCCTGGTTCTCTGAGACAAAACACCGAAGATAAGTCTCTAGGCTTTGATTCAGACGCTCTGTCTGACCATTGGTCTGCGGATGAAAAGCCGAGGAAAATGACAATTGCATCCCCCGACGTAAACAAAATGCCCTCCAAAACTTGGACACAAACTGAGACCCCCTATCTGACACCACATCAGAAGGCAACCCATGAAGTCTCACAATCTCCCCAATGAACACCTGCGCCAGAGTTTTAGCATTAGGGAGGGCAGGAAGAGCAATGAAATGTGCCATCTTACTGAACCTGTCAACAACCACCAGTATGACAGTCTTCCCTGACGACTGAGGAAGGTCCGTGATGAAGTCCATAGACAAATGAGTCCATGGACGCTCCGGAAGTTTCAAGGGTAAGAGAGTCCCAGACGGACGGGTATGAGGGGTCTTAGAGCGAGCACAAACCCCACAGGACGCGACAAAAGTTAAAACATCTTTATTAACGTTAGGCCACCAAAACCGGCGAGAAAGGAGATCTAAAGTAGCCTTACTCCCTGGATGTCCTGCTAAAGCAGAATTATGATGTGCCTCAATAACCTTTTGTCTCAACTGATTTGGGACAAACAGTCTCCCTGGAGGTCCTGCAGGGGCGTCCCCCTGAGCCTCTAACACCTCCTCCTCAAGCTCAGAACATACAGCCGACACTACCACCCCCTCCTGAAGGATAGGAATCGGGTCATCCATTTTCCCGGCCCCTGGGAAACTGCGAGACAAGGCATCCGCCTTAACATTCTTAGATCCAGGGCGATAAGTGACAACAAAATTAAACCTAGTAAAAAACAACGACCATCGAGCTTGTCTGGAATTCAGACGCTTAGCAGATTCCAAATACAGCAGGTTCTTGTGATCAGTAATGACGGTGACCGGGTGGACTGCCCCCTCCAAAAAGTGACGCCATTCTTCAAAAGCCAACTTAATGGCCAAAAGTTCCCTATTGCCGATATCATAATTCCTTTCGGCGGACGACAATTTTTTAGAAAAGAAAGCGCACGGATGCCATTTACCAGGGACGGACCCTGGGACAATATTGCACCCACCCCTACGTCAGACGCGTCCACCTCCACAACGAACGGCTGTGATGCATCTGGTTGGATGAGAACGGGTGCCGAAGCAAAACATTTTTTCAAAGAGGAAAAAGCTTGGCAAGCTTTGTCCGACCATTTAGAAAAATCCGTCCCTTTTCTTGTCATGTCAGTGAGAGGTTTGACAACAGATGAGAAATTACAAATAAATTTCCGGTAGTAGTTAGCAAACCCCAGAAAACGCTGCAGAGCCTTAAGATCCTCTGGCTGATCCCATTCAAGCACTGCTCTCACCTTTTCAGGGTCCATACGGAAACCGGAGGCTGACACCAAGAAACCCAAAAACTGAAGTTCCTGTACGGCGAATACACACTTTTCCAGTTTGGCGTATAGTTTATTGTCTCGCAAGATCTGCAACACCTGTCTCACATGCTCCTGGTGAGACACAAGATCTGGTGAGTAAATTAAAATGTCATCCAAATATACGACCACAAACAGCCCACCAGATGACGAAAAATGTCATTAACAAAATGTTGGAATACTGCTGGTGCAGTAGTCAGACCAAAAGGCATGACAAGGTTCTCATAATGTCCCTCCGGCGTGTTAAACGCCGTTTTCCACTCATCCCCCTCTTTTATCCTAATCAGATTATACGCCCCCCTGAGATCCAATTTAGAGAACCATTTGGCGCCAACAATTTGATTGAAGAGATCAGGAATCAGAGGGAGTGGATACGGATGTAATGTATGTGGTACAGTTCATATAGCGTCTTGTGCTTGGGTGCGATGAAAATACTTGAGACACAGGTTGATAAAGAAAGTCTTGTATTGCTTCATACAAATTGGCAAAAATAAACACACAGGTTGCAAACACAGAAGCAGGAGACACAGCAGGCCAGAGTAATCTAAGTTCATCAATAACTCTCCACAACAGATTCAGATCTTCTTCTATGTTACCGCAAGTCCATGCAAACGTGAGGCTTTCAAGAGCAGAGTTCAGAGTCCACAAGTGCTTCAGAGTTTCTCAGTAGAAATGGCTGGAGTACAAGGTCCAAGGCTTCAGGAGTCAGAACACAGGTTCACTGCAGGCTAGATTCTGAAGCACTGATTGCTCAGGTGTGGCTGTTTAAGAAGCAAACGGAGAGAATCAGGGCGGGAACATGCAAGCTGGAAAACTCCATTTTAACTGAGGGCAAGATAGCTGCAGCAAAACAGAAAGCAAAATGGCCGACGAACAAACTGAGTTTCAGAAACAGATACACAGAACCTTACATTACTCCCCCCTTAGGGGCAACCTCCGGATGACCTCAGACCAGGCTTGTGTGGGTACCTCTGATGAAAACTGACGGAGCAAGCGAGGAGCATTAACGTTATTGACTGGCTCCCATGAGTTGTCCTCCACTGGGTAGCCCTGCCATTTAATCAGATATTGTAACTGATTTCTATACAACCTGGAATCCTTTCCACCACAAATTCTTCCTGACCATCGACTAGCACTGGGTCAGGGCAAGGAGAAGAACGTCCAGGAAACGTATTGGGTGTTGCAGCCTTTAGTAGGGATACATGAAAGACAGGGTGGATTCTCATAGTTCTGGGCAATTGAAGACGACAAGCAACGGCACTTATAATCTTACTGATTTTATAGGGTCCAATGTACTTATGTCCCAACTTAGACGATGGAATCCTTAACTTAAGATTTCTGGTTGACAGCCAGACCAGGTCTCCTACCTTAAAAGCTGGTGCAGGTTTACGAAATTTATCTGCTGCCTTCTTGTACCTTTCCTGAGCCGATTCCAGATTCTCCTTTAGAAGATCCATATTCTTCTGTAAAGTCGTGACTCTTTCAGCCACTGCTGGCAAAGGCGTCTCTATGGGAAATCGTGGTAGAATGTTAGGATGATAACCTAAATTAGAGTAAAAAGGAGACTGTTTAGTGGAGGCACTCTGAGAGTTGTTGTAAGAGAACTCAGCCAATGGAAGAAGATCCACCCAATCATCCTGTAGGTGGCAGATAAAGCAGCGGAGATACTGCTCCAAGGTTTGATTGGTTCGTTCGGTTTGTCCATTAGTCTGGGGATGAAAAGCAGAAGAAAGGTTTACTTTAATGTCCAATGCTGCACAGAAATTTTGCCAAAACCTAGAAGTGAATTGCACCCCTCGATCCGAAATAACCTCATCCGGTACTCCATGTAAACGAAACACATCTTTAATCATCAAATCTGATGTCTGTTTTGCAGTGGGTAAGCCGACACAAGGGATAAAATGAGCTGCCTTTGTTAAACGGTCAACCACCACTAGAATAGTGTTCTTCCCTTGAGAGGTTGGTAATTCCACAATGAAGTCCATAGAAATAGATCCCCACGGGCGGGACGGGGTGGGAAGAGGCTGTAACAGACCAGTTGGTGAAGAGCGAGGTGTTTTGCATCTTGCACAAACCTCACACGAAGTGACATAGTCCAAAACATCCTTCCTACAAGTGGGCCACCAAAAGAAACGAGAAAGAAATTCCTGTGTCTTTAGAATTCCTCTATGCCCGGCTATTTTGGAATCGTGAATGAGTTGCAATACTCTCAATCTGACTGTTTCAGGTATATACAGACGTTGTCCCAGAATCCACACACCATTCTTAAAGACAAGACTTACGTCCCTTGGGGGTTGAGCCAAAAAAGAATCCGCATGGTATGCTTCCTTGATGTCTTTAATTAGGTCTTGATGATGAATCACTCCTAGGAATCTAGAGTCAGGAAGAATAGTCTTAGGAGGAGTAATTGGACGTGTCTCTGCTGAGTAAATTCTAGAGAGTGCATCAGCCTTTCCATTGCGCGATCCTGGTCTATAAGAAATAATAAAATTAAATTGGTTTAAGAAAAGATTCCAGCGAGCCTGGCGAGGAGTCAGGCACTTAGCCGACCTGATAAACTCAAGATTACGATGGTCTGTCAGAACGACTATTTGCTGTGCAGCTCCTTGAAGAAGGTGTCTCCATTCTTTGAAGGCGGCAATAATGGCCAACAACTCTCTATTGCCCACATCGTAGTTCTTCTCAGCCGAAGACAACTGTTTGGGAAAAGAAGGCACAGGGATGCAAGACATTCTTCTCACCTGTTCTCTGAGAGAGTATAGCTCCCACGGCACAGTCTGAAGCATCCACCTCTATTATGAAGGCAAGCTCTGGGTTGGGATGTACTAGGATAGGTGCAGTGGTAAATTTAATCTTTTAGACGGGAAAATGCTTCCGGGGCTTGGGAAGTCCAGGAGAACTTAGACTCTTTCCGGTAAGTTGGGTGATAGGTGACACTACCTCAGAGAAATTTCTAATGAAACGTCTATAGAAGTTTGCAAACCCGATGAAGCGCTGTACCTCCTTCACATTTCTAGGACTTGGCCAATCATTGATGGCTTGGTGTTTTACTTCCATCCATACTAATTCCTTGTGTAGACAGTACATACCCCAGAAATTGAATTTCGGTCTTATGGAATTCACACTTTTCAAGCTTGATGTAAAGATGATTTTGTCTTAGACGTTCCAAGACCATTCTCACATGTCCATGATGTTCCTCTGTGGAGTTAGAAAAAATTAAAATATCATCCAAATAAATTACCACGAATGTATCTAGGAGATCCCTGAAGATGTCATTCACCAAGTGTTGGAAAGTGGCTGGGGCGGTACTCAGACCAAAAGGCATAACCAGATATTCAAAGTGTCCATAGCGTGACCTGAATGCAGTCTTCCATTCATCCCCAGGTCTAATACGGACTAAGTTATAGGCCCCACGAAGATCTATTTAGAAAAAATTTTGGCATGTCGCACTCTCTCCAATAACTCAGGGATTAAAGGCAATGGATAACGGTTTCTAATAGTAACCTTATTGAGTTCCCTATAGTCTACGCATGGTCTCAGGGATCCATCTTTCTTCTTTACAAAGAATATGGGTGCCCCTGCAGGAGATGAAGAGGGGCGTATGAAGCCCTTGGCTAGATTTTCGTCTATGTATTCTTTAAAGCCTTCAACTCGGGGCCCCGCCGGGGGTAGATCTTACCAAAAGGTATCTCTGCTCCAGGCAATAATTCAATTGGACAATCATATGGACGGTGAGGAGGAAGCTGGTCAGCGTTCTTCTTGTCACATAAATCCACATAGTCCTGGTATACAGCTGGTAGTTCAGGGACTGACATGGTTCCTTTAGGAACAGAGCAAGCTGAAATTTTTTGACTCATCTGTTTCTCTGGAAAGTGTAATTCCTTAGTCTCCCAGTTAATGGTAGGATTCTGAGCCTGCAGCCATGGTAGCCCTAGAATAATGGGAAAGTGAGGAGAAGAGATAAGCATAAAGGACAGTTTCTCTTGATGATCTTTACCCATAAGAACCTTTAAAGGCTCTGTTTCCTGATCCACTGGTCCAGAGGTCAGCAGGGAGCCATCCACAGTTTCCATCTGTACTGGAGCACCTTCTTCACTGAACGTATTCCCTGTTTAGAGCAAAGGAGACATCCATAAAATTTCCACTTGCACCTGAGTCGATCATAGCAGAGCTAGACACCCAGGCTGAGTCAACCCAGAGTTTGATGGAAAGAAAACAGTGAGAATTGTTTTTCTTACAACTCAGCTGGGACAACCGCTGAGGAAACTTGAAAGATGGCAGCATTTACACAGTCAACGTCCTCAGAGGTAACGGAGTTTAAGGGCCGAGAAATCAAGATCTGTTGCTGCAGCTCTCTCTGGAGCCTGAGGCTCGGAAACCCGACAGATCCCCTCTCGCAACATTCACAATGAAGAGTGCTGCAGAAGTCTTGCGAGAACGGCTGGGACAGTTAATAATAAAGTGCCCTGACTTACCACAATAAAAACATAGATTCTCCTTAAAAACGATGTTCCTTGCGTGCATCACTAACCCGTCGTAGTAAAGAGTCTACCTGCATGGGTTCAGGTTCAGGTTCCCGTGTAATCCTATTCAGAGGTTCCTTAGCTGGAGAGGAAGGTAGGAAAAGATTAGTCGATTGCTTTCGAACCATCTCTCTTGCCTGCGTTCAGTTAAACGAGTATCAATACGGATCAGTAGTTAATAAAGTCACCTAACGCAGTGGGAGGGTCGGCACGAGCAAGTTCATCCTTAATCAGTGGGATAACCCCTTTCGAAAATAGATTTTTTTGCGGAATTGTCCCAGGTGGTATCAAGGGCCCATTTCCTGAAATCCAAGGCATATTCAGCTACCGAGTGCTTACCTTGGCGCAAAGCTAATATGGCTGCTTCAGCTGTTGCACCTCGATTGGGGTCATCAAACACCTGCCCCATGGCTGAAATAAAATCATCAAGGTGATTCAAACAATCATCCTCAGTCTCAATCAGAGGGTTTGCCCATATCAAAGCCTTGTTGGTAAGCAACATAATTATAGTAAGCACCTTAGATCGTTCAGTAGGAAATTGTGAAGCATGTGCAGAAAAAAAAAAGAATTACATTGATTAACAAATCCCCTGAATTTTTCACGTTCACCACCAAAACGAAAGGGGGCAACTTGGAATCCCAGAACTCGGGCCACGGCAGGAGCCTGGACTCGCCCCATCCAGAACCTCAATCCTGGCTCGCAAATCCTGAGTAGTCTGTCCAACCACTTGCAAATTGTGATTATTTAGGTCCTGAAGATTTGTAAAACGGGTCTTTATATTCTGCAAATCTGCAAGGATATTATCAGTCACTCCACAAAGGTCCTTTATGCGGGCCTCCATTTTCCAGATCTTTTAAGACAGGATACTGGAAAGAAGAGGAGAGAAAAAAAAAACAATATGTTCACCTGTGGCAACACTAAAGAAAGAAAAAACTTTAAGGGAACTGCTCACCTGGAATGGTTGTGAGAAAGTCACAACCACTATCATCACAGAAAGCTTTCAACCCAGACATCTGATATCCAGAGTTTCAGCAGACAAAAAGAGAAGAGAAGAAGAAAAAAAAAAAAAAAAAAAAAAAAAAAAAAAACAATAGTGTTACCTGTGATAAACACTGCAGAAAAAAAAACTTAAGGGAATTGCTCACCTGGAATGGTTGTGAGAAGTCACAACCACTGTCATCACAGAAAAGTACAACCGGACATCCGATATCCACAGTACAGCAGACAAGCCTTTCCAGACCCAGCAGACACTAACGTTTGGCTTCAGAATCTTGTAATGTATGTGGTACAGTTCATATAGCGTCTTGTGCTTGGGTGCGATGAAAATACTTGAGACACAGGTTGATAAAGAAAGTCTTGTATTGCTTCATACAAATGGCAAAAATAAACACACAGGTTGCAAACACAGAAGCAGGAGACACAGCAGGCCAGAGTAATCTAATTCACAATAACTCTCCACAACAGATTCAGATCTTCTTCTATGTTACCGCAAGTCCATGCAAACGTGAGGCTTTCAAGAGCAGAGTTCAGAGTCCACAAGTGCTTCAAGTTTCTCAGAGAAATGGCTGGAGTACAAGGTCCAAGGCTTCAGGAGTCAGAACACAGGTTCACTGCAGGCTAGATTCTGAAGCACTGATTGCTCAGGTGTGGCTGTTTAGAAGCAAAACGGAGAGAATCAGGGCGGGAACATGCAAACTGGAAAACTCCATTTTAACTGAGGGGAAGATAGCTGCAGCAAAACAGAAAGCAAAATGGCCGACAACAAACTGAGTTTCAGAAACAGATACACAGAACCTTACAACGGATCCGAACAGTAATCCGATTAAGTTCGCGGAAATCCAAGCAAGGGCGTAGGCCTCCACTTTTTTCTTCACAAAGAAGAACCCCGCGGCCACTGGGAAGATAAGGTCTAATATGCCCTTTGGCCAGACTTTCCAAATATAATCTTTCTAGCCTGCCTCTCAGGACCAGAAAGGTTATATAACCTAGCTTTAGGTAACTTAGCATCAGGAAGTAAATTAATAGAGCATCATAACACGCGATGAGGAGGCAACTCCTACACCCCTCCTCAGAAACACATCCCCAAAGTCCTCCAAAAAAGGAGGCAAAGTACTAGGCACGACCGCACTGATGACTGTGTTCATGCAGTTTACTTTTGCAAAACTCCCCCCATGGCTTATATCTCTGGACTGCCAATTAATCACAGGGTTATGTTTAACCAACCAAGGAAGTCCCAACACAATAGGAGTAGGTAGACCCTCCAACACATAACAAGATAATAGTTCCCTATGTATTGCCCCTACCCCGAAGGTCAATGTTATGAACCTCATGAACAAAGCTACCTTGGCCGAGAGCCTGGCGTCAATGGAGAATATAGGAATCGGTTTGACCAATACACTCAGATGCATACCTTGAGCCAAGCAAACGAGCGTCAACCAGATTAGCCCCGGACCCACTTCAGAAGAACAGAAAATCTCTCCACTCTCGTACCAACCACCACCTCCACTGGGACAAGGAATGAGAAGAACTAGCGGACGAAATACATACTCCCAGGTTGCGTCCACCACACAACCTGGGATTAACAGTTTTCCGGCGACTTTTTGCTCAACAAGGCACGGGAATGGGCATCCCCCAAAAATGTCCCTCTTTCCCGCAGAAGAAAAAACCTTCTTAGTCCTGCGGCGTACCGCCAATCCCCCCTACGAAATGAGTCCCTTCCAACTGCATAGGCTCCTCCGAACAGACAAGGGGAACCTCAACATAAGGGACTTTAGTAGTAGTGGAGTAACAACAGGGGGCGGAGTTACCTCGCACCTCTCCCGGAGCCGTCTATCAGTACGGATAGCTAGGGCCATAGCACCTCCAGTGATGGAGGAGAATCATACTGAGCCAAAACGTCCTTAATTTTGTCAGAAAGCCCATGACAAAACTGGCTCCTAAGAGCTGGGGTCATTCCACTGAGTATCTGTGGCCCATCTACGGAACTCAGAAGCAAATTCCTCCGCCGGACGTCTCCCTGCTGTATCTTACGTAATTTTGTCTCAGCAGAGAGACCCGATCTGGGTCATCATATACCAAACCCAGGGCAGTAAAAAATCGATCTACTGACTGTAGAGCCGGGGATCCCGGAGGAAGGGAGAAGGCCCAGGATTGAGGGTCCCCTTGTAGGAGCGAGATAACAATTCCCACTCTCTGCTCTTCACTCCCTGATGATCGAGGCCGAAGCCGAAAATACAATTTACATGCTTCCCTGAAGGTAAAAAATTTGTCTCGCCCACCAGTGAACCTGTCCGGGAGAGCTACTTTAGGTTCAAATCTGGTTTGCTCCGAGGGAGACAAAACTTTGGACTTAATGTCCGTCAGCTCCATGGATAATCCCTGCAACTGCAGAGCCAGCTGGGCTACTGGATCCATGGCAACTGGGAATAATTTTATGGGCCAGTGAAAATGTCACGCGGTCTTATGATATGTGTACGATGTCAGTAAACTATTCTTAAAAGAACAACACTCTATACAACATATAGATTAGCAACATCAGCATGTAAATATAGAATAGATTTACCTGACACGATATCCGTTGAACTCAGGGTTAATCTTGAGGACTTGATACACTGTAACAGGGAAGAGGAGGACCGGGGGTCTAACCTGACCCTAAACTGGGGTCCTAACTAATCCCTCACCTTGGAGGTACTGATAATGGTTCAGAGGTCCAAGTCTCCAGCCTAACCCTGTCTCCTATCAGTCCCTGAACCCTGTAATCAGTCCTAAGAAGGATTCTGATTACCACCAAAGGGATATGGGCTGATCTCTGCTAAATACACAGATTAGACATATAAGACAGACTGGAGAAAACACAGACTTGCATACACACTCAAACACAGAAGGAACATAAATGATCTGGGATATTAAACTCTAAGCAAGGTGAGCTTAAAACAACTAAGGAGCTCTTTAACTTAAGTCTATACAGATACAATCCTATCTGTGGTCTGCATGAAGAATTTCACTGGCAACTCCCAACACAGACAACCAGAGATTTAAAGGAAACCAATCAACAAATAATTAATTGCAGCCGGGAGAAAACTGCACCCAGTCCCAGAACTGAGCACAGACAGAATTAACTCCCTAACTGCCAAACACAAAGAAACAGCAACTCAGCTGTGAGAAGTCAGAATGTGCAACCGCGACGATCTTCGTGGCGATGCACACATGACATGGTGTCATTTATGGGGGTTTCCACTGTTTAGGCAGATCAGGAGCTCTCCAAACACGACATGGCGTCCAGCCAATTCTGCGTTGAAAAAGTCAGACGGCGCTCCTTCCCTTCCAAACTCTGCCATGCACCCAAACAATGGTTTACCCCCACATATGGGGTATCAGCGCACTCAGGACAAATTGCACAATAACTTTTGGAGTCTTGTTACCCTTGGAAAAATAAAAATTGGGGTGAAAAGATCATTTTTGTGGAAAAAATATGATTTTTAAATTTTACGGCTCTACGTTATAAACTTGTGTGAAGCACTTGGGGGTTCAAATTGCTCATCAAAAATCTAGATAAGTTCCTTAGGGGTCTAGTTTCCCAAATGGGGTCATTTGTGGGGGTTTCCACTGTTTAGGCACATCAGGGGCTCTCCAAATGCAACATGGCATCCAAACTCAATTCCAGCCAATTTTGGTTGGAAAAAGTCAAATGGTGCTCCTTCCATTCCGAGCTCTGCCGTGTGCCCAAACAGTGGTTCCCCCCCACATATGGGGTATCAGCGTACTCAGGACAAATTGTACAACAACTTATGTGGTCCAATTTCTCCTGTTACCCTTGGGAAAATAAAAAATTAGTGACTAAAAGATAATTTTTGTGGGAAAAAAATAGGATTTTTTATTTTCATGCCCGGACATTATAAACTTGTGTGAAGCACTTGGGGGTCAAAGTGCTCACCAAAGATCTAGATAAGTTCCTTAGGGGATCTAGTTTCCAAAATGGGGTCACTTGTGGGGGGTTTCCACTGTTTAGGCTCATCTGGGCACTGCAAACGGAACATGACCTCCATTAACGTCTGCATTCCAAAACGTTACTACTTCCTTTCCAAGCCCTGCCGTGCGCCCAAACAGTTTCCCCCCCCACATATGGGGTATCAGCGTACTCAGGACAAATTGGACAACAACTTTTGGGGTCCAATTTCCTTGGGAAAATTCAAAAATTTGGGACTAAAAAATCATTTTTGTGGAAAATTGATTTTTTTTTTTTCACACCCAGGCTTTATAAACTTTTGTGAAACACTTGAGGGTTCAAAGTGCTCACAACAGATCTAGATAAGTACCTTAGGGGTCTAGTTTCCAAAATGGTGTCACTTGTGGGGGTTTCCACTGTTTAGGCGCATCAGGGGCTCTCCAAACGCGACATGGCATCCAATCTAAATTCCAGCCAATTTTAGTTTGAAAAAGTCAAACGTCGCTCCTTCCCTTACGAGCTCTGGCGTGTACCCAAACAGTGGTTTTCCCCCACATATGGGGTATTGGCGTACTCAGGAGAAATTGCATAACAACCTTATCTGTCCATTTTCTCCTTTTACCCTTGTGAAAATAAAAAAAAAGTTTGTAAAAGATAATTTTTGTGGCTAAAAAGTAAAATATTAATTTTTTCCTTCCACGTTGCTTTAGTTACTGTGAAGCACCTGAAGGGTTAATAAACTTCTTGAATGTGGTTTTGAGTACCTTGAGGGGTGCAGTTTTTAGAATGGTGTCACTTTTGGGTATTTTCTTCCATATAGACCCCTCAAAGTGACTTCAAATGTGAGGTGGTCCCTAAAAAAATGGCTTTGTAAATTTTGCTGTAAAAATGAGAAATCGCTGGTCAACTTTTAACCCTTATAATTTCCTAACAAAAAAAAATTTTGGTTCCAAAATTGTGCTGATGTAAAGTAGACATGTGGGAAATGTTATTTCTTAACTATTTTGTGTGATATATTTCTCTGTTTTAAGGGAATAAAAATTCAAAGTTTGAAAATTGCAAAATTTTAAAAATTGTCGCCATATTTGCATTTTTTTCAAAAATAAACGCAAGTTATATCGAAGAAATTTTACCACTAACATGAAGTACAATATGTCATGAGAAAACATTCTCAGAATCGCGAAGATCCGTTGAAGCGTTCCAGAGTTATAACCTCATAAAAAGACAGTGGTCAGAATTGTAAAAATTGGCCCGTCATTAACGTGCAAACCACCCTTGGGGGTGAAGGGGTTAAATCAGAGTTATATCACACAAAATATTTAATAAATAACATTTCCTACATGTCTACTTTACATCAGCACAATTTTGGAACCAAAATTTTTTTTTGTTAGGAAGTTATAAGGGTTAAAAGTTGACCAGCAATTTCTCATTTTTACAACACCATTTTTTTTAGGGACCACATCACATTTGAAGTCACTTTGAGGGGTCTATAAGATAGAAAATACCCAAAAGTGGCACCATTCTAAAATCTGCACCCTTTAAGGTGCTCAAAACCATATTCAATAAGTTTATTAACCCTTCAGGTGCTTCACAGGAATTTTTTGAATGTTTAAAAAAAATGAACATTTAACTTTTTTTCACAAATAATTTACTTCAGATCCAATTTGTTTTATTTTACCAAGGGTAACAGGAGAAATTAAACCCCAAAAGTTGTTGTGCAATTTGTCCTGAGTACGTTGATACCCCATATATGCAGGTAAACCACTGTTTGGGCGCATGGCAGAGCTCAGAAGGTAAGGAACGCCGTTTGACTTTTCAATACAAAATTGACTGGAATTGAGATCGTACGCCATGTCACGTTTGGAGAGCCCCTGATGTGCCTAAACAATGGAAACCCCCCACAAGTGACACCATTTTGGAAAGTAGACCCAACAAGGAACTTATCTAGATGTGTGGTTAGCACTTTGAACCCCCAAGTGCTTCACAGAAGTTTATAACGTAGAGCCTTAAAAATAAAAAATCATTTTTTTCACAAAAATGATCTTTTCGTCCCCAATTTATTATTTTCCCAAGGGTAACAGGAGAAATTAGACCCAAAAAGTTGTTGTGCAATTTGTCCTGAGTATGTTGATACCCCATATGTGGGGATAAACCACTGTTTGGGTGCAAGGCAGAGCTCAGAAAGGAAGGAGCACCATTTGACTTTTTCAACGCAGAATTGGCTGGAATTGAGATCAGACGCCATGTCACATTTGGAGAGCCCCTGATGTGCCTAAACAGTGGAGACCCCCCAATTCTAACTCCAACCCTAACCCCAACACACTCCTAACCCTAATCCCAACCCTAACCATAACCATAACCACAAACCTGACCATAACACACCCCTAATCCCAACCCTAACCTGTTATGAATGTGCTAGAGATGGTTTCTGAGCAGAGGCTCCCTCTGGTGGTTACAGACAGTACTGAACCTTCCAGCGAGGAATGGCAATCTAGGATCACTGACTGGACTGATATAAGGGAGGTTCCCTCCCATGATGGTCGCCGGTGATCAATTGTTTTTTGTCTCAATTGTGGTTCCTGGTTAATTTGGAAGTCTGCTGGAGTCTTGCCTGCATCTCCTGCTTTCAGATAAGATATTTTCTGCTTTTCTTTTTGTGCTTGCTTTTTGCATAGTTTTCTGCACTTTTGTGGAGGTCAGCCGGGTCCCCTCCTGGGGTCTGTGCTCCTCTCAGTTTATCTGTAGCCACTGTTATTTGTTCATTTGCTTTTTCCTGTTTTTTTAGGGGCTGCGGCTTAGTTTTGTTACACCAGAGATCTGATTTAGGTGGTGGAGATCGTGTGATCTCAGGTGTTTTTGCAATCAGAAGATTTGGTATTTTTTAGGGTTTTTTGTTGGATTGCAGTCAGAATTCTTTCCTGGACTTTTCTGTCTAGACAGATTGGGCCCCAGCGTTTGCTCATTCTCTTTTCTGTCTGTGTCCGTGCTTCCTTCTTGTCTAACTGTCATTACATGTTTGGGGGCTTCCTATTTTCTTTGGGGATCTGCTCTGGGACAGATAGCTTTCATCTTTCTGCCTTTAGGTGTAGTTATCTCTCAGGCTGTGACGAGGCGTCTAGGATCAACTAGGAACGCTCCACGACTACCTCTAGTTGTGTGGTTAGTTCAGGTTACTGCAATCCAATAGGTTCCAGCCTCTCTGGTGTATTGCCGTTTTTGCTTTTTCTCCTCAGCTACCTAAACACAACACTAACCCCAACCTTAACCGTAATCCAAGCCCTAACCCCAACTCTAGCCCCAACCCTAACCCTAACTTTAGCCAACCCTAACCCTAACTTTAGTCCACCCTACCTAACTTTAGCCCTAACCCTAACTTTAGCCAACTAACCCTAACTTACCCTAACCTAATGGGAAAATGGAAATAAATACATTTTTTTTTATTTTATTATTTTTCCCTAAATAAGGAGGTGATAAAGGGGGATTTGATTTACTATTTATAGCAGGTTTTTATGTTTGGCAGCTGTCACACACTAAAAGACGCTTTTTATTGCAAAACATAGTTTTTGCATCACCACATTTTGAGAGCTATAATTTTTCCATATTTTAGCCCACAGATGTGAGGTCTTGTTTTTTGCGGGACAAGTTGATGTTTTTATTGGTATCATTTTCGGGCACTTGACATTTTTTGATCACTTTCTATTCCGATTTTTGGGAGACAGAACGAGCAAAAACCAGCAATTCATGAATTTCTTTTGGGGGGACGTTTACACTGTTCCGCATATGGTAAAATTTATAATGCAGTTTTATTCTTTGGGTCAGTAAGATTACAGCGATACCTCATTTATTTTTTTTTTATGTTTTGGCGCTTTTACATAATAAAAACTATTTTATAGAAAAAATAATTGTTTTTGCGTCACTTTATTCTGCGAGCTATAACTTTTTTATTTTTTCGCTGATGATGCTGTATGGGGCTCGTTTTTTGCGGGACAAGATGACATTTTCAGCGGTACCATGTTTATTTATATCCGTCTTTTTGATCCCGTGTTATTCCACTTTTTGTTCGGCGGTATGATGATAAAGCATTGTTTTTTGCCTTGCTTTTTTTTCTTATGGTGTTCACTAAAGGGGTTAACTAGTGAAACAGTTTTATAGGTCGGGTTGTTACGGACACGGCGATACCAAATATGTGTACTTTTATTGTTTAGATTTTCTTTTATTCAAATATTTATTTAGTGATAAATATTGATTTTTTATTATTTTTTTAAATATTTTACAATTATTAAAATTTTTTGTTTAATTTAATTCTTACTTTTACACTTTGTCCCACTATGGGACAATGATTTTGTGCACGCTGATCTTGCGAAGCAGCATCTGCATGCTATAGAAGCTGTCAGCGCTGCAGGTTCTGTACGCTAACATGTGAGACTTCCTGACATGCACTGCGCATGACAGGAAGTTTGACAGCTCTGGAGACCTGGATGTCATCATGACTCGTTGCGGGGTCTCCGATCAAAAGGCAGAGAGGCTGTCAGCCCCTGTGACGGCTCCGGAACGCTGCGATCATGTTTTTTTTTTAAATCAGATGATTTTTATTTAAAAATTGTCAGCATGAAACTTTGACAGTACATTTAACTTTAGCATATAATATAAACCGTATTCAACCTGACAGGCAATATAACTATTCTTACATCCTAAGTCCCCTACCCCCCCCACCTCCCCCCTAACCCCGTCCCTTTAAATCATTGCACATATCACACACCATGTCACATTTTGAATACTTTTTTTCGAGACAACCCCTTACGATCCCTGTTTAAAGTACCAACTCAGAGGGTCAAGGGTGCGTAGGCAGACGCATTCTTTCTCTCATAAGAGCCTCCGAAGCCAAGCCCGGGTGCTCTATCCAGCCACCCCACACATTCTCAAACTGCATGTGTTGACCTCTTTTCGCATATATGTTCTGTTCCATCATAACAATAAAGTTAACCTTATTAATCAGTTCTTGTCTAACTGGCGCTTTGTCATCTAACCAGTGGGCCGCAATGAGCTTTCTGGCAGCATATAGGATTCTGGCTATGGTCAGCTTTCCCCACTCATCAACCGCGATATCCTCCATGCACCCCAATACACACGTCAGCGGGTTCCTTATAAGATCCACTCCCATTACCTCCTGTGTCAAATTAAGTGTTTGTACCCAAAAGTTCTGTAGGGCAGGGCAGGACCACATCATATGTAGGAGATCTGCCCCATCCTCAGAGCAGCGCGGACAGCAGGAATCCCTCCTCAGGCCCGCCCTCTTCATCCAGACCGGAGTCCTGTATACCCTATGTGTTAGGTAGAGTTGTGAGACTCTCCTGGCTTCACTCATAGAGACCTTGGGGATGAATTGTAATACGCTCTCCCACTGAGAGTCTGAGATTGGTCCCACATCCTCTTCCCATTTTTCTCTGGACTTAGCCGGGTGCCGTACCAGGAATGAATCCAAAAAAACCCTATATACGAGGGAGATGAAACCCTTAGTGCCCCTTAGTGACCCTATAAGATTCACCATCGCATCTGATTGCACCACTATTCTTGATGTTTTAAGCTGTCGATTGATTGCATGCCGCAGCTGCAAATATTGAAAAAAGAGGGATTGACTCAGAGGGAACTCCTCCCTGATCTCCTCAAAAGTCTTAAGCATGCCGCCAACCAACAGCTGTGACACAAACCATATCCCGACCCTTCTCCATTGAGCAAATCCCCTCAGACGCATTAACTCCCCCAGCCTCGGGTCAAACCAAACCGACGAGAAGCGCGTGAGCTCCGTAATGACCCTCCATTGTCTAACTCTTTGCCAAATCTTGTCCACCATAGCGATCGTCGGGAGCCTTCTAGGGTTCACCCGGAACCTACCAGCCTCTAAACTAGCAAGCAACGGACCTCTGCCCACTATAAACTCAATGAGCTTCCCAGCCGACGTAGATTGGGTAGGCTCCCCCCACCCCACCATATGCTGACATTGGGATGACACATAATAAACCCACGGGTTCGGGATTGCCAGGCCCCCTCCTCTTTTGACCTCTGTAGATGTTCAAGTTTAATGCGTGCCCTACTACCCTTCCAGATCAAGTCCCGGAAAAGAGAATCAATCCGGTAGAATTTATTTTGCGCCAACCAGACAGGCGTATTATGGAGTATATATAGGAGTTGGGGCATGAGGATCATTTTTAATAAATTTGCTCTACCCGCCACAGACAGGAATAGTTTCTTCCACGCTGCAATTTTTTGTTGAAACTTATTGATAAGGGGGGTAAGATTGAGCCGTTCATATTCCTCCAATTTAGCAGAGATCACAATGCCCAAATATTTAAACTCACTAACCACCCTCAAAGGGGTCCCAGGATCTAGCACTAGGGGAGCAGCAGAGTCCACGGGAAGCAACACGGATTTATCCCAGTTGATAGTCAGTCCAGAAATAGAGCCGAATTTACTAATAACTGCCATAGCCGAACTTAGGGAGTCGCTCGGGTCAGCCAGAAACAGTAGCACATCATCCGCATATAAGGCCACTTTCTCTACGTGGGAGCCATATTGGAATCCCCGAATATCTGTGGTACCACGTATCTTTGCAGCTAACGGTTCTACAGCGATCGCAAACAGCAGGGGGACAGGGGCACCCCTGCCTCGTTCCCCTATGTAGGGAGAAACTCTCAGACAGCAGACCATTAACCCGTATTTTAGCACTAGGGGATGTATATAGCAAACGTACCCAACCCACAAACAGATCACCAAATCCCATGGTTTTCATTACCGCCCACAAATACCACTCCACACTGTCGAACGCCTTAGCGGCATCCAGGGAAACTATTACTCTCTGTCCCACATTATCTGCCCTCGCCTGCATGTTTAAGTATAATCGCCGGAGATTTATAGCTGTGGATTTATTGGGCATAAACCCTGACTGGTCTTGGTGAATTAGGGATTCGATGACCTTGTTAAGTCGGTTCGCCAGCATTTTGGCCAATAACTTAATGTCAGTGGTCAACAAAGAGATCGGACGATATGAAGCTGGGTCCGTCAAATCTTTTCCCTGCTTTGGTAGGACAACAATTATCGCCTCTCGCATGGACCGGGGCAGCTCTCCCCCCGCCAAACTCGCAGTGTAAACCTCCATCAACTTGGGAAGCAACACCTCTTTGTATTTTTTGTAGACTTCTCCTGGGATACCGTCCCCCCCTGGGGCCTTGTCACTGGGTACAGAGGCCAGAGCGGCCTCAAGTTCCTCCATATCAAAGGGCTCCTCAAGAAGCCTCTGCTCCGCCAGTGAGAGTCGTGGAAGCCGCACCCCCACTAAAAAGTTATCAATTTCCTCCTCCGATGGCTGCACATGTGATTGGTACAGATTTGAGTAAAATCCCATCATTACCTCCAGTATGGCCCTACTGCCTGTATGCTCACATCCGTCTTTCCCCTTTAATTTAGTGATATACACCGATTCCCTTTGGGCCGCCACCACCCTGGACAGAAGGTGACCCGCTCTCTCTCCCTCCTCGAAAAACTTCATCGTGCAGAACAGCCTTTTCCTCTCCGCAGTTTTCATAGTCATATTACAAACCTCTCTCTGCGCTGATCTCAAACGTTCTCGGGCCTCAGGGTTTGCTCCTCAATTAGTGCCGCCTCTGCTCCCTCTAATGACCTAATCAACTCCTGGTCTCTCCTGCCCGTTTCGGTTTTAACTTGCGATATGTTTTTAATGCACAACCCTCTGAAGTAAGCCTTCATGGCTTCCCATACCATCAATACCGAAGCCGAGCCATATTAATTTTAAAGAACTCTGTCAGGTCATCCCCCACATGGCCGTCCAGATCAATCAGCTGGAGCCAGAACGGATTTAGCCTCCACAGGGGTCTCCTGGAAAACTCAGAGCCCTGCCCCTGAAGCACCACACACATAGGCGAGTGATCCGACAGAGTTCTAGCCAAATAAGTTACCTCACCCACTAGACTTAGCATCGGACCATTCCCCAGGGCCAGATCAATCCTGGACAGCGAGGCAGAGGCGGGAGAGAAGCAGGAGTACTTATAAATTCCGGGGTGATGGGTTCTCCATATGTCTATTAGTGCAGTCTCCTTCAGAACCGCCCCAAAGGGGGTGCAATTACCACCCAGTCTCAGTGCCTCCCGACCACCTCTGTCCCAATGGGCATCAGGAACATTGTTGAAGTCACCAATTATCAGAAAGGGAACCCCCGGGAAATCGCCCACTACCTCCATGACCTTGTGCAGCACTTTCCCACAATACGGCGGAGGGATATATATCGAGATCAGTAGCATCAGTATACCAGACAATTTACATAGCAAGCATACGAACCGTCCCAGCGGGTCTATAATCACTTTACACTGTTCAAAAGGTATACCTGTGCGAACAAGAACACTGACCCCCCGTGAGTATGTGGAATATGTTGCATGATACCCCGCCTGCAGCCATCTTTTTTTAAGAAGATGCGTTCTACTCTTTATCAAGTGGGTTTCTTGCAAGCATATGACTGCAGGTTTGGCATCAAGCAAGAAAGTAAACATTGCCTGTCTTTTTACTCCGGACGCCAACCCTCTAACGTTCCAACTTATTATTTTTATTTTATCCGCCATTACCCTGCAACCCCAAATACCGTGTCATCCATTTCCTCATTTGTGAATTAGTAAGGCTGTCTCCCCTCGAACCTGTGTGACATAGACAATAGTTTAACATTCCCCCCTCCCTCCCCACCCTCCACCCCCCCTCACACAATACCCCAACTTCACCCAACTCAAGCTTTCCATCTCCTCCAGGTGTCACGGAGGAGAGGGCGTACTTTATCCGATTCAGAGTATCCACTTCACCGAAGCAAACCCGCTTTACTCCCCAAACTCTGGGAGTAGCATATGGCTAGTGATTGCAGCCAAACAATACTCAACAGTTAACCATAAAACATTCACATTTAGCTTTCTGTTAAATACATTTAACATGTCCAGAACACATGAACTAGAAAAAGGTAGGAAAATTTCTCCCCCTCCCCCTCCAATGCACAGCAAGATTATTTCCCAAAATGAGAGGGAGGGTCTTCCTCCTGAGAAAAAGGTATTCAGGAGGGAAGAGCGGATATATGTAAGATCCGGTCCCGATTAAAGGACAAGACCCGTCCCCATTAAAGGACAAGTCAGCTCAGTCAGCCAGCGGAGTCCTTAGAATTTGCCTTGCTGAGACGCGTCTTGTTGCTGTCCATCCAGTTAAGCGCCTCCTTTGCATCCGGGAAGAAATGGACAGTGTCCCCGTCTACCACTCTCAGTTTAGCCGGATATATCATTGAGTACGGCACACCCAGGGCTCTCAACCTCTTCTTAATGTCAACGAATTTGGCCCTCTGCTTTTGAACCTCCATAGAGAAGTCCGGGTAAATGGAAATCCTGGAGCCGTTGATTTTCAGGTCCAGATGATTCTTGGAAAAGCGAAGAATAGCATCCCTGTCCCGATAATGCAGAACCTTGACAAGCACTTGTCTTGGAGGACGGCCAGGGGGGAGGGGGAATGCGGGGACACGGTGAGCTCTTTCTACGGCATATAAACGGGACAGGTTGTTCTGGCCAATAGTGTTCATCAGCCACTGTTCAAAGAACTCGGTGGGTGCAGAGCCTTCCGTTTTTTCCGGCACCCCAATAATCCGCACATTATTACGTCTTGACCTATTCTCTAGGTCATCAGTCTTTGCCTGCACAGCTGACATTGCAGTGACCATACGCTGATGCTGCTTGTCAGATTTTGCAATAGTATCTTCCACAGTGCTAATACGTTTCTCAGCTTCCCCCATCCTCTCCTTAGTGACATGCATGGAGTGCTGTAACTTAGACATGCTGGCCTGCAGGACCCCAAGCTGTGCTGCCACCTCAGTAATAGTAGTGTGAGAGTGCATTGCCAGCTTGAACAAGTCTTTTAATGTGGGCTCCTCTGGGATCACCATCCCCCCCACTTGCCGCTTACATTCCTCCATCTCACCTCTCTCCCATTTCATAGTTCCTTGGTCTTCCTCCCGGCTTTCACAGTCACTCTCCTCACCATCCTCCACACCAGATTCCTCTGGCTCCTCTGCATTCCCCGCAAGCCCCCTCTGACCTCTACCTGCACTTGCCGGACACCGCTTATCTTCCTCCAGCCTGGCGAACCTCCGCAGTTTAGACACTGCATCTGACCTGCTGGGGATTCCCCCATCTTCCTCCGGGCCCGCCATCAATACATCTTCTCCACCGGCGCCATCTTGTGCCTTCTTCTCCGACTGGCCTGCTGGCCTTTTGCTTCCTTTCTTCCCAGCCATTTGCTTGTGCACTCCTGATTTACAGAGCCTGTGGTCAGGGTCAACACCCTCTCCAAGGAATGTGAATTTAACAGCTAAATAGTGGCTGCAATCTATCAAACTGTCATATATCCAGCGGGAGCTCCTGCTGCACGCGTCTGATCACATCTCCCTCAGGCCACGCCCCCCGCTGCGATCATGTTTGATTGCAGTGTTTCGTGGGTTAAAGTGCCGGAGCGGTCTGTGACCGCTTCTGGCAATTAGTGCCGGGTGACGTACTATTCCATCCATTGGCATTAAGTCCCAGGTCACATGGATGGAATAGTACGTCCGGGTTAAGAAATGGGTTAAACAATGTTTAACTTCAAAGAAAGAATTATTTGCGATGATGTGCTGTAATATCTGTATTCTTTTTTGTTTCCTTCCCTGCCCAGGAGCTGTGGTATGATCAGAACTTGTCAGACACTGCCATTATACAGAACACATTTATAAGATTATATCAGCACAGGAACATCTAATTTAAACACATCCAATAATTCAAAGATCCATTGATTAAAATAAACTTATGTTCATGGGACAACCCCCGTAAATGCATTATCACAAATCTTGCAGGAGGAAACTAAGAGAATTCGATCCTGTAGCCTTCCCTGATAGTCATTAAAATCCACTTATATTTGGTTATCCACTCTCAATGGTCTATGAATTCGGAGTCTTCTGCCAATGAACCTGGCGTCATTGACTCTTGCTGGATTGAAGATAAAATCTCTACCTTTATCACATTTTGGATAGCTTCAATGCCCGGTCTTCCTTTTTACCTCTGTATTCTTGGCTCCTTTGTCTATAGCACGTCAAACTCATGCCCGTGGACCAAATCGGGTCAGCAGGGTGAGTACATTTGGCCCGCGACGCCAAATGTGGGAGCTAATACACTGTATGGAGGACTATGTGTGGCCATTTTACTGTATGGAATACTATGTGGTGCCCATTATACTGTATACAGCACTTTTTGTGTCAATTATACTGTATTTAGCACTTTGTGGGACCATTATACTTTATGGAACACTTTTTGTGGCAATTATACTGTATGGAACACTATTTGTGGCTAATATACAATATGGAGGGCTGTGTGAGAATTACAGTTGGAGACTCATACTGTGATGGGGTCACCATTCTTTTTCAGGTCGGATTGTGGAAAAGGGTACAGTAGGGTCACCATACTGTACTTCTGGAGGGTACTGTGGAGGAATTCACTGTGTGGGTATCATACAGTGTTTGGAGGATTTGTACGGTGTTTTTATGATACCTGATGAAGGATATATACTGTATCCGAAACGCGTTGTATCTTCTCTATTTTAACTTATCAAATAAAAAAAATATGAAATATCATCTTTGGATGTGAGTCCTGGAAGCGCTGCCATTCATGGGCTGGATGTGCTTTTCTTGATATACTGTGTTTGGGGACACTTTTGTTTGAATGATATCGATAAAGCATGATGCAAAGTGTTTAATCCTTTGTTAAAACATATTTTAATTAGGCCATATGCTTTATACTGCTCTAACATAACACATTATATTATTCCAATATTTCATTCTAAGATCAATTAATTAAAATGTACTTTGTTCATGGGACAACCCCTGTAAGATTGTTTCTACATGAAAATATAATTGATAAGGAAATGTTTCTGCAATTATACACATTTTTTTAAATAATTATCACTGTTGGTCCACGATTTTGTCTAAGGTTTGACATACCTGGTCTATAGGGCCAACATTTTCTGTGTTTTTTTCCCTTTCTCTCTCTCTGGGAAACCTTTCTTTTTTATCCACAGATTTTCACAGAATCTGGTTTATGACCAGTCCAAAGAGTATTTTTCCTTCAAGGGGTAAGTCACATACTTTGGACTTGGAAGTTGTATCACCATGTGTCTAAGCCAAAGAGATCTAGCTGCATTCAATAAGACAGCAGAGCAGGCAGCAGGACGGACAGATTCAGCCATTGCGTCTCATAAAATCCTGAAGCCAGATTTTACATAGTAACGGATTGGAGAGTTCTGTATCTTGATATTTTCCCTTGCAGGTGAGATTCTAGCGTCTCCAGTCAAATAATGAGGGATCTAACTATGCTAGTCACTGCAATATTAGGTTTTAGTAAGGAAGCGGATTCCTCACAGGTCCTGCAAAGGAACACATCAGTGTTTGTGTCCATGGAATTTCTAAGGTGGGATGTGTCCTCAAACAGTAAGGGTCTTCTTAATCACTTGTGTTACCAGGACATCAATCTTTACTATCTCATCCCAGACCTCTAAATTTAAAAAAACATTGAGATTTTGCTTGGTACAATCAGCAATAATATGAAGATAAATATTTTTCTTACTTTTTCTTCCATTGTCCTAGTAACTAAGGATAAGCGAATAGCTTCGGATAACTCCTTTTCCAAATAGCTATAGCGCTTACTGAATAGCTGCATTGAGAACCCAGATACCTGGTGCGCTCCCGATAATCAGATGTTCGGCACTGCAGCTGCATGTGTCGTGGCTGTGTGATAGTCACAACACATGCATGGAGAGCCCAACAAGCAATTTCACACTTGTTTTATTTTGTTTGGAGGTGCTGGTCAGTAGTAGTACATTCCTTTCTGACTGAGCACTCCTCCCATCAGCCTAGGCATTTTTAAATAGAGCTGGAACTTAGCTACCTTTAAAATTGTAGACTTTCAACCCAGGAGAAGCGTGTAAGGTAAGAGTCCCATCAAAGGGGTATGCCTTGCCGCATCTGATGGGTTCTCATGAATTGGCCAATTTGTGTGCCAAGTAGTGTCCTGGCTCAGTTTGGGGAATTTCATGGGTGACTCATTTTCCAGTTTTGGTTTGTCCCATCACATTCTGTGTGGGGTTTTATATGTTCACCCTTCACTGCACTTCCTTGCTGGCTATACCTCTTGGTGGATGTGTCTTCAGAACTTCCAGCCCTTTCAACTTAGGGGTACTTTGCTTGGTAGGTAAATTCCAGTTGTTTTCTAGCAGTGAGTTTTTTGCTTTCCCTCCCAGTGCCTTTTCCTATTACCTTGTCAGGTTTCTGGGAGGTTATACTTGTTCCTTTTATTTTTGGTTCTCCTTAGCTTTCCCTCACTGGTTATTTATGAGGTACGAGAAACCCCTCGACGGCTATTTAAGGAGTTAGATGCGACATGATGCTTTTAGTTGCACAGCTTAGACTTTTCTAGTCAATACAAGGACCAGCTGGATGTAGGTGCAGTGTTTCCCATGTGCGAGTGTGTACACGTTCCTAACTAGTACCTTCATTTTTTTAACATTTTCAATAGCAGTAATGCAATTCCAATTTCATATATTCAGTGTTTGCATATAATAGCATTTCTGATTGCAGCTGTATTTTGATTACATTTAATAGTCATGACGGCTTGCACAAGTTATCACTAGTCTTACTCTGTTTGAAGGTGGTGGTCAGTTGTTTTATTTTTTTTACCTTGGTAACAAGGCAGCAAATGCCACTTACTAGGCTGGTGGTTGGCAGAATGCTCAGCAGATTCTGAGCAGGATAACAAGCTATCCATGGCTTCCTGACCATTAGCCTGATCACACAGTAATCCCCAGTAGTAAGAATATCCCAAAGCGTTGCTCCTAAACTGCTTGGCTAAAGAATGTCCAAAACCCTGCCGCCAGCCACAGCGTCTAAAGAGGTACCACAAACAGTATCTCTGTCTGCCTCTATCCTGCTAGGAACATGATATACTGAGGAATAGGAGAAGGGCTTTTAACCTCTGCTTGTATTTCCTGTTCTTATTAGGACAGAGAGGTTATGATTAAAAAAGTGATATCTCCTGGACCAGCGCCACTCTTTTGCAGAAAGTACTGCACCTGCTTGGATCAACATTTGCTAGCGCCATCGCATGAGTGTTACAATTAATCAACAGCCGTTGATTGGCTGCAGCATTCACATTATGTCTGAGCCTTTTGTATCCCTCAAGAGTGTTTGTGTTGTTAAACTAGATAATTGAAACAGTAGTGCTGCAGAGTATAGGAAGCTGGTTGTCCATTGGGTCCTCAGGCAGTCTGCTTGGCGCTAGGTTTGTATATCAGAGGAAGAGAAACTTACATCATTATCCAAAGTAGTCCAGATTTTTCCTATGCTTTTACTTTAAACGTTTTTGCTTATCTGTGAGTTACGGGTGTCCAAATTATGTTTTAGCTTTCACATATTAACCCAGATGCTGCTTAAAAATCACTTTTGACTATAATAGGACACAGCTGAGTTCATGCATCCATTTCACCTGCAGCTTGGCAATGCCCATGTAAGGTTATTTAGAAGTGTAAGAGTTCCAATATCACTATGTCATAGGGGATGGACACATTTTATACATCTACTATGGTCTCGTCTTGGTATTTGAATATTTTAGACTGAAATAACAAACCTTGTTTCGGAGGTTATCTAATGTCCGCTACATCTTGAAATGCATTTTTGATAGGGAGCAGAGACAATATTAAAACCTACAAGGGATTCCTCTTAGCACACAATAGAACACCACTTATTTGGATTGGAAACTCCCAAACATGGCACTGTAGTGTAAGATGATTAATACAATTATCCTTATGAAAATGTCATTTTCAAAAACAGTGTCAAAGTCTGGGGTCCAAAGTCTTAAGAGTCCTATTGCTAAGGAATAGGTCATAGCAGCCATATGCCATTGCAAAGTCTTCAGCATTGCTCACTTTTTTATGTTGAAGTCAACATCAGAAGGTGAGACAACTCAAAATGATAAAGACCAAGCCCAAGCGTATAAGTTTTAAAGGAAACATTTATTTTTTTATCAATTAGTTTTGAGCCAATTTTTTAAAATTAATGTGAAATATTCAAAGGATATGTTTTATAGAGGTGTTATCTTTTGTGGATAAGATGCTTATTGGTAATTGTAGACATTAATCATCATTTAGTGCTCCAAACCGGGGTGGGCAATTAATTTTCCCAAGGGTTCACGAGACAAACGGGAACCAATCAGCTAAACTTAATTCTGTACATTATTAATTTTATCTTGTTAAACCAGTCAAACTACATGGTTTTGATTAGCTGATACTGGTAAATCTACGAATCATAACAGCATATAAAAAAATTGTCCGATTTTCATTACGAAAAAAAAACAACTGATTTCTCATTTTTATTGCCATCCGTGTGACGATCATTTGATACATCAGCAGTGAATTTCATTTAGAAAACCAAACACAGTTTTCTACATTAATAATTTTAAATCTATCTGTAAAAACCAGATGCTATACTGTTGATCTATATGAGATCCATTTTTTATATGCACCATAGACTTGACTGGGAGTCTCATCTGAAATGCGGAAGAGTGTTCATTGCTATTTTTTCCTCTCGAACATTCGATCCATGTTAAAGACTTTTATATGAACAGTCCAATAGCATAACATTAGTTTTAGTTCTGTTTGTGTGAAGTCAGATTTATTTTACACAGACAACACTCTGACCGAACATACGGGCGTATGAACATCGCCTAATAATGCAGGGTACAAATAAGCATTATGGTACTAGCAGGTAATCAAGCAATGAAAAAATTGTGAAGAAAAATTATTGCCCGCCCATTCCACATGCATGAATCCACATGTCATGTAGGTGAGATCATAAAATAGAGCACGTGAGCGACTCAACCCTTACCTCCCCTGCAAAAGATATAGTATATAGCAAAATAACACACAAACTCGGTGAAAAGGGGGAGGTAAGGGATAACCCTTTTACACAAAAAAGTGAGAAGCACAAGAGTACATGGTGGGGAAAAAAGAGCAGTTTAGGGATCAAACTTTATCATTGTAGGATGGAGGAAAGGGGCTCATAGAATATTATATGTGAAGACTGCATGTAGTGGAGTTGAGGGGAAATTCACAGTGTTGGACCCAGTATTCATCAGAAATACTTCACTCAAGTGTTTAAGCTGTAGGGAGATGTTCCGGGAGGTGCATATGCTCCTAAATAGCTGATTTCCCAACATACAAATTGTAGTTGGGGCTTTCATCTAGCAATTAGGGAATTAAGGAAGTGGTAAAAGTATCAGAAATGGTGCAGAGACCAACTCAGCACAGTCACAGCACACTGTGCAGTCTCTTAGGTCTTCTTTAATTATCTTTCCAGACCCCACTTATTCGCTGACTAAGTGCAAGTTATATGCAGCAAATGGGTAAGGTAGTCCTAGGTTTTGCTCACTGTTTTCCTCATGAATCCTCCCACCCAGATTTGAGCAACCCTGCTGATAGCAAGGAACTAAGCATCCCTTGCTTCTTTCAATAGCACCCACTTTCACCATGAAAAAGATGACATCTGGGGCAGGGCTACAATTGAAATTATAATTCTGACAGAAATCAAAATCATGGATCAGTTCAATCACCGTTTTTGGTCCTCTGACTATCCCTGTCAGCAGGTCGGACAGATAAATTCAAAGCAACAGATGTGGGCCAAAGGTCGCAATTTGGTCTTCTTATACAAACTAATTTCTCTTTCTTGTATATGACATGTCACTTTACTTTGACTATTTCTGTTGTATTCTTTTTTTTTTTTTAGTTATGTGCATTTTTTTTATGCAAGACAAGATTCGTTGTCTGAGTAAAATATTTCCGCCTCCTCAGGATTAAATTGGCTTCTCCCCTGTGTGAATTCTCTGATGTGTAACCAGATTTGACTTCCTTGCAAATAATTTTCCACATTCTGAACATGTAAAAGGTTTCTCCCCTGTGTGAATTTTCTGATGGCTAATAAGAGCAGACTTGTTGCTGAAACATTTCTCACATTCTGAACATGAATATGGCTTCTCTCCTGTGTGACTTCTCTGGTGTATAACCAGATTTGACTTACTTGTAAAGGATTTTCCACATTCTGAACATGAAAAAGGTTTCTCCCCTGTGTGAATTATCTGATGTTTAACTAGAATTGACTTCCTTGTAAAAAATTTTCCACACTGCGAACATGAAAAAGGTTTCTCCCCTGTATGAATTTTCTGATGAAGAACAAGAGCAGACTTATTGCTGAAACATTTCTCACATTCTGAACAAGATTGTGGATTCTCACCTGTGTGACTTCTCTGATGTATAATAAGTGTTGATTTTTGATTAAAAAAAATTCCACATTCTAAACAGGCAAATGGCTTTTTCTCTGTGTGATTTTTCTGATGCATAGCAAGAGAGTATTTATTGGTAAAACATTTCCCACATTCTGAACATAAAAAAGGCTTTTCACCTGTGTGAGTTCTCTGATGTCTAATAAGAGAGCTTTTGTATTTAAAACATAACTCACATTCTGAACATGAAAATGTCTTTTTCTCTGTGTGAATTCTCTGATGTTTTGTAAGAGATGGTTTTTCATGAAAACGTTTGTCACATTCTGAACATGAAAATGGCTTAAATACTTGATGAATATTTTGATGCGAAACAAGATGTTTTTTATCTCTATAACATTTTCCACATTCTGTACATGAAAAAGGTTTCTCCCCTGTGTGAATTCTCTGGTGTCTAACCAAATTTTCCTTTTTTGTAAAGAATTTTCCACATTCTGAACATGAAAAAGGTTTCTCCCCTGTATGAATTCTCTGATGTGTAACCAGAATTGACTTACTTGTAAAGAATTTTCCACATTCTGAACATGAAAAAGGTTTCTCCTCTGTGTGAATTCTCTGATGTGTAAAAAGAATTGACTTATTTGTAAAGAATTTCCCACATTTGGAGCATGAAAATGGCTTCTCCCCTGTGTGATTTCTCTGATGCATAACAAGAGTGAATTTAGTGCTAAAACATTTCCCACATTCTGAACATAAAAAAGGCTTTTCACCTGTGTGACTTCTTTGATGTTTAAGGAGTGTGTGTTTGTATCTAAAACATAACCCACATTCTGTACATGAAAATTCCTTTTTTTCTGTGTGAATTCTCAGATGTTTTGTAAAAGATGATTTTTCATGAAAACATTTGTCACATTCTGGGCATGAATATGGCTTCTCTCCCGTGTGAGTTCTCTGATGTGTAACAAAATGTGATTTCTGATTAAAACACTTCCCACATTCTGAACAGGAAAATGGCTTAAATACTTTGTGGATGTATTGATGTGAAACAAGATATTTTTTATCTCTATAACATTTTCCACATTCTGAACATGAAAAAGGGTTCTCCCTTGTGTGAATTCTCTGATGTGTAACCAGCCTTGACTTATTTGCAAAGAATTTCCACATCTGAACATGAATGAGGCTTCTCGCCTGTGTGAATTCTCTGATGTCTAACCAGATGTATATTCCGATTAAACCACTTTCCACATTCTGGACATGAAAATGTCTTAAACCTTTGATGAATCTTTTGATGTGTAACAAGATGTTTTTTAGCTCTATAACATTTCCCGTATTCTGAACATGAATATTTTATCACTCCTTTATCACCCCTTTGCTGATTTTCAGTTTTCTTAATAGTCTTTAAGATGATCTGCTTGAAACATTCAGATGATAGATCGTTGTCTTGCTCTTCATATGTATGTTGTGTTATGCCACCATCTTCTGCTCTGAACTCTAAAGATATCCGTTGTCCTTGTAAAGTCCTGGAACAGTAATCTGTCAAAAACATAACCTTTATTAAATGGATTGTCCAATTAAAACAATTAAAAACTTACCAATCAGTGGAAGTTCAACTGTTGGGACCCGTGTCAATCAGCAGAAAGAGGAATTCTTAGCCTCAATAAAATACTTTTAGACTCCAAAGAGCTTAGTGAAGCCCCAGAGGGGATGAATCAAGCAGAGGTCAAGCATGTGCACTGACAATATTTTAAGAACCCTAGACTGTGTGATTCTTATTGGTCAATTTTCCTACTACAATCGCATATAAAAAAATTTGCCAAAATATAAGCTAGTCGGGTAAATTCAGTAAATTGTTCATTAATACATCCTGAAATAAATGCGCTATATTTCTTGTTGCTCAACGACCTTTAATACACACATAATTTTTACAAACACTAAAGTGACTTACTATCATATCGGGTCAAGGGCAATATTGACCCGTGATGTTTCCAAAACATTCAACTCGATTAAGTGGCATTTCTTGTGCAGTATACTTTCAGATTAGCGTTCAGAGACCTCTTTATTTCATGGGTACACTACAATAAACCTAACTCCCAGGTAACAATCAAGAGGTTGACCTCAGAACCCTTTCAGCTACAAATTGGCACCAAGCAGGGCTGCCCTTTATCACCATGTCATTCAAGACCTCTTTACCTTTGGCATCCTATCCTTCGTTGGACTCTATAAAACACATCTAACCCTCTGACACAGCCTCCAGTGCTGCGTTGTGTTACGATGGCCTTCATTTCAACCACACTTCTCGCCCTAGAAATAGACATGGACGAATTGGTCTTCTCCTTTCTAACAACTGTTAGAAAGGAGAAGACCAATTCAGAATCCCACTTCTGCCCTTCCTCCTTTTGAAATGCCCTCTCTCCATATCCAGTCTCTCTCCAACCTCCAAGTGGCCATCATATACAGCTGCCCGGGCCTGGCCACTGCTGTTGTGAATGTGTTAGAAATGAATTCTGAGCAGAAGCTCCCTCTGGTGGTTACAAACAGTACTAAACCATTCAATGAGGATTGGCAATCAGGAGTTACAGACTGGTCTTATATAAGGGAGGTTCCCTCCCATCATGGTTGCCGGTGATCAATTGTTCTTGTCTCAACTGTGGTTCCTGGTTCACTTGGAAGCTTGCAGAGTCTTGCCTGCATCTTCTGCTATCAGATAAGATATTTTCTGCTTTTATTTTTGTGCTTGCTTTTTGCATTGTTCCCTGCACTTCTGTGGAGGTCAGCCAGGTCCCCTCTGGGGGCTTGTGCTCCTCTCAGTTTATCTGAGCCACTGTTATTTGTTCATTTGCCTTTTCCAGTTTTTTCAGTGGCTGCGGCTTAGTTTTGTTACACCAGAGAACTAATTTAGGTGGTAGAGGTCGTGTGATCTCAGGTGTTTTTGCAATTAGTAGAGTTGGTATTTTTTAGGGTTTTTTGGATTGCAGTAAGTGTCCTTCCTATCCTTTTCTGTCAAGGCAGATTGGGCCCCAACGTTTGCTCATACTATTTTCTGTCTGTGTCAGTATTTCCTCTTGTCTAACCGCCATTACATGTTTGGGGGCTTCCTATGTTCTTTGGGGGATCTGCTCCGGGGCAGATAGCTTTCCTCTTTCTATCTTTAGGTGTAGTTAGCCTCTCAGGCTGTGACGAGGCGTCTAGGACCAACGTAGGAACGCTCCACGGCTGCCTTTAGTTGTGGTGGTTAGTCAGGGTACTGCAATCCAGTAGATTCCAACCTCTCTGGTGTATTGCCGTTTTTGCCTGCTCTCCTCAGCTACCAAATCATAACACACTGCCTTTACTGACCACTTCTCTTTCTCTCTTCCAACATCTCTACCATCATGGGTGACTTCAGCATCCCACTATTGACACCCACCAGTCTGCAGTCCCCAAACTCCTATCACTTGCTTCAACCTTTCGTCTTACACAACAGTCCTCCGCAGCCACCCACATAGAAAGACATACACTAGACCTAATCTTCACCTGCTTCTGCTCCCTAACCTCACCTCTCCCCAACTGACCACCATTTACTCATTTTCTCATCTCTGATCTTTTCACTTGCACCACAAGTCCAGCTGCTATATAATCCACGCAGAAGCCTCACCAAACTAGACATTCACACACTCTGACTCTTTTCTACCGTTGTCCTCCATATCTTTACTTCAGGACCCAGACACAGCCACCATTCTCTACAATGTCACACTAGCATCAGCTATTGACTCTGTCACCCCTTTTGTGCATGGAAGAATGCAGCAAATCAACAGACAACCTCAGCACACCAATTTCTCAAAAAACTTTTGCAAGTGTCTAGGGTTGCGGAGAGGCCTGGGAAGAAAATGCACCTGCAGGAAGATGTCACCTCATTCAAACAACTTTCACATTTATGTCGACCCTCACATCTGCTAAACAGGACCACTTTACAACCATCATATCTGCTCTACAGCATAATCCTAGTATTTCAACACTTAATTCCCTCCTCCACCCACCACTGCCCCTACCGACCTCCCTTGTTTCTGCAGAAGACTTTGCCCCACATTTCAAAAACAAGACCGACCAAATCAGACAAGTCCTTATTGTTCAACCACCACAACCCCTTCATATAACAGACCAATGCCCTTCCCCCGTAAAATTCCTCCCCAACATCACTGAAGGAGAGTTTAGTCATCTTCTCTCCAAATCACACCTCACCACTTGTACACTTGACCCCATCCGACCTTCTCCTCAACCTCACACAGAGCTTATCCCGATGTTAACCTCTCTTTTCAACCTATCAATAACTTCTGATATCTTTCCTGATGATTTCAAACATTCCACAATCATACCTTTCCTTATTCCACAATCATACCTTTCCTTAAGTAGCCATCCCTTGACCCAACCCCTACACCTATATTGATGTTATCATTTGCCTCCAAACTACTCGAACAGCAAGTCCACATCAAACTTTCCTCCCACCTCTAATACAACTCACTTTTTGACAACCTAAAATTTGGCTTCACTCCCTGCCACTCCATCGAAACTGCCCTAACCAATATGACTAATGATTTACTTACCACGAAAGCTAAACAGAAAATTCCCCATACCCCTCCTTCTAGACTTGTCCTCTGCATTTGACACAGTAGACCACTCCATCCTACTGCACATCCTCTCTTCCCTTGGCATCAAAGACCTTTCCCTCTCCTGGATCTTCTCATACCTCACTAACCGCACATTTATTTTCTCTTATTTCCATATGAACTCCTCATATCTTCCACTCTATATTGCTATCCCTCAAGGCTCTGTCCTGGGACCCCCTACTCGTCTACACCTATACCTTTGGCCTGGTACAACTTAAGGTCCCATGGCTTCTAGTATCATCTATACTCTGATGACACTTAAATCTGCCTCTTTGACACATATGTTACCACTCTGCTGTTCAAAATTCAAGAGTGTCTATCAGCCATATCATACTTCTTCTCACTGCACTTCCTTAGGCTCAATGTGGAAAAAACCAAACTCATCACCTTTCCTCCATCCCATTCAAGTCCCCTACTCAGTCTCTGTATCACAATAATTAACATCATGCTCTCCCCTGTACCATTAGGGTATGATTCCACTGTCAGGAAACAGTCCGGATTTGCTGCGTGTTTGACGCTGTGCGCTGGCGCAGTTTCAAACACGCAGCGTCCAGATGTTACAGCATAGTGGAGGGGATTTCAAGAAATCCCGTCTCCACTATGCTTACAAACACGCAGGCGGAAGACCTGCGTTTACGGACATGCGGCGCGTCTTTTTAGACTGCAGCATGTCCTATTCCCTTGCGGCTACGCTGTATGTAGCCCTGCAGGCATTCCGCATGTGTTCCAGGTGTGTTCCATGAACACATCCGGAATGACCGCGCGTTCAAAAGGGGGCATGGCTTTGGGCGGAGCAGACTTTCCGCTCCGTACAAAGCGCTGTGTTTCCGGACCATGGAAACACAGCCTAAGTTTGCTGCCTCGGAGTAACCCTTGACTCTGTCCTGTCCTTCAAACGGCACATCCAAGCTCTTACCACCTCCTGCCATCTCAACCTCAAAAATATTTCCAGAGTTCCTCCTTTTCTCAACCCTGAATTTAATAAAATGTTAGTGCATGACCTCTTCATCTCCTGACTCGTCTGCTGCAACATCCTCCTTTGTGAACTTCTTGATAACACTCTCCCTCCTCTCCAGTCCATCCTTAACTCTGCTGCCTGACTAATCCACTTCTTTCCTCGACTATCCTACATTTCACCCCTCTACAAATCCTTTCATTGGCTCCCAATTTCCCAACGATTTCAGTTCAAACTACTAGCTTTGACCTACCGGGCCGTCCATAAACTGTCTCCTCCATATATCTCTGAACTAATCTCTTGATATCTTCCCACACATAATCTCCGGTTCTCCCATGACCCCTTTCTCTCCTCCCCACATTTAAGTTCTTCACCCAATTTTGTCCAAGACTTCTCCCGAGTATCCAATCCAACTATCCATCACATTTGGAACTTTCAGTTGGAACTTGAAAACCAGTCTCTTCAAGAAAGCTTAAAGCCTACAATGATTCCACTGTCACATCACCAACAGAGCTGCTGCAAATCGCTGCCCTATTGTTTCCTTCACCATTATCCTGTAAACTATAATCACAAAAGGGTAGGGCCCTCTCATTTTTTTACCAGTCCGTCATTGTTAGTTTGTCCATTGTAATTTATATTTCTATGCTGTATGTAAACTATTTTCACATTTACAATACTATGGAATCATTGGTGCTCTAAAAATAAATAATATTTTCCTAAAGTCTAAACATTCTTTTGATCATTAGAAAGGCAGCAAGTTTGGACATACTTTATCCTTTTTCTTATTTTTAAGCTTACTCCTGTTCATTCAACTGATGAAATGGCTTTATCAGAACTCTCCTAGATTAAATCCTTTCACAATTTCAAAATTAGCTTGGTTCACATTTCCGTATCGGTGCGCATCGTTTGATCTGCATAGATCACGCGTACATATCTTTAACATGGTGTACGTAGGGACATGCGTTTGCATGCATTTGCATACGCATACGTCGTTTTGCTGTGCGCAACATGTTGCATTTTTTTGAAGCGTCAAAAATCCGTCAAATATGCGCAGTCATGCGCATGTGGATGAGTGCGTCAAAAAAGCGCATTACTGTCTATGGGAACGCATTGGTACGCAAGCACATGCGCATGGAAGAGTTCGATGCGCATGCGGACTTCAGACTGCGCATGTCCAGGAACTGATTACAGCACCTGGAAATATCGAATGCATGCGCATAAACAACGCAAACGAATGCAAAAATGCATACAAACGCAGCGTTTTTTTGTGTCATGTGTAAGATGATGCGGATAAAAAATGCTGCATGAAAATGGCAGCAGAACACTCCCACTACTGTGAATTGTGCAGCCCACAGAGACGTGCCCAGTTCACAGCAGTGACAGTTGCCTTACAATAGATAGGGTCGGAGTTTGTCTGTTATCTCCTATGACCATGGGGTGCCATATTATGACACAAAGTGTGGTGCTGCTAGTGTGAAAGCAAGATGTCAGCCCCCAGTGCCTTCTTTAAACTCCCATAACACACAAAATATGTTTCAAATGCATTTAAAACTTGGTTATAACAGCATTCTATGATACATTACATTGATTTATTAATGATCTACAAACACGGTACCTTCCCTTTAATGCTCAACCACCACAACTCCTCCATATAACAGACCAATTCCCTTCCCCCGTAACATCACTGAAAGAGAGCTTAGGCTGGTTTCATATTTGCGTCTGTACGCGCAGTGTTTGATCTGCATAGATCCGCATGCGTCATTCGTACATATCTTTAACATGGTGTACGCAGGTACATGCGTTTGCGTCGTTTCGTGATGTGCGGTGAACACAACATTTTGCATTTTTTGAAGCGTCAAAAATCCATCAAATATGTGCAGTCATGGGCATGCGGATAAGTGCATCAAAAAACGCATTATTGTCTATGGGAATGCATTGATACGCAAGGACATGCGTATGGAAGCGTTCGATGAGCATGCGGACTTCAGACTGCGCATGTCCAGGAACTGATTACAGCACCTGGAAATATCGAATGCATGTGCATAAAAAACGCAAACGCATGCAAAAACGCATACAAACGCATGCACACGCAGCGTTTTTCTGGTGTCATGTGTAAGATGATGAAGATAAAAAACGCTGTGTAAACATGCGTTTGCATGCATTTTTGCATGTGTTTGGGTATGCAGATGATATGCTGCGCACAGAAACGCTATTGTGAACTTAGCCTAAGACTTCCTATTGAGACACAATTGCTTCTATTTGTAAATAAAATCTGTGAATTTTCTAAATTTATTGGTTACTACTCACCTGAGTCTTCATCTGCAGGAATCTCTTCCTTACATTGCACATCACTTATCACATGAACATTGGGATCTTCTTGTTTACAGTCCTGAAGAAGAAGAAGAGGACGGGGACATCTCTCTGGTGTTGTCCTCTCACTGGATAGAACTGGAGGAAACACGAACAGGGACTTAATTCATTCTTTACATACAGATAATTATAGGCCGTGTGTATTTAGCCCTGTCTATTACCTGGTGATGTGAGGGGCTGGGGAACCTCCATCATGACGTCCTTGTACAGATCTTTGTGTCCTTCTAAATATTCCCACTCCTCCATGGAGAAATAGACGGTGACATCCTGACACCTTATAGGAACCTGACACATACAATGATACCGTCATCCCCCCGTTCCCTTCATAGTGTTACTGTATAATGTCCCAGCATTCCCAGCAGTGTCACCTCTCCAGTCAGCAGCTCAATCATCTTGTAGGTGAGTTCTTGGATCTTCTGCTCATTGATGTCCTCATGTATCAGGGGGTGAGGTGGAGGCCCTGTGATTGGGCTCAGGGGTCTTCCCCATCCCTCAGACACAGGGTCTGACAGCGCTCACTAGAGGTCTTCTTCACTACTGTGTAATCCTGGTTATGGAGAGACACATTAATAAATCTCATTACAGACATTTCCAGAGTCCTCACCTCTCCAGTTCTGTCCATCTGTTATTCCCATAGATAAGAATGATGTAATGTGACGTCATCAGAATCTCTCACCTCTCCAGTAAGCCGGAAGAGGATCTCTATGGTAAGGTGTAATATCTTCTCCATCTTGCACCTGTCCCTAGCCATCAGGAAACTTCTCTTATATAAAAAATCTTCACTGAGAGGATCTGATATTGTAGGGACCTGAATGGGAAGAAAATGAGGCAAAGTAAAATCATAAAGAATTACTGGTGATAAGAGGAAATATATGAGGAGATAATAACATGTAGATGTTTACTACCAGTAACATTTGGAGAATTTTCCTCAAAAATTTTGATTTGCAATGAAAAAAATCACACATTAGGAAACCTCAAATTACTTGGAAAATATTAGAAGAACATTGCGAGTTCCCTAGGAGTCAACTGAACATGTTTTGACTTCAATAATGTAACCAAAGCCAACAAATTGAAGCCAGAGGTAATCAACTACATACTGAACAATATACTGCAGTATCACACTTTTCAGGCTACCTAAACAGTCAAAGCATTTCCCACAACCTCGGCATGAATATGGCTTCCCCCTGTGTGAGATCTATGATGTATAATAAAATATGATTTAGTGCCATAATGTTTCCCATATACTGAACATGAAAATGGCTTATTTGTTTGAATTCTCTGTTATGCGATATTAAAAAGTGTAAAATGTTTCCTTTATTCTAAAATTAAAACCAACTCGAACCCTGTATAAATTCTCTAATATGCAACAAGATTTTCCTTGAAGGGAATCTGCCAGGAGGTATTTGATATGTAATCTGAGGACAGCATAATGTAGCAGCTGAAACAGATTTCGGGGAGGTGTCCCATACTAGGCTGTGTGCTGTTTTTTTTCCAAACAATGAAGGTTTTACCATCAGATGATTGTCAATGCTGGGGCTAGAGTGAAGCCCTTGACAGACCACGCCCCCTCCTCTGATAAGCAGCTTACTGCCAAAAGACAATGTACACAGAAAGCTGTGGGGTGGGCGGGGTTAGCTTCTGAGCTCTGCTGCATGTTACATCTAAAAATTCTGATTGTGTCACAACTGCTACACCCAGTAAGCTAAATGTTACATAGTTGGAATCAGGGTCTCTTTTCCTTCATTATACTGCTCTCAAATGAGGTAGCAAAAACCTGGTGATAGGTTCCCTTTAAAACTAAAATGTTTCCCATTCTGGACATAAAAATGGTTTCTACCTTGTGTGACTTCTCTGATGTCTAACAACATGTGAATTTACACAATGTGAACATGAAAATGGCTTTAACCCGGTCTGAATTTTCTGATGGAGAACAAGAGCACTCTTATTGCTGAAAGGTTTCTCACATTCTGATGTCGTATAAGATGTGATTTGTGATGAACATATTTCTCACATTCTGGGCATGAATATGGCTTCTTCCCTGTGTAAATTCTCTGATGTGTAACAAAAAAATGATTTCTGGGTGAAAACATTTCCTGCATTCTGAAAATGAATATGCTTTCTTTAGAGGGTGGGCTGTTTCACCTTTATCGGCTTTTTTGTGATTTTTACTTTGCTTAATAGTCTTTGATAGTACCTGTTTAAAATATTCAGACGATAGATCATCGCTTTGCTCTTCATACGTATTTTTGTGTTATGCCGCCATCTTCTGCTTTGAAATCTGAAGATAGCCAATTTTGTTGTAATCTCCTGTAACAGTCATCTGACAAAAACATGACCTGTATTAAAAGGTTTGTCCAGTTTAAACAATTTAACACCTATCAAAAGGATAGGTGAAAATATACTGATCTGTGGAAGTACAACCATTGGGACCTGGGTTGATCTAGAATTTCTGATGGCACTTTTATGAACGTTAAAATGTGGAGCAGCAGGTAGAACGCTTGACCGCAGATCCATTTATTCTTCATTGAAATGCCAGAAAGACCTGAGAGAAGCCATAGTGGAAATGAATGCAGCAGTGGTCAAGCATGTGCACTGCCATAACGGTAAGGATCCCAGACTGTGATTCTTATAGTCAAATTTCCAACTCACATCTGATATTAAAATTTTGGACAAAATATTACCTAGGCGGATAGGATCAATGATTCATAGAGTCATAGAATGGTAGAGTTGGAAGGGACCTCCTGGGTCATCTGGTCCAACCCCCTGCTCAAAGCAGGATTCACTAAATCATCCCAGACAGATATCGGTCCAGCCTCTGTTTGAAGACTTCCATTGAAGGAGAACTCACCACCTCTCGTGGCAGCCTGTTCCACTCACTGATCACCCTAACTGTCAAAAAGTTTTTTCTAATATCTAATCTGTGTCTCCTCCCATTCAGTTTCATCCCATTGCTTCTAGTCTTTCCTTGTGCAAATGAGAATAAAGATAATCCTTCTACAATGTGACAGCCCTTGAGATATTTGTAGACAGCTATTAAGTCTCCTCTCAGTCTTTTTTGCAAGCTAAACATTCCCAAATACTGCAACCGTTCCTCATAGGACATGGTTTGCAGACCGGTCACCATTCTGGTGGCTCTTCTCTGAACTTGCTCCAGTTTGTTGATGTCTTTTTTAAAATGTGGTGCCCAAAACTGGACACAGTATTCCAGATGAGGTCTGACCATGATTCGTTTAATAAAACTCCCTGGCCAAATGGGCTTTGTGCCTGGTTGATCAAAGACCCTTAAAATATGTACAGTTTATACAAACCCTCAAGCGCCTCATTATCATGTGAGGTCCAAGGCAATTTTGTACTGTGATGTCTCCAAAGCATTCGACTCGATTGAGATTTGTTTCTTGTTCTGTACACTTTCAGATTTGGGTTCGGAGAAACCTTTAATTTCATGGGGGTATGCTCCTGGGTAATGGTGATTAGGTAGACCTCAGGACCCTATCAGCTACAAAGTGGCACCAGGCAGGGCTGCCCTTTATCACCACTATTATTCGCATTATCTAACCCCCTGGCAATACATCTACGGACCCTGCAGTACTCGCTTCAGATGAACCCTCAATGAGCGAGAAAGTCAGTTTATATGCAGATGATACACTCCTTTATCTTGTGGACCTTGATATGTCACAAACACATTATGGACTGTCTACATCACTTTGGTTCCCTGTCTGAACTTCAAATTAATTGTTCCAAGTCCAGTTTGTTACCTACAAATATAATGGCCCCTTCTAGATCGGTGGCACAGGTACCACTATAAAAGACATGAACCATCACATAATTGGGTGGTCATGGTGTCTAGGTCTGTGACAGAATAAACGCAACTAAATGTAACGGCACATTTGTCCTACCTATAGTCTAAAATCAAAGGATGGAGTATTAGAGTATTATGGACGGCAGCTAGATTAAGTATAATTTAAAGTAATCCTTTTTCCAAAAAAATTGTGTGTTTGCTCTAGTGGCCAAAATTGTAAGATTGTGGATACACTTAAAATTTTTGTCATTTTTTAAAGTTTTTAACATGCAGTCATACAACGTGTTTATAACCATAATGCTGCAAGTAGTCTAAGGTTGATTAGAACACCTCTACATAGAAATAAAGGTTACCATAATACAAAATATCTCATTATTTCTATAAGAACAGCGGAATGGCCGAATCAAAATATCACATCCTAGTATGTTAATTTCATGCTATCCCTATGGTTCTTTCTTTAGTAGCGTGTAGGGTATCCTTTAGCATCGATAACAGCTTTGCATCTCCTTGGCATTGTTTCAAAAAGACTGCTCAGGTTTTCTCTGGTTATAACATGGTACCAGGAACTGATAACACCTGCAATCAATGCCTGTTTGTTGCTCGGTCACTTACTAGAAACCAATCGCTTTAATCTTGACCATAGATTTTCGATAGGGTTCAGATCAGGACTGTTTCCTGGCCATGAAAGCACAGAAATTTGTTTGCTTTCAAACCATTTTAAACATTGCCTTCCAGTGTGACATGGTGCTCCATCCTGTTGAAAGATAATTTTGGTCTGTTCCTTGCCAAGGTCACGAATTGATGGGATGAGCTTTGGTTCAAGGATATCATGAATATATTAAGAAGCATTTACAGTTCCCTCAAGGACCTGTATTCTCCCATTTCCATGCCAGGACATACAGATCCAGTAGCTGTCATACACTCTGGAAGGCAGTCTTCCTTTGGCCTTCTCCCAACATAACGTACTCCGTCACTACCAAAAATTTATATTTTCGTTTCATCGCTCCAGATTACTTTCTTCCAATCTTCAGTTATCCAGCTAAGATGTTCTTTGACCCAGGAAATTCTCTTACTTCTCTGTTTAAGATTTAGAAATGGCTTTTTCCTTGGTGTTCATGCTTTCAAATCGGCATCAAGTAATCAGCGACGTACTGTTCTATCAGACACCGAAATTCCTCCATCGTGTAAGAACTGGTTTAGTTTCTTGGCTGATGTTCTTCTGTTTTGCAAGGCTAACCTAACAATTCTTCTGCCTGTCTTTAGAGTTGTTGCCTTTTTCCTTCCGCTTCCACTCTTAGTTTTGATGCTACAACTATCAGCAAAATGTGAACACAGCTTTTGCACTCCAGAAGCAGTGACACCACCACCCATCTTCCTAGGAATTTCTCTTAAACAGTATCCCTCCTTCCTCAAAACAATAGCTGTAACGCTCTTTTTTTGGAGACCAATCAGACCTCTTTGTGGCTGGCATGATTAAAATCTAAAAAAAACATTCAGGAGTTTGTGAGCTCAAAAGGTATCAACCACTGAGGACTCTCAACTCTAAATATTTTTGAGCTCAAAATAGACATTTATAATTATTCAGCTAAAAAATAAAAATTTAAATATTAATAAAATACGAGAAATAAAAATTCTCTATAGTTTGTAAAGAAATTAAAGCCTGTAGGACCTATACTGAAAGGATCAAGTGACGACTGTAGCTTTAAAGCACTATTTCTAATTTAATGCTGACATAAAGAAAAGTTAACATGTAACTAAAAATTTATGAATTTTACTCACAGAGAATGAAGTCAAGTATTTCTTGTCAAAATTATAAAAACTACCGACAAAATATCAAAAACAAGTCTCCCGATATCTTTAGTAACATATTACATAATTATATTTATAGCCCAGGCAAGCAATCAAGCAAGAAAAAGCGCCAAAAGTTCCAGAAGCCTCGAAAATTATTAAAAACTTCAAGTGTATCCACAATTTTGGCCACTAATAATAATAATAATTTTATTTCTATACCACCAACATATTCCGCAGCACTTTACATTATAGAGGGGACTTGTACAGACAATAGACATTACAGCATAACAATAAACACAGATCAAAGTAGATCAAAGTAGATACCAAGAGGAATGAGGGCCCTGCTCGCAAGCTTACAATCTATAAGGAGAAAGGGGAGACACAAAAGGTAGATGGTAACAATTGCTTCCATTATTCGGACCAGCCATAGTGTAAGAATAGGGTGTTGATGTAATTCTGCATGAACCAGTTAACAGCCAAAGTATGTAACAGTACAGACACAGAGGGCTATTAAATGCATAAAGCGGCTGAGAACATAATACGAAGTACCTGATTATGGTAGAAAATTTTTTGAATGGGCCAACAGGGATAGTTAGGTTAATGTGTTGAGACGGAATGCCAGTCTGAACAAGTGCGTTTTTAGGGCATGCTTAAAACTGTGGGGATTGGTGATTAATCGCATTAACCTGGGTAGTGCATTCCAAAGAATTGGTGCAGCACTTGAAAAGTCTTGGAGATGGGAGTGGGAGGTTCTGATTATTGAGGATGCTAACCTCAGGTCATTAGCAGAACGGAGGGCACGGGTAGAATGGTAGGCTGAGACAAGGGAGGAGATGTAGGGTGGTGCTGAGCCATGGAGTGCTTTGTGAGTGAGGGTAATAAGTTTGTACTGGATTCTGTAGTGGATGGGTAACCAGTGTAATGACTGGCACAAGGTAGAGGCATCTGTATAACGATTGGTGAGGAATATGATCCTGGCTGCAGCATTCAAGACAGATTGGAGAGGAGAGAGTTTGGTAAGAGGGAGACCGATTAGTAGAGAGTTACAATAGTCCAGACGAGAATGAATAAGAGAAACAGTAAGAGTTTTTGCAGAGTCGAAAGTAAGAAAAGGTCGAATTCTAGAGATGTTTTTGAGGTGGAGATAACAAGAGCGAGCCAGTAATCGGATGTGTGGGGTGAATGAAAGCTTGGAATCAAGTATGACCCCAAGACAGCGGGCATGTTGCTGGGGAGTAATGGTGGAACCACACACGGAGATGGCAATGTCAGGCAAAGGTAGGTTAGTAGAGGGAGGAAACACGAAGAGTTCCGTTTTTGACAGGTTCAGTTTCAGATAGAGGGAGGACATGATGTTGGAGACAGCGGTAAGACTCTAGTATATATATTCCCACACGTTTAACACTACAACTACTGGTATAGTCATTTTGACTACTTGCACAAGTAGTAGTTCTAGTCGGGGTCACGAGTCCAGTAGTTCTAGTGTTAAGTCAAACGTTGAAGAGCAAGATTTTCTCATTTGTGTGGAATAACGGCTGACAGTATCCACTAGACAGCCTGTGGCACTGTGGAATGCTGAGTGTGGATCTGAAAGGTGACTCAGCTGCGTTGGAGACTTCCTCCTCCCTGTCTTGTTCTTCCACTGAGTTTCCTCTGTGAGGTAAGAACCCCAGTCATTAGTGCTTCTACCACCGTGCGCTTGTAATCCCACATTTTGTGATCTAGCTCTAGTTACCGAAGTAATGATGGTATGTTGTCGTTGTAGAGGCCACCAGTAATCGGCAGTGGTAAAACTTCGGGCAACTCAGTGGCTGTTGTGCATGCACAGTAGCATGTATTGGCTCATATTTGCCAGGACCCAAAGGAAATGACAAGCTGTCCTCGGTGAGAGGTGTATGATCTGGGTTCTCTGTATTCCCCCAGACATGCTTCAATGATGCCTGTGAGCTGATTTGAGTGCCACTCTGCTGTGAACACGGTTCCTCTTCCTCCTCTTCATCCCTTAAAACTGTCCTGGCTGAACAGTTGTGTACCTGGCCGCTGTTGTTTCCGGAACCCACCCTCCGAGCCATGTGTAGACGACAAGCCTGATAACGGTGTGAATGTTCCCTGATCCTCCTGCTCCCCTTCCTCCTGTGCCACCACCTCATACATCATTGCCTGAAGTGTTTTTTCCAGCACGCATAGACGTGGTATAGTAAGGCTCAAGATGGAGTTATCAGCACTGGTCATGAGAATTTAAAGCAGTGCAACATGGCACACACGTCCCGCATGGAGGCCCATTCATTGGTAGTGAAGTGGTGTTGCTCTGGAGAGCGATTTAGCTGTGCGTGCTGCAGCTGAAACTCAACTATTGCCTGCTGCTGCTCACACGGTCTCTGCAACATTTGCAAGGTGGAGTTCCAGCTTGTTGTTACATCATATATCAGCCAGTGAATCGGAAAGTAGAAGTGACGCGGCAGTGCAGACAGGCAAGCAGCAACAAGGTGAGAATGTGTTAAAAATGCTTAATTTCATATATTTTTCCAGGACTTGTTTGCTCACACGGTCTCTCCAACATTTGCAAGGTGGAGTTCCAGCTTGTTGTTACATCATATATCAGCCAGTGAATCGGAAAGTAGAAGTGACGCGGCAGTGCAGACAGGCAAGCAGCAACAAGGTGAGAATGGCGAAAGCGCACACACACTGACCGCACTTTCAGAAGCAACTCTGACATATGTGGGTAATTTAAGGAAGCTCTGCACCACCAAATTCAGCATATGCGCCAGACAAGCAATGTGCGTCAAATCGGGTATGCCCAGAGCAGATACGAGATTTTGCCAGTTATTGCACACCACCAGACCCAGCATGAGGTTGACCGGCACCAAGCACTCATCTGTCTGCTGTGTGATCCCCATCCACAGCTCCTGTGTGTTGTGGGATTTTTCCCCCAAACAGATGAGTTTCAAAAACCCCTGCTATCGTTTACCCCTGGCTGTGCTGAAATTGGTGGTGTAGTTCTTACTTTGACCGGATGAGTAGGCAGTGAAGGAAGCGGAGGAGGAAGAGGCAACATGGGCAGAGGAACGTCCAGCAATCCTTGGTGCTGGTAGGACATGTGCTAGAACGCCTTCCACCTCAGGCCCAGCCACCACTACATTTGCACAGTGGGCAATTAGGGTGATGTAAAGTCCCTAGACATGCTTACTGGTCTACGTATCGGTGGTCATGTGGACCTTGCCACTGATGGCGTTGCCCAGTCCACACCTGATTTGGTCTGCCACGTGTGTGCAGGGCAGGGATGGCCTGCCTGGAAAAGCTGAGGTGGCTGGGAACAATGTATTGAGATACAGCCACTGTCATCAGTTTTTTAAAACTGTCTGTCTCCACTATCTGGAATGGCAGCATGTCACTGGCCAGTAATTTGGAAAGGCTGTCATTCAGGACCATGACTCGTGGGAGGGTATGGGGCATTTCCTCTTTTTCTCAAGGGTTTGGGGGATGGAGAGTTGAACACGTCCATGAGATGGTGTAGAGATGCTCGGTGACATGGCTTGCGGTGGTGCTTCCACATCCTCTTTTTGCGGGTGGCATGTGGCCCTGTTGATCGTGAGTGGGAGGAAGAAGCTGAGAGGCACCATAAGGCTCAGATCTGTCATGCTTTTTAAGATGTGTAATCCACTGCACTTCGCACTTGGAATTCTGATGCCTCATCATGCAGGTGGTGCTCAGGTTCATAACATTTATGTCTCGCTTCAGCCTCTGACAGCAAAGCGTGCAAATCATTCATATCTTGTCATCAGCACAATATCTGCAGAAATGCTACGACAGGGAGCCCCTTTGAGCTGGCTTTGTTGTTCTAATTTCCTAGGCGCGGTGGTCAGTCGCAGCTGACATACTGGCTAAGGGCTGCCCGCTGCACTTTTTCACCCTGCTCCCTCTTTTGCTGTGCTGCTGGGGCAGTGTGACCACCTCCCCTTCCTCCAAACTGCAGAGGTCACTAGGTCTAGGACAGTGGTTCTCAACCTGTGGGTCGCGACCCCGGCGGAGGTCGAACGACCAAAACACAGGGGTCGCTTAAAGCCATCGGAAAATACATATTTCCGATGGCTTTAGCCCAGTGGCGTAGCGTGGGTGGGCGCGGGCGTAGCGTGGGCGGGGGGCGGTCCGCCCCAGGCAGCACGTGTGTGGGGCGGCGTGGCAGCAGCAGCAATTCCTCCTCCCACGGAGTCACAGTGCAGCGGCCCGGGACCCTCCGGAGCTGAGCGGCGGGTCGGTGAGTCCACTGTGCGGGGAGAGGGGGGCCCAGCCTGAGCAGGCGGCGCAATACTTACCTCTCCCTGTGCCTCCGCAGCTCCGGACTCCAGGGGGCGCCTGCAGGGCGCCCGCGCTTCCTGTCACAGCAGCGCCGCTGGATGAAGTCATCATTCAGCGGCTGGCTGTGGCAGAGAGCGCGGGCGCCGGACAGGTGAGATGTGAGGTGTATGTGTCTGTGTGTATCAGTGTGTGTGTCTGCCTGCGTGTGTGTATGTGAGAGAGTGCTGCGGTGCTGTCTGTGTGTGGTGCTGTATGTGTGATGGGGGGAGGCAGTGATGGTGGTGAGGAGGCAACGATGATGATGGGGAGCCAATGATGATGGGCAGGCAAAGATGATATGATGGGGAGGCGATGATGATGGGCAGGCAATGATGATGATGATGATGGGGAGGCAATGATGATGGGGAGCCAATGATGATGGGCAGGCAAAGATGATGATGATGGGGAGGCAATGATGAGTGGCAGGCAAAGATGATGATGATGGGGAGGCAATGATGATGGGCAGGCAATGATGATGATGATGATGATGGGGAGGCAATGATATTGATGGGGAGCCAATGATGATGGGCAGGCAATAATGATGAAGATGGGGAGGCAATGATGATGGGCAGGCAATGATGATGATGGGGAGCCAATGATGATGGCAGACAATGATGATGATGGGGAGGCGATGATGGGCAGGCAAAGATGATGATGGGGAGACAATGATGATGGACAGGAAATGATGATGATGATGGGGAGGCAATGATGATGATGGGGAGCCAATGATGATGGGCAGGCAATAATGATGATGATGGGGAGACAATGATGATGGGCAGGCAAAGATGATGATGATGGGGAGGCAATGATGATGGGCAGGCAATGATGATGATGATGATGGGGAGACAATGATGATGATGGGGAGCCAATGATGATGAGCAGGCAATGATCATGATGATGGGGAGCCAATGATGATGGGCAGGCAATGATGATGATGATGGGGAGCCAATGATGATGGGCAGGCAATGATGATGATGGGGAGCCAATGATGATGGGCAGACAATGATGATGATGATGGGGAGGCAATGATGATGGGGAGTCGATGATGATGATGGGGAGGCAATGATGATGATAATGGGGGGGTCTTTCCACAGTGCCCTTTCCTGAGCCGTAACAGTGCAGAACGCAGCACAGTGCAGAGGAGAGCTCCATATTTTGTATGGAGCATTATATGGGGACCAGTATTCTTTATGGAGCATTATATTTGGCCCATAATACTGTATGGAGGACTATGTGGTGCCCATAATATTGTATGGAGGACTGTAATTATTTTTTGGTTTGGGGGTCACCGCAACATGAGGAACTGTATTGCGGGGTCACGGTATTAGAAAGGTTGAGAACCACTGGTCTAGGACCTCATCATCCCCCACATCATCTTCCACCCAGTCCTCACCCCTGCCCTCTTTGCCAGTCTGCACACTGCAGAAACAAGCAGGAATTCACACCTGTGCTTCGTCATCATCAGAGATGTGCTGCGGTGGTCCGGTGACAATGTGTACTAACCAACCCCCAACTGAACAAGTACATGGGCATCAGTGCACTCAGTCTCTTTCACTTCTGGGTCAAGGCCAGGTGAATAGTCTGTGGAACCCCAGTCAATGGACTCATCAAAAAGCAGAAGAGACTGCTGCATGACTTGGGGCTTAGACTCCTTGGATGCTTTGCAAGGGGGTGAGGAGGAAGCAGGATGACCATGGTCCTCAGGTGCCAACTCTGTGCTTTCTGCAGGGGATTGGGTGGAAGATAACGAGAAAGAACGGGAAGCACTCTTAGCCATCGAATCTAACACCGCCTCAACGTTTTCTGGCCTCAACATTCATGTAGCATTACTCGGCAGAGCGTTCTGTTGCCTACGTGCACCAGACAAAGATATTTCATTTGGGAGCATAGCAGGCACAGATCGATCATGTCCTCTCCCTGCAGCAGGTACACCACCAGCACAGTCACATCCTCATCCCATCCCCTCATTGATGCTCTGCACATTTTTATAAGTTATTTTTAGGCCTACTACTCGCACATACACAGCTGCATAGTATAACTAGTTTATTATGCACACTACTTGTACCGACACGGCAGAACAGTAGACAGAGGCTTTTTGACAGTACTCCCACAGATATGGGTGCAGAGTACACACAGTGGCTTTTTGGCACAGTACTCCCACTGAGGTGAATGCAGAGTACACACACAAAGTTTTTTTTGCAGAGTGCGCACACACAAAATCTAATACTGTCCCTCACTCCAGCTGCGTCCTATCCCTATACTAGAGCAGAATGGTAGCAGCACCCGTGATCGGGCTTTTATTCAAGCCAGGTCACGCGTTGCCTCCGCCAAACATAGACACGCCAATAATTGACATGGCTGTGATGGCTCACGAAGTGACCACAGCCTAATAGCTTGTTGATTGGCTGCGCTGCAGCCTTTCAATAATCTTTGTTAGGCATCCGAACCCGAACAGTAAACTGGACTTCAGGCAAAAAGTCAGTGTTCAGGGTTCAGTACGAGACAATAGGTGTCCAATACGAACCCCCAAACTTTACAGTTTAGATCGCTCATCCCTAATCAGGATAAATGCATTATATTAATTTAAGAGGACCTTGTACATAGGTGACAAATACATAGACCTTTTGCCTTGGTGACTGCTATGTCAAACTCATTTCTGCACATGGACATTAAATATTGGCTTTCTACTGCTGGAACCTAATTCTTATTATTGCATACTGATTGTTATTCTTGTTCTGTACATCCTAAATAAAATAGCTGAATTAAAAAAAAGTCATGCCTACTACCGCTTCATTCTATTGGTAATTAAAGGTCCTTGTTCTGCCATTCGGTGCTGGTTTTAGAGGTCAGACCACCACTGATCAGGTGGAAACAAGATAAGTTTTATATACAGTACAGACCAAAAGTTTGGACACACCTTCTCATTCAAAAATTTTTCTGTATTTTCATGACTATGAAAATTGTAGAATTACACTGAAGGCATCAAAACTATGAATTAACACATGTGGAATTATACATTACACTTTACAAAAAAGTGTGAAACAACTGAAAATATGTCTTATATTCTAGGTTCTTCAAAGTAGCCACCTTTTGCTTTGATTACTGCTTTGCATGCAGAAAAGGTGAACGGATGGACTCTACATGCCTGGTTCCCACCGTGAAGCATGGAGGAGGTGGTGTGATGGTGTGGGGGTGCTTTGCTGGTGACACTGTTGGGGATTTATTCAAAATTGAAGCGGTGAGCGGTCCAGTTCACCCCAAACCATCTCGATTGGGTTCAGGTCTGGTGACTGTGGAGGCCAGGTCATCTGGCGTAGCACCCCAACACTCTCCTTCTTGGTCAAATAGCCCTTACACAGTCAGGAGGTATGTTTGGGGTCATTGTCCTGTTGAAAAATAAATGATGGTCCAACTAAACGCAAACCGGATGGAATAGCATGCTGCTGCAAGATGCTGTGGTAGCCATGCTGGTTCAGTATGCCTTCAATTTTGAATAAATCCCCAACGGTGTCACCAGCAAAGCACCCCCACATCTTCACACCACTCCTCCATGCTTCACGGTGGGAACCAGGCATGTAGAATCCATCCGTTCACCTTTTCTGCGTGCAAAGCAGTAATCAAAGCAAAAGTTGGCTACTTTGAAGAACCTAGAATATAAGACATATTTTCAGTTGTTTCACACTTTTTTGTAAAGTGTAATGTATAATTCCACATGTGTTAATTCATAGTTTTGATGCCTTCAGTGTGATTCTACAATTTTCATAGTCATGAAAATACAGAAAAATCGTTGAATGAGGTGTGCCCAAACTTTTGGTCTGTACTGTATTTTAACATTTTACATTTTATTAATTTTGTAACGTTAGTAGGAGCAGTTCATTGCACACTCTCCTTGACAGCTGCTTGCACGCCAGCACAGATCAGGGTAGACTGTTCGTGTAATGAAAAAGCAATGGCTTTGAAGCAAGTTCAGAAGGCTGGCTTAGACCCGATCTCAAGAAAAGTCTTCTTTGATATATATGATTTTTGCTTTTATTCCAATTTAGAGAACTGAGAGTGAAAACAATTTGAAAAAGGTGTGTCTGTATAGGCAATAGTTTGAAAATCAGCAAATATTTAGAAGTTTTAAAATGAGGTCAATTTTGGGAAGATCCAAAATTTCATTGATTTGTCTAGAACAGTGGTTCTCAACCTTTCTAATGCCGTGACCCCGCAATACAGTTAATCATGTTGCGGTGACCCCCAAACCAAAAAATAATTACAGTCCTCCATACAATATTATGGGCACCACATAGTCCTCCATACAGTATTATGGGCCAAATATAATGCTCCATAAAGAATACTGGTCCCCATATAATGCTCCATACAAAATATGGAGCTCTCCTCTGCACTGTGCTGCGTTCTGCACTGTTACGGCTCAGGAAAGGGCACTGTGGAAAGACCCCCCATTATCATCATCATTGCCTCCCCATCATCATCATCGACTCCCCATCATCATTGCCTCCCCATCATCATCATCATTGCCTGCCCATCATCATTGGCTCCCCATCATCATCATCATTGCCTGCCCATCATCATTGGCTCCCCATCATCATGATCATTGCCTGCTCATCATCATTGGCTCCCCATCATCATCATTGTCTCCCCATCATCATCATCATCATTGCCTGCCCATCATCATTGCCTCCCCATCATCATCATTATTGCCTGCCCATCATCATTGGCTCCCCATCATCATCATTGCCTCCCCATCATCATCATCATTGCCTGTCCGTCATCATTGTCTCCCCATCATCATCTTTGCCTGGCCATCATCGCCTCCCCATCATCATCATTATTGTCTGCCCATCATCATTGGCTCCCCATCATCATCATTGCCTCCCCATCATCATCATCATTGCCTGCCCATCATCATTGCCTCCCCATCATCATCTTTGCCTGCCACTCATCATTGTCTCCCCATCATCATCATTATTGCCTGCCCATCATCATTGCCTCCCCATCAATATCATTGCCTCCCCATCATCATCATCTTTGCCTGCCCATCATCATTGGCTCCACATCATCATCGCCTCCCCATCATCATCATCATCATTGCCTGCCCATCATCATCGCCTCCCCATCATCATCATCTTTGCCTGCCCATCATCATTGGCTCCCCATCATCATCATTGGCTCCCCATCATCATCATCATTGCCTGTCCGTCATCATTGCCTCCCCATCATCATCATCTTTGCCTGCCCATCATCATCGCCTCCCCATCATCATCATCATCATTGCCTGCCCATCATCATCGCCTCCCCATCATCATCATTATTGCCTGCCCATCATCATTGGCTCCCCATCATCATTGCCTCCCCATCATCATCATCGCCTGTCCGTCATCATTGTCTCCCCATCATCATCTTTGCCTGCCCATCATCGCCTCCCCATCATCATTATTGTCTGCCCATCATCATTGGCTCCCCATCATCATCATTGCCTCCCCATCATCATCATCATTGCCTGCCCATCATCATTGCCTCCCCATCATCATCTTTGCCTGCCACTCATCATTGCCTCCCCATCATCATCATTATTGCCTGCCCATCATCATTGGCTCCCCATCAATATCATTGCCTCCCCATCATCATACATCATCATTGCCTGCCCATCATCATTGCCTCCCCATCATCATCATCATTGCCTCCCCATCATCATCTTTGCCTGCCCATCATCATTGGCTCCACATCATCATCGCCTCCCCATCATCATCATCATCATTGCCTGCCCATCTTCATCGCCTCCCCATCATCATCATCTTTGCCTGCCCATCATCATTGGCTCCCCATCATCATCGTTGCCTCCTCACCACCATCACTGCCTCCCCCCATCACCATCACACATACAGCACCACACACAGACAGCACCGCAGCACTCTCTCACATACACACACGCAGGCAGACACACACACTGATACACACAGACACATACACCACACATCTCACCTGTCCGGCGCCCGCGCTCTCTGCCACAGCCAGCCGCTGAATGATGACTTCATCCAGCGGCGCTACAGTGACAGGAAGCGCGGGCGCCCTGCAGGCGCCCCCTGGAGTCCGGAGCTGCGGAGCACAGGGAGAGGTAAGTATTGCGCCGCCTGCTCAGGCCGGGCCCCCCTCTCCCCGCACAGTGGACTCACCGACCCGCCGCTCAGCTCCGGAGGGTCCCGGGCCGCTGCACTGTGACTCCGTGGGAGGAGGAATTGCTGCTGCTGCCACGCCGCCCCACACATGTGCTGCCTGGGAAGGACCGCCCCCAGCCCGCCCACGCTACGCCCGCCCACGCTACGCCACTGGGCTAAAGCCATTGGAAATATGTATTTTCCGATGGCTTTAAGCGACCCCTGTGTTTTGGTCGTTCGACCCCGCCGGGGTCGCGACCCACAGGTTGAGAACCGCTGGTCTAGAACTACTACAGCTTTACGTATCTGAAACTGCACAGTTAATTTACCAACATTATAGGGTGAATCAGCTAGGGAGGATGTAACACTGACTGCAGAACTAAGTGGAAAAGTGTTATTGTCTGATGACTTGAGGATGACTTGCGAATGTACTAGCCAGTAACAGAAAGGTTCAAGCACAAGGATATTTCCCACATGATATCTCCTTGGGATCAATGCGATTGACAGATCTAAATCTTTTCCTGAAGTCTACACATTATTTGAACCAGTAGAAAGACAGAAAGCTTGGGCATACTTTATCCTTTTTCTTATTTATAAGTTTGTTCATGTACATTCATCTGATGAAATGGCGTTAGCAGAACTGTCCTAGATAAATTGCCTCCCCAATTTCTGAACTAGATAGCTGAGATTCAGCCAGATATTCTATAAAGACAAAATGGCTTCTATGTGAAAGTAGAATCTGTGACTTCTCTACATTTAGTGGTTACTACTCACCCGAGTCATCATCTTTAGGAATCTCCTCTTTACACTGCACATCACTTCTACCCTGAAACAAATATTTTAAAAGTCAAATATAGATGGAGAAGTCACATCTATGATCAGCTCTAATCCTGCCATCTCCACCGTTCTCATTACACAAGTATAAAACATATAATACTGGTGGATAAAACAAGACTGAACACAAGATCTTCACAGCCGTCTACATATCATAGGGGAGATCTCATGACACCTTCTCTCCATCTACCTGATCATCCTGAGGAATATCGGGATTTTCTTGCTTACAGTCCTGTGGAAGAAGAGGACGGGGACATCTCTCTGGTGTTGTCCTCTTACTGGATAGAACTGGAGGAAACACATACAGGGTAATGAATTCATTCTTTACATACAGATAATTATAGGCCGTGTGTATTTAGTCCTGTCTATTACCTGGTGATGTGAGGGGCTGGGGAACCTCCATCATGACGTCCTTGTACAGATCTTTGTGTCCTTCTAAATACTCCCACTCCTCCATGGAGAAATAGATGGCGATATCTTGACACCTTATAGGAACCTGACATATAGGGTGATATAGTCATGCCAAAGTCATGCCAACATAGCATTACCGTATAATGTGCCAGCATTACCAGAGGTGTCACCTCTTCAGTCAGCAGCTCAATCATCTTGTAGGTGAGTTCTAGGATCTTCTGGTCATTGATGTCCTCAAGTAGCTGGGTGTGAGGTGGAGGCTCCATGATTGGGCTCAGGGTTTTTCCCCATCCTTCAGACACAGGGGCCTGACAGCGCTCACTAGAAGTCTTCTTTATCACTGTGTAATCCTGGTTATGGAGAGACACATTAATAAATCTCACTACAGACATTTCCAGAGTCCTCACCTCTCCAGTTCTGTCCATCTGTTATTCCCGTAGATAAGAATGATGTAATGTGACGTCATCAGAATCTCTCACCTCTCCAGTAAGCCGGAAGAGGATCTCTGCGACGAGGTGTAATATCCTCTGCATCATCTTGTCCTTGTCCCTATCCATCTTTGACCAGTCAATCAGAAAAATTCTCTTGTATAGAAGAGTTCCACTGAAAGTATCTAATATTAACACAAAAAAATCCCTTATACTGCAATACCAAGGGAAAGAAAGAAGAGATCCCAGAATATAAAATCAATATACCGTATTTTTCGGACTAAAAGACGCACTTTTCCCCAAAAAAATTGTGAGGAAAATGGGGGGGGTGCGTCTTATAACCCGAACGCAGGCTTACCGGGGGGTTCCGGCAGTGGTGTGGCGGTGGCAGAGGTGCGGCGTTGCAGAGGCACGGTGGGCAGCGTGCACCTGAGCAGGGTCCCTTCCTCAGGTGGTGAGGTGACGCCGCGGCACGGAGAGCAGACAGGAGAGCAGAGCCCGTTTTGTCGGTGGTGGCGGCCATCTTCCTGAGGCGGCGCGTGCGCAGATAGAGTACTCTGCGTCCTGTGGCTTCAGGAAAATGGCCGCGGGAGGCCGCGCATGCGCAGATAGAAATCGCAGCGGCCATTTTCCTGAAGCCCCAGGAAGCAGAGTACTCTAACTGAGCACGCGCCGCCTCAGGAAGATGGCCGCCACCACCAACAAACCCGGCTCTGCTCTCCTGTCTACTCTCCGTGCCACTGAGTCAACTCACCACCTGAGGAAGGGACCCTGCTCAGGTGCACGCCGCCCACCGCGCCTCTGTAATGCCGCACCTCTGCCACCGCCACACCACTGCCGCAACAAACCCCCCGGTAACTTGTGGTTATCCCGGCTTTCCTGCTTGCCTTGGACACCAGGCCGCGGCGTCACCTCACCTGAGGAAGGTGAGTATCAGCATCACCGCACCTCTGCCACACCAATGCCGCAACCCCTGCTGTACCACCGCCGGCCCTCAGGTACCTTAAAATTCGGACAATAAGACAGACCCCCATATTGTAAAAATCTTTTTTTCTGCTATTTTCACCCCAAAATTGGGTGCGTCTTAGGCCCTGTGCTCACTTTGCGTTTTTAGATGCGTTTCCGCTGCGTTTTTCAACGTGCGGAAACGCATCCAACCCACAGCACAGTGCACATGCAATGTAATCCAATGGGAACCGCAGGTCTGCTGTGCACATGCTGTGGAAAAAAACGCGTGGTTTCGCCGTGCTTTATTTTCCGCAGCATGTCAATTCTTTGGGCGGAACTGCAGCGGTTCTGCGCCCCTGCAGCGGTTCTGCGCCCATTGACTTGCATTGAGTCGGGCACTTCCGCAGCAAAACCGCAGGTCTAAAAAAGATCTGCGGTTTTGCTGCGGGTGAAACCGCTGCAGTTCGGGAGGAGGGAAGTGTGTGGGCCGAGGGTGGGCGTGTATAGTGTGCGGCGCTATGTGTGTGGGCGGTGCGTGGGAGTGTAAAGTGTGCGGCGCTATGTGTGTGGGCGGTGCGTGGGCGTGTATAGTGTGCGGCGCTATGTGTGTGGGCGGTGATTGTGTGCCGGTGTCTGCGTGATCGGTGTGCGGGCCTGTGTGCGGAATCGGTGTATGTGCTGCGGTGTGCGGGGCTGTGTGCGTGATCGGTGTATGTGCGGCAGTGTGCGGGGCTGTGTGCGTGATATGTGTATGCAGGCATCGTCAGATGGGACTACAAGTTCCATCCGGCTATGCCTGCTACAGTGACAGTGACTAACACATTAGCCAATGATGGGACAGTAGTAGTCCCAACATCCGGCTAAAGTGCTGAATGTAAAAAAAAAAAAAACAACACATACATTACATACAGAACATACACATGACATACAGAAATACACATGACATACAACACATAGAGTATATACTCACCTATTCCCCGACGCCATACATCTGTGTACCGCTCTGCCGCCGGGAGAGAATGACGTCACTACAGTTCATTCTCTTACGGCAATGCTGGGTGAGAAAATTCCCACGCAGCATTGCCATAAAGTGAGAGAACGAACTCAGGTAACCTCAGTGATGCACTGCAGGAGCCATTGTCTCCTGTCAGTGCATCACTGGGAGGCCCTGTAGAGCAGTGACATCACCTGATGTCACCGTTCTATAGGGGAGACCGTCGTGGGACATTCGTTATTAATTGGACTGCGTCGGACAGGGAGTATACAGTTGTTTTATTTCTTTACGTTTTATTACAGGAGATCGAGGGCGTCGCTTGGATCTGAGCGTATAATAAAGATATGAAAACCGTGTTGTGTTTTATTTCATAAAAATAATTTATTCTTATGCGTGTGTTTTTTCTTAACCCTTTATTAATATAAGATTAATAATGGATAGGCGTCTTATTGACGCCTCTATTATTAACCAGGCTTAATATCACCTTACAATAGCAAGGTGATAGTAACCCTTATTACACCATAGCCCACCGCTACAGGGGAGTGGGAAGAGGGGCTAAGTGCCGGAATTGGCGCATCGTACAGATGTGCCAATTCTGGGGCGGCTGGGTGCTGGTATTTTTAGCCAGGGGGGGGCGCCAATATCCATGGTCCCTTCCTAAACTATGAATATCAGCCCGCAGCTGTCTGCCTAGCCTTTCTGGCTATAAATTATAGGGGGATCCCACGTCATTTTTTTGGGGGGTCCCCCTATTTTAATAGCCAGTGAAGGCTAGCTGTGGGCTGATATTCATAGCCTGGGAAGATCCATGGGTATTAACCCCTTCCCAGGCTAGAAATATTGGCCCCGGCTGTCGGCTTTCCTCCTCTGGCGCAGAAAATTGCGCTGGAGCCCACCCCATTTTTTTTCCTATTTTTTTTTTATTAACTATATTGCGTTAAGATTTTGTGTGTGTGCGCGCGTGTGTCTTTAACTATTTATGTACCATTTTATCTATCATCTACCTATATATCTTTCTGTCTATCTATATATCTATCTTTCTATATATATTTCTAACTATCTATTATCCATCTATCTATGTATTTATCTATCTATCTATTATCTATTATCTATCTATCTATCTATCTATCTATCGGTATCTATTATCTATCCATCTCTATCTGTGTGTGTAATGGAGTGTGGGTTGGACAAATGTAAAAGAGGAGGTTGGACAAGAAATTACATCACAAATCTTTTTTTTTTGTTAAACAACATATCTTTATTTAGCTGTCAAAAACGCATACAAAAACGCATGAGAAAAAGCATGAAAAACCGCGTCAAAAAAGGACATGTGTTTTCTGCCAAGAGGTGCGGATTCGGCGCAGAAAAATCCGCAGGCAAATCCGCAATGTGTGCACAGGCCCTTATGGTCCGGTGCGTCTTATAGTCCGAAAAATACGGTACTTTATTAATACTAGATGTAAAATAATACATTAAAACACCATAATAACTGCCCAAGGGACACCAAGCGGACAAAACATCAAAATTTGTAATCCCTAATGCAGAGAATATCAATAAATTGCATATTACTATAAGAAATGGGTGCCCACAAGAAAAAGGTTATGTTTCTGTATAATACAATATACTACATGGGGTACAAAGTCAGAATAAATTTCCTGTATATATTGCCCAAGTACAAAGCATACAGAAATCAGGGTGGATAAAAATCAATGATTTTTTTAAAAAAATCAAAAAAAAAAATCGGATTTTTTTTTTATTTAAATCGGATTTTTTTTATTTAAATCGGATTTTTTTCAATAAACTGCTTTTTGAGGAAAATATTTTACCATCCAAAGGTTCTTCCATCATGAGATAAAGCTGAGTTGTTTAACTCAGTAGAATAAAGGCTGTATATGTGTAACATTCACAATGCCATGCTCTTCCAGAGGTTTCTGTAGGATTAGTGGGCAATTTCTCTCCTATATTATCACAGACGCTCGCTTTACTTACGCAGTTCTCAAAACTGAATTTGACTCCGCAGAGGTCCCAGCCTCTTCTTCACGGCAAAAATGTTACAACATGTCATGAACAGAGTTGAGAAAAAGACCTTAATCCTATTGTTCTACAAATCTATGAATACAGAATTAACCCCTTCAGTGCCAAGTCCAAGAAGTTAGACAATATGTTTCTGATTGTTTGGAGTGGAATAGATCTGCACAACACAAGAAGAATGTGAATCTAAGTGTGAGGAGGAGGAAGGGCAAGCAGACAAGAAAATGAAAGTCAAACTTTGAGCACAATACTGCAGCATAGCCACAGACAGACAAGTCTGGATCTGTTTGTGTGTACGATCTGAGGTTTATTACATTCTTTCCTTATAATGGCAGCAGGCCGTAAAAGAGACCCAGTTTGGGATTATTTTAATGAAGCTCCTTCGCCTATCGGTAAGGCAGGCATGCGTGCAAAATGCAAACGATGCAACAAAGGGATGCAAGGCCTGGTGGCGCGAATGAGGCAACATCATGAGAAGTGCGGTGATGAAGATGACCAAAGAAACACTTCTGAACAGACAGGATCTTCAGGTTGGTAAACATTTTTATTGAATCCTATTTCTAAAGACTGAACTGTCATGTGTGAGAAAAATTATATTTCTTATTATTACTGCATGTTACTGTCATTTGGTACAGTTATGAAGAAAAACAAATATTCCTTTTGGGGCAGTGCTGTGTTGTGTACAATAAGCAGAAATTGTATAAACAATAAAATAACAGCATTGACTTTTTTTGTTTAGGGGAATTCATGGATTCTGGAAACTATCCACCTCCAAGATCACCATCATCCTGTTCTACAGTTTCAGAGTTATCCATCCAGGATAGTGCTTCATTAGCAGCAGCATCATCATCAGACACCCACAGCCACATATCACCATCACCCAAAAGGAAGAAAAAACCTTTACCTCCTGGAACCACCATAGATAGGTTTGTGATAAGAACTAGCAGATTAGAAAAAGAGTTGATTGATGAAAAAATTGCCCAGTTTATTTATGCAACGAACTCTTCTTTCCGTCTGACTGAGAACCTACATTTCATTAATATGGTTCAGTCACTGAGACCAGGATACAGTCCACCCAGCAGAGCTGATGTTGCAGGGAAACTGCTGGATCAAGTGTATGACATAAGCAAATAACTTATGCTGTAATGTTGTTATTGTTTCAGTTGAATAAATCTATTTAAATTGTTATTAAGGTCAGGATTATTTTTCTCCTTCCTAAGTACAACAGAACAGTGGTGTCCAAATATGAATGATTAACCCATTAAACTGGGGAGAAAAAAGTAATATAAAAAGTGATTCTAAAAATCTTCATCTACTTGCATGTTAAAGTAGCAAGAACTAGTTTAGGTAGAAACTTTGATTTAAATCACTGATTTAAATCAAGCCTTACTGACTAGTGATTTAAATCGTGATTTAAATCAAATCCACCCTGCAGAGAATCACATACCAATACATATATCTGCGACTATGGCAAGGTAATCTTATCAGTATGTAGCATGTAGTTAAACATCCCTATAATATAATATAGTGTAGCCGAGCCCCAGTCTACAAAAAACATTAACTAAATGACAACAGCCATAGTGTAACAAATGGTGCCTGAGCAACCACTGAATATAATTACCGTGTAAACGTGATGTGACCGCCTGGCGTCCCCCCACCTCAATGGGGAAAAGATGAGCCAATATAACATCAAATAATTACTAATGATAATAAAGGGGAAACATAGGACATATAATGTACAGATGTTTACTACGATTAATTAAGAGTAATCAACGTGTGGTTACTGAAAATGGCTTCCAAGTGGAAACTAATTCCATGGTCTGAAACCCAAATTTGACGGCTTTGCCAAATTTTCTCCAAAATTTTGATTTGCGGTGAATAAATTTACTACACAAATCACAAATAAAAAGAGTCAAATTGCATGGAAAATATTATGAGAACTCAGAGCTCCTTTTGGAGTCAATTAAACACGTTTTGAGTTCTTTAATGCAAACACAGCTTTTTTAATATCCAAATGACTTCAACCAATATGGCTAGAGAAAAAAGGATGGTAACCAGAGGTAACCAACAGTATATTTAACAACATACTGTAATATCAGACTTTATAGGCTACCTAAATAGTACGGTAAAAAAATATCCATTTTGAGAGCGGCAGATGCATGCATTGCTGTTATATATACAGACAGGAAGTACAAATGGAAGAAGCTGTTGCATTTTTACAGGGTTGGGTGCAACATCTATCACTGTTTGGGAGGTTAACACTTTGCTAGATAAAGAAGCTAGAATTTTTGGACAGTTTATGAAAAAAACTATACATATAATTTTAGGGAGACAAAACTGGTGTACTATTTTGAATGTGAAAAAATAATAATAATCTAGCCATTTTTTTAAAGAAGACCCGAGATATACTGTAGCTCAGAAAACGAAAACTGGGTGCAGAGTGATATTCAGTGTGACAGAGTCACTGGCGCTGTATCGGAGGGGAGATACGTATCACGAACATTGCTATCTTCCGTGATGTGAAACCCATAAGTTTCTCTTCAGGATGGACAATAGAAAAAATTGGAGTCCGGCTTACTCATGAGCAAGACTGCTTACTGCAGTCAAAACGCATAGACCGAGTCATGTCGACCATGAAAATTTTGTTTTGTACGCACTATATTTTCTTTTGAAAAAGAAAAATCCAGTCCTGTTGAGCCGGACTCCAATTTTTCTATTGTCATTGATAGGAGGCCAGGGCGAGGCCGATGTCTGAGCCCCAGGTGGATGAGCATGTAGCAACTGGGTGAGCTGGAATCAAGTTTTTGTTCTCTTCAGCATGTTATGTGCTGAGAGGTTAACCAGCCATTACAAGGGTTTGGGTTTTTTGTGAGTAGGTGTAAGAGATGGGCAGGACGCCTACTCACCATATCTCCACCTCAAGGGTGTGGTTGGAGAAGTTAAATGTCCAGCTACATGTTTTTTTTTTTATCTGTGTGTGTGTGTTTGGAGACAATCTCCAGATGGTAGCTCTAAGAGGAGCTGAAGTTTTATTATATTCTGAGTGGGCAAATCCCACAGGCATACAGGGGGAGGGGAGGGAAATATTTAGTTAGCCACCAATTGTGCAAGTTCTCCCACTTAAAAAGATGGGTGAGGCCTGTAATGGACATCATAGGTAGACCACAACTATGAGAGTAAAATGAGAAAACAAATCGGCAAGATTTATTTTGCAAATTATGGTGGAAAATAAGTATTTAGTCATTAACAAACGTTCATCTCAGTATTTTGTTATATATCCTTTGTTGACAATGACAGAGGTCAAACGTTTTCTGTAAGTCTTCACAAGGTTGGCAAACAATGTTGGTGGCATGTTGGCTCATTCCTCCATGCAGATCTCCTCTACAGCAGTGCTTGCAAGTGTCACCCCAGCTTTTAGGGCGATTTAGCTTTAAAAAAATGGCAGCTCTCAAAACAGAGGGATCACACTTTCATTTACAAACAGAAACAAGCCTTGAATTCAGAATTTGGATTTAGCTGCAAAATCTGCAATGAGTTGTTTAATAATACCCTTGCTTATTGGCACTGTGAAAAAATAATTTCAAAAAGCAACTAATACAGGTGCTGTGGCTACTGTATACCACTGATGTAAGAATTTATAGTCACACATTGAGTGGTAGTGCATACCTCCCAACTGTCCTGGATTGAGCGGGACAGTCCCGATTCAGACCCTCCCATCCGCTGTCCCGGGCGGGAGGCTATGTTTCCCGCAGTGAGAAGCTGCGAAGCCCCACCATGCACCCCATCCTCATCCTCCCTGTCTCTCCACCTCTGCCTCTCACAGCAAGCAATGACGTCTCCTCTTCTGTGAGCACAGGACCTGTGATGAGGTCACAGGAGGGGAGGAGTCAGGGGGTCACATGATCGGGGTTCTCTGTGCAGGTCTCTGGTGTGCTGGTTGTCATGGTGCTGGATGAAGGGAAGTTTATGTGTGAGGTCAGGAGGGGTTTACAGGGTGGATGTAGCAGTGCTGTTGTGTGTACGGAGCAGAACCGTGTGTGTATGAGGTGTATGGAGCAGAGCCGTGTGTGTATGAGGTGTACGGAGCAGAGCCGTGTGTGTACGAGGTGTACGGAGCGGAGCCGTGTGTGTACGAGGTGTACAGAGCGGAGCCGTGTGTGTATGAGGTGTACGGAGTGGAGCCGTGTGTACGAGGTGGATGTAGCAGTGCTGTGTGTGTACGGGGCGTACGAAACGGAACCCTGTGTGTACGAGGTGTACGGAGCTGAGCCGCTCAGCTCCGTACACTTCGTACACACAGGGCTCCGTGCTTGAGCCGTGTGTGTACGGAGTGGAGCAGAACCATGTGTGTACGAAGTGTATGGTGCAAAGTCGCATGTGTACAAGGTTTACGAAGTGGAGCCATGTGTGTACAAGGTGCACAGAGCAGAGCTGCATGTGTACGAGGTTTATGGAGTGGAGCCATGTGTGTACTGCGTGGAGCTGTGTGTGCGCGAGTTGTACAGAGCGGAGCCGTGTATGCGCGAGGTGTACGGAGCGGACCTGCATGTGTATAAGGTTTACGGAGTGGAGACGTGTGTGTACTGAGTGGAGCCGTGTGTGCGCGAGGTGTACGGTGCAAAGCCGTGTGTGTACAAGGCATACAAAGCAGAACCGTGTGTGTATGAGGTGTGTGGAGCCGTGCGTGTACAAGGTGTATGGTGGGGAGCATTCATACCTCCCAGCCATCCCGGATCCAGCGGGACAGTCCCGATTTTGAGAGCCCCACTAGCCCTGCCGGGAGCTTACTTTTCTTGTGGACACAGGACTACACGGCGGAGCCCCGAGGAGCACTTTAAAACTCGCATGTGACATTCCACCGGAAGTGATGTGCTAGAAGCTAACCAGAAATGAGGTAATTTCGGGAGGAGATTGTGACGGAACCATGGAGGCACTTCAGGGAATGCTTCAGAAACATCACCGTGTCCTCCTCCGACAGCGCGGACAGCAGGATCGCCTTGGAATCGGAGATGTCGATCATTTGAGCGGATCATGATCTGTCCTGCATCGGGAGACCCTGGTGGGCACTACAATGTGAGCCGGGCTGCTGTAGTATCTTTATAGAATCTTTATTTCTTTCTCTCTCTAATCCTTTTATTTTTCTCTCTCTTTGTTCTTTCTTTCTCTGTTCTCTTTCTTTCCCATCTTTCTTTCTCTCTCTTGTTCTTTCTTTCTCTCGCTCTCCTTCCTTTTTCTCTCTATTCTCGCTTTCTCTCTCTGTTCTCTTTCCCCTTTCTTCCTCTCTGTTCTTACTTTATCTTTCTTTCTCTCTTTGTTCTTTCTTTCCCATCTTTCTTTCTCTCTCTGTTCTTGCTTTTTCTTTCTGTCTGTTCTTTCTCTCTCCCACTTTCTCTCTTTCCCCACTTTTTTTCTCTCTCTGTTCTTTTTTCTGTCCACTCTTTCTTTCTCTCTCTGCTCTTTTTTTTTCTTTCTCTCTGTTCTTTTTCTTTCTCCTCTGTTCTTTCTTTCCCCTCTTTATTTTTTTTTCTCTCTGTTCTTTTTTCTGTCCCCTCTTTCTTTCTCTGTTCTTTCTTTTTTTTCTCTCTCTCTGGTCTTCCTTTTTTCTCTGTTCTTTCAGTCTTTCTCTCTCTGTTCTCTTTCCCCTTTCTTTCTCTGTTCTCTCTCTCTCTCTGTCCTTTCTTTCCCATCTTTCTCTCTCTGTTCTTTCTTTCCCCTCTTTCTTTCTCTCTGTTCTCTTTCTTTCCCCTGTTTCTTTCTCTCTGTTCTCTTTCCCATCTTTCTTTCTCTCTCCCTCTGTTCTTTCTTTCCTCTAATCTTTCTCTCTCTGTTCTCTCTTTTTTCTCTCTCTCTCTGTTCTTTCTTTCCCATCTTTCTTTCTCTCTGTTCTTTCTTTCTCTTTTTGTTCTCTCTCTCCCTCTGTTTCTTCCCCTCTTTTTTTCTCTCTCTCTGCTCTTTTTTTCTGTCCACTCTTTCTTTCTCTCTGTTCTTTTTCTTTCCCCTCTTTCTTTCTCCTCTCTGTTCTTTCTCCTCTGTTTTCTTTCCCCTCTTTATTTTTTTCTCTCTCTGTTCTTTTTTCTGTCCCCTCTTTCTTTCTCTCTGTTCTTTCTCTCTCTCTGGTCTGCCTTTTTTCCTCTGTTCTTTCAGTCTTTCTTTCTCTGTTCTTTCTCTCTCTCTGTCCTTTCTTTCCCATCTTTCTCTCTCTGTTCTTTCTTTCCCCTCTTTCTTTCTCTCTCTCTGTTCTCTTTCCCCTCTTTCTCTAATCTTTCTTTCTCTCTGTTCTTCCTTTTTCTCTATGTTCTCTTTTTTCTTTCTCTCTCTGTTCTTCCTTTTTCTCTCTGTTCTTTCTTTCTCTCTGTTCTCTTTAATTCCCCTTTTTATCTGTTCTTTCTCTCTCTCTCTGTTCTTTCACCTCTATCTTTCTTCTCTCTGTTCTTTCTTTCTTTACCCTTTTTCTTTTTCTCTCTCTGTTCTCTTTCCACTCTCTCCCTCTCTGTTCTTTCTTTCTCTCTCTTTCTCTTTCATTCCACTCTTTCTTTCTCCTCTGTTCTTTCTTTCCCCTCTTTATTTTTTTTTCTCTCTGTTCTTTTTTCTGTCCCCTCTTTCTTTCTCTGTTCTTTATTTTTCTTTCTCTCTCTCTGTTCTTTGTTTCTTTCTCTCTCTCTGGTCTTCCTTTTTTCTCTGTTCTTTCAGTCTTTCTCTCTCTGTTCTCTTTCCCCTTTCTTTCTCTGTTCTCTCTCTCTGTCCTTTCTTTCCCATCTTTCTCTCTCTGTTCTTTCTTTCCCTCTTTCTTTCTCTCTGTTCTCTTTCTTTCCCCTCTTTCTTTCTCTCTCTGTTCTCTTTCCCATCTTTCTTTCTCTCTCCCTCTGTTCTTTCTTTCCTCTAATCTTTCTCTCTCTGTTCTCTCTTTTTTCTTTCTCTCTCTGTTCTTCCTTTCTCTCTCTGTTCTTTCTTTCCCATCTTTCTTTCTCTCTGTTCTTTCTTTCCCTCTTTCTTTCTCTTTCTGTTCTCTCTCCCTCTGTTTCTTCCCCTCTTTTTTTCTTTCTCTGCTCTTTTTTTCTGTCCACTCTTTCTTTCTCTCTGCTCTTTTTCCTTCTTTCTCTCTGTTCTTTTTCTTTCCCCTCTTTCTTTCTCCTCTCTGTTCTTTCTCCTCTGTTTTCTTTCCCCTCTATTTTTTTCTCTCTCTGTTCTTTTTTCTGTCCCCTCTTTCTTTCTCTCTGTTCTTTCTCTCTCTCTGGTCTTCCTTTTTTCCTCTGTTCTTTCAGTCTTTCTTTCTCTGTTCTTTCTCTCTCTCTGTCCTTTCTTTCCCATCTTTCTCTCTCTGTTCTTTCTTTCCCCTCTTTCTTTCTCTGTTCTCTTTCCCCTCTTTCTCTAATCTTTCTTTCTCTCTGTTCTTCCTTTTTCTCTTTGTTCTCTTTTTTCTTTCTCTCTCTGTTCTTCCTTTTTCTCTGTTCTTTCTTTCTCTCTGTTCTCTTTAATTCCCCTTTCTTTTTATCTGTTCTTTCTCTCTCTCTGTTCTTTCTCCTCTCTCTGTTTGTAAGGTTCTTTGTCTCTGTTGACATGTTCCTTGAGGGTCAGTTTTCCGTCGGCCATTTTGCTTTCTGTCTTTCTGCAGCTCTTGCCCTCAGTTGGTATGGAGTTTCCAGTTTTCATGTTCCCGCCCTGATTCTTCCCTCTTGCTTCTTAAGCAGCCTCAGCTGAACAATCAGTGCTCCTGAATCAAGCCTCAGTCAGTCTGTGACCTGACTCCTGGAAGCCTTGGACTTGTACTCCAGCTATTCCCTACTGAGGAACCTTGGAACACTTTTGGACTCTGGAAACCTGCTGTTTGGTGAATCCATGTTTGCAGAGGAATTGCGGTACAGAGAAAAGATCCTGAACCTGCTTTGGAGATTTATTGTAGTGCTTGAAGTTACTCTGGCCTGCTGTGTCTCCTGTCGCTGTTCCTGCAAACTGTGTGAACTTTTCAGCATGCTTGTATGAAGTAATACAAGTCATTTCATTTCAACCTATGTCTCCTGTGTTTCCTCGCACCCAAGCACAAGACGCTATAGGAACTGTACACTATACATGACAAGATTCAGGAGCCAATGTTTAGTGTCTGCTGGGTCTGGGAAAGCCGTGTCTGCTGTGACTGTGGATATCAGATGTCCGTTTAATACCTTATGTGATGACAGTGGTTGTGACTTCTCACAACCATTCCAGGTGAGCGCATTCCCTTAAAATTTTACTCTGGAGTGTTACCACAGGTAAACACTATTGTTTTTTGTTTTTTTTTCTCCTTTCCTCTTCCAGCACTTCTGCCTTAAAAGATCTGGAAGATGGAGGCCCGCATAAAGGAACTTTGCGGAGTGACTGATACAATCCTTTCAGATGTACAGACTTTAAAAACCCGTTTTGCAAGCCTACAGGACCTCACTAATCATAATTTGCAAGTGTTTGGACAGACTACCCAGGAATTGCGAGCCAGGATTGAGGCTCTAGAGGAACGAGCCCAGGCTCCTGCCATAACCCCGAGTTCTGGGATCCCCAAATTACCTCCTTTTCGTTTTGGCGGTGAACGTGAGAAATTCAGGGGATTTATTAATCAATGCAATTTATTTTTCTCTGCACATGCTTCACAATTTCCCACTGAACGATCCAAAGTGCTTACTATAATCATGTTGCTTACCAATAAGGCTTTGATGTGGGCAAACCCTTTGATTGAGACTGAGGATGATTGTTTGAATCACCTTAATGCTTTTATTTCAGCCATGGGGCAGGTGTTTGATGACCCCAATCGAGGTGCAACAGCTGAAGCAGCCATGTTAACTTTGCGCCAAGGTAAGCGTTCAGTAGCCGAATATGCCCTGGATTTCAGGAGATGGGCTCTTGATACCACTTGGGACACTTCCGCTAAAAAATCTATTTTTCGGAAAGGGTTGTCTCCACTGATTAAGGATGAACTTGCTCGTGCCGACCCTCCCACTGCGTTAGGTGACTTTATTAACTATTGTATCCGTATTGATGCTCGTCTGACTGAACGCAGACAAGAGAGATGGTTCGAAAATAGTCGCACTAACCTTTTACTACCTCCCTCCTCAGCTAAGGAACCTTTGAGTAGGATCACAAGGGAACCAGAACCTGAACCCATGCAGGTGGACTCTTTACAAAGACGGGTTAGTGATGCACGCAAAGAACATCGTATAAAGGAAAATCTATGTTTCTACTGTGGTAAGTCAGGGCACTTCATTATAAACTGCCCCAGCCGTTCTCGTAAGACTACTGCAGCAGTCATTCACTGTGAGTGTTGCGAGAGGAGCTCTGTCATGTCCGAGCCTCAGGCTCCAGAGAGATCTGCTGCAAGAGATCTTGATTTCTCAGACTTAAACTCTGTTAGTTCTGGGGACGATGACGGTATAAACGCTGCAATTTTTCAAGTTTCCTCAGCGGTGTCCCAGCTGAGTTGTAAAAGAAACAATTCTCATTGCTTCCTTTCCATCAAACTCTGGGTTGACTCAGTCTGGGTGTCTAGCTCTGCTATGATCGACTCAGGAGCAAGTGGAAATTTTATGGATATCTCCTTTGCTCTGAAACAGGGGATACGTTCAGTGAAGAAGGCTACTCCAGTACAGATGGAGACTGTGGATGGCTCTCTACTGACTTCTGGACCAGTGGATCAAGAAACAGAGCCTTTGAGGGTCCGTATGGGTAAAGATCATCAGGAGAAAATGTCTTTTTTGCTTATCTCTTCTCCCCACTTTCCCATTATTCTAGGGCTACCATGGCTGCAGGCGCAGAATCCTACGATTAACTGGGAGACCAAGGAATTACACTTTCCAGAGAAACAGATGAGTCAAGGAGTTTCAGCTTGCTCTGTTCCTAAAGGAACCATGTCAGTCCCTGAACTACCAGCTGTATACCAGGACTATGTGGATTTATGTGAGAAGAAGAACGCTGATCAGCTTCCTCCTCACCGTCCATATGATTGTCCAATTGAATTATTGCCTGGAGCTGAGATACCTTTTGGTAAGATCTACCCCCTAGCGGGGCCCGAGCTAAAAGCTTTGAAGGATTATATAGACGAAAATTTAGCCAAGGGCTTCATACGCCCCTCTTCATCTCCCGCAGGTGCACCCATCTTCTTTGTGAAGAAGAAAGATGGATCTCTGAGACCCTGCATAGACTATAGGGAACTCAATAAGGTTACTATTAGAAACCGTTATCCATTGCCTTTAATCCCTGAGTTGTTGGAGAGAGTGCGGCATGCCAAAATTTTCTCTAAACTGGATCTCCGTGGGGCCTATAACTTGGTCCGTATTAGACCTGGGGATGAATGGAAGACTGCTTTCAGGTCACGCTATGGACACTTTGAATATCTAGTTATGCCTTTTGGTCTGAGTACCGCCCCAGCCACTTTCCAACACTTCGTGAATGATATCTTCAGGGATCTCCTAGATACATTTGTGGTGATTTATCTGGATGATATTCTAATTTTTTCTAACTCCACAGAGGAACATCATGGACATGTGAGAATGGTCTTAGAATGCCTAAGACAAAACCATCTCTACATCAAATTTGAAAAATGTGAATTCCATAGGACCGAAATTCAATTTCTGGGGTATGTACTATCTACGCAAGGGATTAGCATGGATGGAAGCAAGACCCAAGCCATCAAGGATTGGCCAATTCCTAGAAATGTGAAGGAGGTGCAGCGTTTCATCGGGTTTGCCAACTTCTATAGACGTTTCATTAAGAATTTTTCTGAGGTAGTGTTACCTATCACCCAACTTACCCGGAAACAGTCTAGGTTCTCCTGGACCCCGCAAGCTCAGGAAGCATTTTCCTGTTTAAAGGATAAATTTACCACCGCACCTATCTTAGTACATCCCAACCCCGAGCTTGCCTTCATAATAGAGGTGGATGCTTCAGACTGTGCCGTTGGAGCTATACTCTCTCAGAGAACAGGTGAGAAGAATGTCTTGCATCCCTGTGCCTTCTTTTCCCAGCAGTTGTCTTCAGCTGAGAGGAACTACGATGTGGGCAATAGAGAATTGTTGGCCATTATTGCCGCCTTCAAGGAATGGAGACACCTTCTTCAGGGAGCTGCACAGCAAATAGTCGTCCTGACAGACCATCGTAACCTTGAATTTATCAGGTCGGCTAAGTGCCTGACTCCTCGCCAGGCTTGCTGGAATCTTTTCCTAAACCAATTTAATTTTGTCATTTCTTATAGACCAGGATCGCGCAATGGAAAGGCTGATGCACTCTCTAGGATTCATTCAGCAGAGACACGTCCACTTACTCCTCCTAAGACTATTCTTCCTGACTCTAGATTTCTGGGAGTGATTCATAATCAAGACCTACTTAAGGACATCAAGGAAGCATACCATGCGGATTCTTTGTTGGCTCAACCCCCAAGGGACGTAAGTCTTGTCTTTAAGAATGGTGTGTGGATTCAGGGACAACGTCTGTATATACCTGAAACAGTCAGATTGAGAGTATTGCAACTCATCCACGATTCCAAGATAGCCGGGCATAGGGGAATTCTAAAGACACAAGAATTTCTTTCTCGTTTCTTTTGGTGGCCCACTTACAGGAAAGATGTCTTATACTATGTCACTTCATGTGAAGTCTGTGCAAGATGCAAAACACCTCGCTCCTCACCAACTGGTCTGTTGCAACCTCTTCCACCCCGTCCCGCCCGTGGGGATCCATTTCTATGGACTTCATTGTGGAGTTACCAACCTCTCAAGGGAAGAACACCATTCTAGTGGTGGTTGACCGTCTAACAAAGGCAGCTCATTTTATCCCTTGTGTCGGCTTACCCACTGCAAAACAGACATCAGACTTGATGATTAAGAATGTGTTTCGCTTACATGGCGTACCAGATGAGGTCATTTCGGATCGAGGGGTGCAATTCACTTCAAGGTTTTGGCAAAATTTCTGTGCAGCATTGGACATTAAAGTAAACCTTTCTTCTGCTTTTCATCCCCAGACTAATGGACAGACAGAACAAACCAATCAGACCCTGGAGCAGTATCTCCGCTGTTTTATCTGCCACCTACAGGATGATTGGGTGGATCTACTTCCACTGGCTGAGTTCTCTTATAACAACTCTCAGAGCGCCTCCACTAAGCAGTCTCCTTTTTACTCCAATCTAGGTTATCATCCTAACATTCTTCCTCGATTTCCCATAGATACGCCCTTGCCGGCAGTGGCTGAAAGAATCACTTCTTTACAAAAGAATATGGATCTTCTAAAGGAAAATCTAGAATTGGCTCAGGAAAGGTACAAGAAAGCAGCAGATAAATTTCGTAAACCTGCACCAGCTTTCAAGGTAGGAGATTTGGTCTGGCTGTCAACCAGAAATCTTAAATTAAAGATTCCATCGTCTAAATTGGGACATAAGTACATTGGACCTTATAAGATCAATAAGATTATAAGTGCTGTTGCTTGTCGTCTTCAACTGCCCAGAACTATGAGAATCCACCCTGTCTTTCATGTATCCCTACTAAAGGCTGCAACACCCAATACGTTTCCTGGACGTTCTTCTCCTTGCCCTGACCCAGTGCTGGTCGATGGTCAGGAAGAATTTATGGTGGAAAGGATTCTAGATTCCAGGTTGTACAGAAATCAGTTGCAATATTTGATTAAATGGCAGGGTTACCCAGTGGAGGACAACTCATGGGAACCAGTCAATAATGTAAATGCTCCTCGCCTGCTCCGCCAGTTTCATCAGAGGTACCCTGACAAGCCTGGTCTGAGGTCATCCGGAGGTTGTCCCTGAGGGGGGAGTAATGTAAGGTTCTTTGTCTCTGTTGACATGTTCCTTGAGGCTCAGTTTTCCGTCGGCCATTTTGCTTTCTGTCTTTCTGCAGCTCTTGCCCTTAGTTGGTATGGAGTTTCCAGTTTTCATGTTCCCGCCCTGATTCTTCCCTCTTGCTTCTTAAGCAGCCTCAGCTGAACAATCAGTGCTCCTGAATCAAGCCTCAGTCAGTCTGTGACCTGACTCCTGGAAGCCTTGGACTTGTACTCCAGCTATTCCCTACTGAGGAACCTTGGAACACTTTTGGACTCTGGAAACCTGCTGTTTGGTGAATCCATGTTTGCAGAGGAATTACGGTACAGAGAAAAGATCCTGAACCTGCTTTGGAGATTTATTGTAGTGCTTGAAGTTACTCTGGCCTGCTGTGTCTCCTGTCGCTGTTCCTGCAAACTGTGTGAACTTTTCAGCATGCTTGTATGAAGTAATACAAGTCATTTCATTTCAACCTATGTCTCCTGTGTTTCCTCGCACCCAAGCACAAGACGCTATAGGAACTGTACACTATACATGACACTGTTCTTTCTTTCTTTACCCTTTTTCTTTTTCTCTCTCTCTGTTCTCTTTCCACTCTCTCCCTCTCTGTTCTTTCTTTCTCTCTTTCTCTTTCATTCCACTCTTTCTTTCTCTCTCTAATCTGTCTTTCCTTCTCTCTGTTCTTTCTCTCTCTCTGTTCTTCCTTTTTATTTCTCTGTTCTTCCTTTTTCTCTGTTCTTCCTTTCTCTCTGTTCTTCCTTTCTCTCTCCGTTTTCTTTCCTCTTTCTTTCTCTGTTCTCTTTCTTTACCCTCTTTCTTTTTTTCTCTCTCTGTTCTTTCTTTCTTTACCCTTTTTCTTTTTTTCTCTCTCTGTTCTTTTGTTCAGTCCCCTTTTTTTTCTCTCTGTTTCTTTCTTTCTCTCTCTGTTCTTTCTTTCCCTTTCTTTCTCTCCCTCTCTGTTCTTTCTTTCCCCTCGTTCTTTCTTTCTATCTCTCTGTTCTTTCTTTCCCTTTTTTCTCTCTCTGTTCTTTCTTTCTTTCCCCTCGTTCTTTTTTTCTCTGTTTTTTTTCTGTACCCTCTTTCTTTCTCTGTTCTTTCTTTGTTTCTTTCTTTCTCTCTCTCTGTTCTCTTTCCCCTTTCTTTGTTTCTCTCATTCTTTCTTTATCTGTTTTCTTTTTTCTCTCTCTCTGTTCTTTCTTTCTTTTCCTCAGTACCAGCCACTGTGCCCATAATGCCAGCCACTGTGCCCTCAGTACCAGTCAATGTGATCAGCATGGAGCATGGGTGTGACTAGTTGTGAAATGGGTGTGGTATGGGGTGTGGCCTAAATTTGCTGCGGTGCGCGTCAAGTCAAGCCAGGAGGTCAAATGAATGCAGAAGGGTGAGACGTAAAGAATGGTCGGGACGTAGCCAAAGGTCAGGAAGCCGAAGATAGCGGTACAGTACAAACGGGGCAGACGGGTGCGAAGTAAGAGTAATCAAGCCTGAAAGCCTGAAGGTCAAAGCCAGAAGAGACAGTAATAACAGAATCACAAGGCAAAGCACAGAAATGAGAAAACGGACTGGGTCATACACAAGAGGCAATCGGATAAAGCAGTATGCAAGCACACCAGGGGGTCAGACACACAGCCAAGAACGAATGTATAACTGACAAAGAACCCCAGACGGGGAGGGTATATATATCCTTCCCCAAACCAAAAGGAGGCCATACAAAACCCTGTCCGCAAACATGACAGGCAACTTATAGGCTATGTAATGCTACTTTGGGAAATGTAATATGCAAATTACCTATTCAGAGAGGAAGAGGACTAAAATTCTAGTGAAACTTAGAATTGCTAATTACAGTAAGTGGCACCAGAGTTTTAGTTCTCTTCCTCTCTGAAGAGGCAATTTGCACAGTATAATACAATTAAACATACCTTTTTATTGGGAACTTGAGTATTAGAAATGCTCATAAAAATCAATAATGAGTGGATGGGATGAAAGACTTATTGCGGAGTGTCAAAAGGGAAAGCTCAAGCATGGGACTACAACTCAATACAAAGAAGATATTGACTACTGCCAGGTATTAACGGGACACATTTAAGATGGACAGTGACAAACTTTAAGTTGTAAAGTACTTCAACTAACTCAGATCAATGATCACTCAAGATGCAGCAACGACATCTGAAGTCAAAAGGAGAATAGCTATGGGCAAATAAACAATGAAGACACTGGACAAGGTTTTCAAAATCGAGGAACATTTCACTGGTGATGAAAACATGGATCAAATATAGTTTGGTCTTTTCTGTAGTAACTTATGGATACGAAACCTGGACTATAAAGAAACAAGACAGAAGAAGAAAGACCTTTGAAATGTGCTGCTGGAGAAGGATGTTATAAATACCATGGATGGCAAGAACAAAAAAAAAAATTTTTTGGAACAAATCAACCATACTTGTCACTCTAAAGATCACCAAACTACGACTTGCCTATTTTGAACACAAGTTACGAAGAGAGCAATAATTGAAGAAGGACATCATGGTCTGAAGAATAGAAGGAACAAGGCAAAGAGGAAAACCAGCAACCCAATGGCTTGATACAATCAAGATAATAGCGGAGAAGACGCAGTTTGACCTATCTAGGCTTGCACATGATCGATCTTCCTAAAGATCGTTCATCCATCAAGTCGCCATAGCTCGAGATATGACCGAAGGGCATTAAATAATAACAATATAACATCATGTCTGATACTGAGATCTTATTAAAATCTGCAGAAAACAAAGATCCAAAAAGATTCCCTATTTAAGACTAAGGCCGGGGTCACACTTGCGAGTGTGACGCGAGAAACTCGCACGAGTCTCTCGCATCAATACCCGGCACTGCTGCCGGCACTCGGGACCGGAGTGTGAGGATGCATAGAAATACATGCAGCCGCACACTCCGGTCCCGAGAGCCGGCGGCAGTGTCGGGTATTGATGTGCGAGTTTCATGGCACTCGCAAGTGTGACGCCAGCCTAAGCTTCTCCTATCACAGATGAGAAACTTCAGCTCTACGAACTGTGATTTTTTTATTCACATAAAATATGTGGAGGACATAGAGTCAGTGATACAACTTTACATGACACACGGCATCATTTTTTCTTTTGTGATAGATGTAAATTCCTCAAAGAGGTTGTCCATGAATTTAAGCTATCCTTAGGACAGGCCACCACCTGGCACTTCCACTGATCAGCTGTCCCTGGTGTCGGCGATGACCGGAACTGCTCAGTTATGGAGGTAACAACTGGACGGCCTCATTAAAATATTAAGAAAGTGTACACCTGTAGCAGGCCAATTTTGTTTTTTATTTCAAACCATCAAACGCATTTGTTCAAACTGGCCTACCATCTCAACCCATTAACCTAACTATCCCTGTGTTGCCATTAAATTTTTTTTTTACCATAACCAGGTTCCTCCCACATGCTTATTGCATTTAATAGCCCTCTGTGTCTGTATTGTTACATACTTAGGCTGTTAACTGGTACATGCAGCAACAGGAACATCCTATTCTTACACTATGGCTGGTCCGAACAACGAAAGCAGTTGTTACCATCCACCTTTCGTGTCTCCCCTATTTCCTCATAGATTGTAAGCTTGTGAGCAGGGCCCTCATTCCTCTTGGTATCTGTTGATCTATGTGTTTATTATTATGTTGTAATGTCTATTGCCTGTACAAGCCCCCTCTAAAATGTAAAGTGCTGCGGAATATGTCGGCGCTGTAGAAATAAAATTATTATTATTATCAAAATTTTACAAAGCAGGTTCTAAAGTATATATGACAAAAGTCAATTTTTTTACAAATATTATTTTGTGAACTCTACCAGGCCAAGTGATTTTTTTTAAATTTTAACCCACCATACTTGTACACAATGCTCGTTAAAACTGTAAGGATCAATCATTGAACCCATAAAAAGTTTTAGAAGCTTATTTTTGTAGTTAAACCCCTTTCTGACCTTGGACGGAATAGTATGTCAAGGGCAGATCTCCCGCTTAGATGAGGGCTCCGGCGGTGAGCCCGCATCAAAGGGGGAAATGTCAGCTGTTTTGAACAGATGACATGTGCCCGCACTAGGCGCAGGTGGAATCGCGATCCACCAGCGCCTATTAACTAGTTAAATCCCGCTGTCAAATGCTGACAGCGGGTTTTAACCAGCACTTCCGGCCACTAGGCCGGAAATACGTGCATCGCCGACCCTCCGTCACATGATCGGGGGTCAGAGATGCTTTGCCATAACAACATGAGGTCTCATAGAGACCTCAATGGTTGTTGATGAGGCATTGCTATGAGTGCCACCCGGTGGCTGGCGCTCATAGAAATGCTGTAATTCTGCTACATATAGTCGATCTGCTCATTGCCTATATGTAGCAGAGCCGATGAAGTAGTGGATGCTTCTAGCCTCCCATGGAGGCTATTGAAGCATGCCAAAATTAACCCCTCTCTGACATTAGACGTACTATCCCGTATATAAAACCCGTGCCATTCTGACCATGGACGGGATAGTACGTCATGCCCTTTAATGCGACATCGCGACTTAAGTAGCGGTGATCGCATTAAAATTCCGACGCCAGCTTACCTCTTGGAAGTTGGCGTCGGCATCCCGGGCTGCGTCCTCCCCCCTCAGGCCTCCCGATCGCTGTGATTGGCTGTTGAATTCTGAACAGCCAATCACAGCCTTTCTCACTGTTTCAGCCAATCAGAGCGGCTGAAACAGTGAGATCGCAGGCTAGGATCGAGTACCGATGTACTCGATCCTAGGCCTGGGCCTAGGAAGGTCCAGACCCCCCCCCCGGATTGGCGCGATCGCCGATCACATCGATCGCGCCAATCGCAGGGCACAGCCGCGGTATATCCGCGCTGTGCCCTGCCTGTACCTGCCTGGATCGGTGCAGTAATAGCACGATCCTAGGCCAGGGCCTGTAGGGCATGAAGGAGCTGATTGGCGCGATCGATGTCATCGACGATCGCGCCAATCACAGGGCACAGCAGCGGTGTGACCGCTCTGTGCCCTGCTAGGTGACCTGCCGGTGACCTGCCTAGGAATCGGAGCTGTGAGCTCCGATTACTAGGCCGGTGCCTAGCAACCGGCAATGCAGGGGTCTCCTTTGATTGGTGGGATTGATGTGATCATCGATCCCACCAATGACAGGTCACAGCAGCGATGTGACCGCTCTGTGACCTGTCTGCAAACTGGATCTGACCTGTCTGACCGCACTGCAGGGGTCCTCACACTTGCTGAGGACTCCTGCTGTGCGGTCACACTGCCAGATCTCCTCCTGTGCTGGGCCTTGTGGTGCCACAGTAGCCTGTGACACCACAACTCCTGCTGAAGAGAGAAGAAAGAAGAGAGAAGAAAGAAGAGAAAAGAAAGAAAAGACTACAAAAGTGAGTTTTTGAGCCCCGATCCTGCCCGATCCACCCCAATCCCCCCATTCCCCCTCCCCTTCCCTCTTTTTACCCCCTTTGCGCCGCCGAGCGTTGATTGGTGACGCAGTTCACCGATCAACACTTTCGCACCCCCCTCCGTGCGCACATCAGCAGCCGCAACTTTGATAAGTGACAGCGTCACTTATCAGAGCTCGTGCCTGCGTTTTTTTTTCACCCCCCTTTCCGCCACTCCCGTGCGCACATCCAGCACCCACGGAACTTTGATAAGTGACACCAGTCACTTATCAGAGCTCGTTCCTGCTGTTTTTTTTTTTTGTTTTTTTCACCAACTTTTCCGCCACTCCCGTGCGCACACCCAGCAGCCACGGAACTTTGATAAGTGACACCAGTCACTTAGAGCTCGTTCCTGCTGTTTTTTTTTTTTTTTTTTCCACCAACTTTTCCGCCACTCCCGTGCGCACACCAGCAGCACGGAACTTTGATAAGTGACACCAGTCACTTATCAGAGCTCGTTCCTGCTGTTTTTTTTTCACCCCCCTTTCCGCCACTCCCGTGCGCACATCCAGCAGCCGCGGAACTTTGATAAGTGACACCGATCACTTATCAGAGCTCGTGCCTGTCAGTTTTTTTTTTCACCCACCTTTCCGTCACTCCCGTGCGCACATCCAGCAGCCACGGAACTTTGATAAGAGACACCGGTCACTTATTAGAGCTCGTGCCTGCTGGTTTAGACTTTTTTCACAGGCCTTTTTTTCCCTATTCGCTTTCTTTTCTTTTAGCTTTTTCTTTTCAGCTTAGTTTACACCAATCACTATCCCCCCCCACACACACACACAGTTATAAATAAAGTTCACACAAAGCACCACATTCACAAAAAAATGTCACGCTCGTCACGCTCATCCCAACAGCGCTATTCAGTGGAGGAGGCATACGCTTTCCTTGCCTCCGACACTGATAGCGAGGGAGAGGATCCCACATTTCTTTATTTTTCAGATGAGATTCTTCTTCCTCCTCATCTTCCTCCTCGGGTCCTGCGGAACCGCCACGCAGACGCCCCAGGACAGAACATGAGGCAGCGCCCGCCCCTGAAAATGAACCAGCGCACCCCTCATCGGACCCCGGCCCCCGAAAATTACGAGCCACTGATTCCTGATTTTGTGGCAGAATCAGGAATCAGGTTTGACTCCACCGGCTTCACAGAAATAGACTTTTTCAAAGTCTTTTTCTCTGAGGATTTAATTAACCTCATGGTGGAGCAAACAAATTTGTACGCTCGGCAATTTTTGGCGCAAAACCCCCGTTCATCATTTTCCAACTGGTCTCCTGTAGACGCAGTTGAAATGATGCAGTTTTGGGGCCTGGTCCTCCATATGGGGATCCTGAAGAAGCCAGAAATTCGGCAATATTGGAGTGTTGATATTTTATACAACACTCCACTGTTCCGAATGGTCATGGCTCGGACGCGTTTTGAGGCCATCCACAAATTCCTGCATTATAATGATAATGCACAGTGTCCCCCACGAGATGACCCCAACTTTGACCGCCTGTTCAAAGTTCGGCCGGTCATCGAACACTTCAACAAAAAGTTTGCTGAAGTGTACGTGCCCCAAAGGGACATCTGCGTGGATGAGTCCTTGGTTCATTTTAAGGGACGGCTCGCATTCCGCCAGTACCTGCCCAGCAAGAGGGCAAGGTACGGAATCAAACTCTACAAGCTGTGTGAGAGTACCTCAGGGTACACACACAGCTTTAGAGTTTACGAAGGAAAGGACACCAGGATTGTACCCCCTGAGTGTCCCCCAGTCCTGGGAGTGAGTGGGAAAATTGTGTGGGATTTGGTGCACCCACTGCTGGATAAAGGTTATCACCTTTACACCGATAACTTTTATTCCAGCATCCCACTCTACAAATCCCTCTCTGCGCGAGGTACCGCAGCCTGCGGTACCGTCCGCAAAAATCAGAGAGGCCTCCCAAAGACGCTACTTGGGCTGATGCTCAGAAAGGGTGAGAGCAGAGCCCAATGTAGCGACCACCTGTTGATGGTCAAGTACAAGGACAAGAGGGATGTCCTTCTCTTGACCACCATACATGGTGATGGCAGCGCCCTCAGCACTGTACGGGGTACCTCTACACAGGTCCGCAAACCGGACTGTGTACTGGGGTACAATAAATACATGGGGGGTGTTGATCTCTCTGATCAACTCCTCCAACCGTACAGTGCTTTGAGAAAGGCCAAGGTGTGGTACAAGAAGCTGTCCGTGCACATCGTCCAAATGGCAATGCTCAACGCTTTCCTGCTGTCACGATGTGCACGCAACAGCGATACGACGTACCTTCAGTTTCAGGAGGTAGTGGTTAAGGCCCTGATGTTTGGCGCTCAGGAAACAGCGGGCCCCAGTACTTCCGGAACTGAAGGTGCTCGTATCATACCAGGTCAGCATTTCCCGGGGGTGGTCCCGCCAACTGGAAGAAAAGGTAAGCCGCAAAAAAGGTGCCGAGTGTGTTACAAAAGGGGAATACGCAAGGACACCACTTACCAATGCGACACCTGCCCCGAAAAACCTGGCCTGTGTATGAAGGATTGTTTCAAATTGTACCACACCTCCATGCACTACTAATTTACTTTACAGGAAAGATTAGTTCAGAAGGGGGCACATTTAGAATTCTTGGGAGTTATTTCAAATTATGTCACTTGTGTTTTTTTTTATGTTTAGGCATAGGGCTCTGCAAAGGAACTGACGCCGAGACCATTCTAAGTCTGCTTCAACGTCACATTCCTTCGAGCCGAATTGTGCCAACAGTTTTTCCACTATGGGTACCAGTGTATCAGGACAATTGGACAAACTTTGGTGTCATTTCTCTCTTACCTGGGAAATAAAATTGGGCTAAATCATTGTGTGAGGTAAAGTAGGTTTTTTTACACTGGCATTATAAATTAGTGAAACATGGGGGTTCAAAGTGCTCACCACCTTAGATAAGTTCCTTGGGGAGTCTAGTTTCCAAAATGGGGTCACTTGTGGGTGGTTTTCTACTGTTTAGGCACATCAGGGGCTCTGCAACGGAACATGACGCCCGCAGACCATTCCATCAAAGTCTGCATTCCAAAACGTCACTGCTTCCCTTCCGAGCCCTGCCGTATGCCCAAACAGTGGATCCCCCAACATATGGGGTACAGCGTACTCAGGACAAATTGGACAACAACTTTTGGGTCCAATTTCTCCTCTTACCTTGGGAAAATAAAAAATTGGGGACTAAAACATCACTTTTGTGGAAGTAAAAATATATTTTTTTTTCACACCTGGGCATTATAAACGTTAGTGAAACACTTGGGGGTTCAAAGTGCTCACCACACACCTAGATAAGTTCCTTAGGGGGTCTAGTTTCCAAAATGGGGTCACATGTGGGGGGTTTCCACTGTTTAGGCACATCAGGGGCTCTGCTAACGGAACATGACGCCCGCAGACCATTCCATCAAAGTCTGCATTCCAAAACGTCACTGCTTCCCTTCCGAGCCCTGCCGTGTGCCCAAACAGTGTATCCCCCAACATATGGGGTATCAGCGTACTCAGGACAAATTGGACAACCACTTTTGGGGTCCAATTTCTCCTCTTACCCTTGGGAAATAAAAAATTGGGGACTAAAACATCACTTTTGTGGAAAAAAAAATATTTTTTTTTTCACGCCAGGCATTATAAACGTTAGTGAAACACTTGGGGGTTCAAAGTGCTCACCACACACCTAGATAAGTTCCTTAGGGGGTCTAGTTTCCAAAATGGGGTCACATGTGGGGGGTTTCCACTGTTTAGGCACATCAGGGGCCTCAACGGACATGGCGTCCGTCGCAATTCCAGCCAATTTGTTTGGAAAGTCAAACGGCGCTCCTTCCCTTTCAAGCCCTGCCGATGCGCCCAAACAGTGGTTCCCCCCACATATGGGGTATCAGCGTACTCAGGACAGTTGGACAACACTTTTGTGGTCCAATTTCTCCTCTTACCCTTGGGAAAATAAAAAATTGGGGACTAAAACATCATGTTTGTGGAAAAAATATATTTTTTTTTTCACGCTCTACATTACAAACTTGCGTGAAGCACTTGGGGTTCAAAGTGCTCACCACACATCTAGATAAGTTCCTTAGGGGGTCTAGTTTCCAAAATGGGGTCACATGTGGGGGGTTTCCACTGTTTAGGCACATCAGGGGCCCTCCAAACGCGACATGGCGTCCGTTCGCAATTCCAGCCAATTTTGGTTTGGAAAAGTCAAACGGCGCTCTTCCCTTTCAAGCCCTGCCGTGCGCCCAAACAGTGGTTCCCCCCACATATGGGGTATCAGCGTACTCAGGACATGTTGGACAACAACTTTTGTGGTCCAATTTCTCCTCTTACCCTTGGGAAAATAAAAATTTGGGGACTAAAACATCATGTTTGTGGAAAAAAATATGATTTTTTTTTCTTCACGGCTCTACATTACAAACTTGCGTGAAGCACTTGAGGGTTCAAAGTGCTCACCACACATCTAGATAAGTTCCTTAGGGGGTCTAGTTTCCAAAATGGGGTCACATGTGGGGGGTTTCCACTGTTTAGGCACATCAGGGGCCCTCCAAACGCAACATGGCGTCCGTTCGCAATTCCAGCCAATTTTGGTTTGGAAAAGTCAAACGGCGCTCCTTCCCTTTCAAGCCCTGCCGTGCGCCCAAACAGTGGTTCCCCCCACATATGGGGTATCAGCGTACTCAGGACAATGTTGGACAACAACTTTTGTGGTCCAATTTCTCCTCTTACCCTTGGGAAATAAAAATTTGGGGACTAAAACATCATGTTTGTGGAAAAAAATATGATTTTTTTTCTTCACGGCTCTACATTACAAACTTGCGTGAAGCACTTGAGGGTTCAAACTACTCCACACATCTAGATAAGTTCCTTAGGGGGTCTAGTTTCCAAAATGGGGTCACATGTGGGGGTTTCCACTGTTTAGGCACATCAGGGCCTCTCCAAACGCGACATGGCGTCCGTTCTCAATTCCAGCCAATTTTGGTTTGGAAAAGTCAAACTGCGCTCCTTCCATTCCGAGCTCTGCCGTGTGCCCAAACAGTGGTTTTTCCCTCACATATGGGGTATCGGCGTACTCAGGAGAAATTGCACAACAACTTTATCGGTCCTTTTTCTCCTTTTTCCCTTGTGAAAATAAAAAAAATGTTTGTAAAAGATATTTTTGTGACTAAAAAGTAAAATGTTCATTTTTTCCTTCCACGTTGCTTCAGCTCCTGTGAAGCACCTGAAGGGTTAATAAACTTCTTGAATGTGGTTTTGAGTACCTTGAGGGTGTTTGTTTTTAGAATGGTGTCACTTTTGGGTATTTTCTGCTATATAGACCCTCAAAGTGACTTCAAATATGAGGTGGTCCCGAAAAAAATGGCTTTGTAAATTTTGTTGTAAAAATGAGAAATCGCTGGTCAACTTTTAACCCTTATAATTTCCTAACAAAAAAAAATTTTGTTTCCAAAATTGTGCTGATGTAAAGTAGACATGTGGGAAATGTTATTTCTTAACTATTTTTTGTGACATATTTCTCTGTTTTAAGGGAATAAAAATTCAAAGTTTGAAAATTGCAAAATTTTCAAAATTTTTGCCATATTTGCGTTTTTTCATAAATAAATGCAAGTTATATGGAAGAAATTTTATCACTAACATGAAGTACAATATGTCACGAGAAAACAATCTCAGAATCGCGAAGATCCGTTGAAGCGTTCCAGAGTTATAACCTCATAAAGAGACAGTGGTCAGAATTGTAAAAATTGGCCCTGTCATTAACGTGCAAACCACCCTTGGGGTGAAGGG